>UESW01003861.1:630016-682944 GCA_900491605.1 Calamus simplicifolius
AGCCAAGGATTCCTGTCACCATATTCTTGCTAGACAAAAGTTTTAATCCATCAAAGTTTAAATGTCCATATCTAAGATGCCATAGAGTAGAGTCATCAAGACTTTGTGTTAACATACAAGAGGAGCCATCAACATGCAAACTTAGCTCAAAACATTCTATTTTTTGACATAGGAACATGTGCAATAAGAGTATTGTTGTTGTCTCTGATAGAAAGACCCAATTCTTTCATGTGAATGTCATAGCCTTTTTCAAGCAATTGGCCCAAACTAAGAATGTTATTTTTAATGTCTGGAACATAATAGACATCTGAAATAAAATTTTGAGTGCCATTTTGAAGCTTGATAAGGATTTTACCTTTCCCTTCAACTGGCCTTTTAGAGAATCTCCAAAAGTCACCGAGCCTTTGAAGCTTTCATCCATCTTAAAAAACATGTCCTTTATCCCACATATATGATTGCTAGCACCTGTGTCTAGATACCAAGTACTTCTTTTGATAGCACCAGAAATGTTATTGTAGGCCAAAAGTAGAGTTACTTCTTCTTCTTGTTCTTTTGTAAAATGAATTTTCTCATCAACATAATTAACATTATCTTTGTACCAACAATCTTTAGCATAGTGCCCATATTTTTTGCAAATAAAACATTGTAGCTTGTTGTCCATACCTTCCTCTTCCTCTAGGATTAAAAAATCTTTCTCTACCGACCTCGGGCATGGTGGTCTCTTATGTCTCCTTGACTTCTTTGTGGTTGATCTTGATGAAATCTTCCACCTCTTCCTCTTCTTCCCACGGCCTCGACCATGGAAACTGTTTGACCTTTAAGATCACCTTTTTCTTGTAGTGTAAGATTTGTTTGAAGTACTTGCTCGATGGGTTTCTCCTCCATTCTTTTAGACAGCTTTTGCTCATGTGCTTGTAAAGAGCCCATGAGTTGCTCTATAGTCATCTCTTCTAATTCCTTTGATTCTTCAATGGCTACAACAATGAAGTCAAATTTTGCATCTAAAGAGCGCAAAATTTTCTCCATGATTCGAACATTAGTAATTTCTTCTCCATTTCTTTTCAATTGATTGACTATAGACATCAATCTTGAAAATAATTAGAAATTGACTCCCCAGTTACCATTTTGAAAGATTCAAATTCAGACCTCAAAGATTGTAGCCGAATCTTTTTCACCTTTTCTGCTCCTTTATGTGCCTTATGCAATAAGTCCCATGCCTCCTTTGATGTTGCAGCTCCAGCGATAATCTCGAATGTGCCTTCATCTACACTTTGGTATAGTGTGTAGAGAGCCTTCTTGTCTTTCTTTTTTGACTCCTTATGTTGCTTTCTTTGCTCTTGTGTGAGCATTGCTTCACCTTCGGTCGGCTCCATGTAGCCGTCTCTACAAGATCCCAAACATCAAGGGATCCAAGCAAAGCCTTCATTTGGATACTCCAGTTGTCATAGTTGTCTTTGGTGAGTTTGGGTATTTGGGATTGAACAAAGTTCATGGAGGCCATGGATCTTTTGTGGCTCTGATACCAAATTTGTTGGAGAGGAGAAGATATTTTCTTTTGGGCAAATATCTGGATTCTTTCTATTTTTTCATGCTAAAACGTGAAAGGATACATGGCCTTTTATACAAAATGACTCTTGGTCTTCCACAATACTTAATTCAGAATAATAACTTCCTATGCAATTAAATAACAGCAATTTTCTATGCAATTAAATAACAGTAATTTTCTATGCAGTAATTAATAATAACAACTTCCTATGTAGCAATTTCCAATAATCAAGTTTAGTTTCCAACAGTTTATTATGTAAAAGACAAGCAGCAGGAGCATCAGGGTTCAGAATAAAGCAAAATGTGTGCACATCTACAGGTTTGTATTTTTGTTTACTTCATAGTATCCGAGGAGAGTCATCGGAGAACATGAATTAAATTCACAGGGTAAAGCAATGCATTATGGCTGGTGTAAGCTAGAATTTTACTAACAGTTTCTTGTGCTGTTTTCATGTTCTATTATTAAAATATTTGTTTCAGCAAATTATATTGAAATAGCTGGTATTTCCATGTTAGTGGGACATATCTTTTCTTTTCTCTTTGTTTTTGAAATTTGTGGGACATCTATCTACTTCGTACAGCTTTCAACAGAAGTATCATTCATCTCGCCTACATCCATTTCAACTTGAACTAGGGGCACAAAAGATCACAAAAATTCCACCAAACTGGTAACTGAATCTTCTCTGACATGTTAACAGATCAAATAAGAACCTTAATGCAATAAAATAATGCAACGATGACTTTAGGATGCTAGTCTCTTACCAGTTTTGAAATGTGATATTACTTGAATTCGTTTGAGAGCTCTGAGGTTTTCGTTCTTAATTTCTCTGACCAACCCTTTTTGGATCAGACCAAAAGCCTTACTCCAGCTATCCTCTATTATTGCACTCTCATTGCTCAGATTTGACTTGTTTCCCATCTCTTTTCATAACAATCCGAGACTTCACTCAAAAACCTAAATACAAGCTGGACTCTCACATACTTTGTCTAAGTTGAGACGTCCTTGCAAAGCTCAGATTTATGTGATATAGATTTCACATATACAATGGTAATGATTTATGTGAGTTGAGTTGATTGCGAACAGCTGGAGACAAGGTGGTCGTGCTAGCAAGTAATTTATACTATTTCATATGTTGAGTTGTTTACTGAATGTTTTGATGACAGTTTTTGGGCATTATCTTTTCTGTTGTGAAGTGTGTATTTTTTCCTTCTGACATTGGTTCATATTTGCTTGGTTTAATATACAGGTTTAATTTAAATGTTTGTAAATTTAGTTTTTTAAAAAAATTAACCGTTAATATGCCGACGCTTTTAATAGCATCGATAGGTTATATAAAAGCCGACGCTTCAAAAAGCGTCGGCTTGTTTAAAAGTCGACGCTTCAAAAAGCGTCGGCTTGTTTAAAAGCCGACGCTTCAAAAAGCGTCGGCAGATTTATATGCCGACGCTTTAAAAAGCGTCGAAAAAGAAATTACCGATGCTATTTAAAGCATCGGCAGTTTTATTTTTACCGACGCTTTCTTAAAGCGTCGGCAAATTTTGTAATCATTTTCTTTCTACCAATGCTTTAGAAAGCGTCGAAAAATCGTATCTCGATGCTAAAAAAGCGTCGGTAAATAACATAAAAGTGTCGTTAAAATTAAAATTTACTGCAGTGAGAGCTGTTTCCAAGTAGAAGAATGAGGCATGAACATGAGTCAGTTTGTGGACGGGTCCTCTCAGGAAGAGGACGAGATCATGAACCCCGTTCGTAAGGGGGTTTCTTGATGGCTACTTCTGTGACTTCATGAGCGGTGGATTCACGTGACGTGGGGAGGACCGAAGTCAACGCATGAAGGGAGAGAGACCGAAGTCAATGCACAAAAGGAGAGAATGCTCGGCCAGGGAATCGAGCAGGAGAAGTTCGTACATGAAGTCTCTCTTGATGGAAAAATGCTACGTGAAGGGAGCTCAGCAAGAGGACGTGGCTTGGATTTTGGTGGAAGGAGTGTTTCCGGCCAAAGGATTTAATTAAAAATAAATCTAGATTAAAAGAAGGGGCTATGGAGTTTCAAATCTAGGATCAACGGATTTGAGGACAAATACTTTACCGCTATACCGATCTGATCGTTGGCAACAAAAAGTGTAAGCCTAGGATACTTTCTAGCAAGGTGGATCCTATTACTGTTCATCGAGGACTAAACTCCAATAATTGGTATCAGAGCCAAGCTTAAAAAGAAGTTGTTTGGAGATCTTCAAGGGCTGTAAAATTTTAGCAAGGCTTCATCAAGGTCTCTCAATTTTCTGAATTTTTTTGTGCTTTTTTTTTTTTTGATTGAGATCTCACCATGGATAGTAGCATAAAATTAGATTTTAAAAGGTTTGATGAGAAGGAAAGTTTCTCCATATGGAAAGTCTGGATAGAGGACCTTCTTGTGCAGCAGGGTTTAGATCTGGCTTTGGAGGAAAGGCCAGATGGGATGACAGATAAGCAGTGGATGTCGTTGGAGAAGAAGGTATGTTCAGCAATTAGAAGATGTTTAGCAGATTCAGCCCTTTATTCAGTGCTGGAGAAGAAGACTTCGAAGGGATTCTGGTCAAAGTTGCAAGCCTTCTATATGGGAAAAAATGTGCAATAAGTTGATATTGAAGAAGCGCCTCTACAGCCTTCGAATGTCAGAGGATGGAAATGTGCTGGGCCACATCCAAGTGTTCGACCAGGTGGACAATGAACTGCTGAATGTCGGGGTCAAGATGGAGGAAGAAAATAAGGCACTTTTGCTATTGTGTTCGCTGCCCATATTACATGACTCATTGGTCACGATGTTGCTCTACAAAAAGGAGACATTGTTCTATGAAGATATTATCTTGGTGCTTCAGACAAATGAGCAGGGAAAGAAGATGACCAAGGATGCTACTCCCCAAGAGGGTCTATCAGTTGGGGAAGGGTCATACAGAGGCAAGAACAGAAGCAAGCCTAGGGGACGATTACAGTCCAGGAAGGATAAGTGCTATAAGTGTGGTGAGGTAGGACATTTCAAGAGGGACTGTCCAAAGTAAAAAAAAGAAAGAAAAGGAAGGATCTGAAACAATGAGTACAGTTGCAGGACAAAAGGTGGAGGATGATCTCTTGGTGGTATCAGATGGTCACAGGCACAACACAAAAATATGGACCTTGGATTTAGCTTGTTTTCATCATTGCACTCCCAACCGGTCATGATTCAGCACTTACACAGAGATTGATGAGGGATGTGTGACTCTTGGAGATGATCACCCTTGCAAGATGGCAGGGATTGACACAATGAGGGTGAGAATGTTTGATGGCATGGTATGCACTCTTACCAACATGAAGCATATCCCAGAACTCAAGAAGAATCTGGTGTCACTGGGGTACTTGGAGCAGACTAGATACAGCTTCAGTAGTCATATCAGGAATGGAGTTCTGAACATCTCTAATGAAGCTATAGTGGTGATGAGAGGAAGAAGGCTGGAGAATAACTTATACGGGTTGAAGGGCTCTGTGTTGACCAAAAAATCTGAGGCAGTAGTTATGGAACAGGATCCTCGGGATGTGTACATGATGTGGCATTACCGCTTAGGCCACATGAAAGACAGGAAAATGAAAGAACTGAGTAAGAGAGGGCTACTTTCGGACCTGAGTGGTGGAGATATGAAGATTTGTAAGCCATGTCAGATGGAAAAGCAAAGAAGAGTGTAGTTCTTGGTCAGCACAGCTAGGAGTGCAAAACCCCTGGAGCTAGTACATATGGATGTCTGGGGATCAGCCCCAATTTCTGCAAGAAATAGGGCCAAATGCTTCCTTACTCTAATAGATGATTTTTCAGGAAAGCAGTAGATCTACTTTATGAAGGAGAAATCAGAGGTCTTCACCAAGTTCAGAATCTGGAAGGCTGAGGTGGAGAGGGAGCAGGATAGGAGTGTGAAGTATCTAAGATCAGATAGTGGCGGGGAATATACCAGCAAGGAGTTTTAGAGATTTTATGAGGAGTAGGGCATCAAAAGGTACTTCTCAGTGATGAAAACTTCTCAACAGGAAGGGATGGCTGAGAGGATGAATAGAACACTATTAGAAAAAGCAAGGTGCTTGAGGCTACAGGAAGAGCTTCCAAAGATGTTCTGGGTTGACGCAGTAGGTGCAGCTAGCTACTTAGTCAATCGGTCACTGCACATCAGATTGGATAGAGACATTCCAGAGGAGATATGGTCTAGAGGAAAGACAAGCTTGAACCATCTGAGGGTATCTGGATGCACGGCATTTGTGTATATTGGTGCTGGGAAGCGGAGTAAGTTGGATGCTAGGTCAAAAAAAATGGTGTTCATGGGCTACCCGTATGGAATCAAGGGGTATCGGCTATGGGACCCCTTGGAGAAGAAGGTTGTCATCAGTAGGAATGTGACTTTCGATGAGAGCTTAATCCTTTGAAGCAGAGATGGTATAGATGCACAACAGAGACTACAGAAGGTGAAACACGGTAACACTAGTCAGATGACCTTCCACACAGTCATGCCATTTGCTAGTGGACCAGGAGGATTTGAGATTCAGATAGAGAGGACTGATAGAGGGGTTAGAAGCTAAGAAGTTCAGCAGGATGCAGCTGAGCAGAGGACTCAGGAGGATATAGCTAAACAGGGGACTGATACTGGGATCACACTGCATAGGCCCAGGAGAAATGTACGACCATCAGTTTGATATAGCTTCGAGAACTCGATGTCATATGCCCTGGTGATATCGAATGGAGACCCTTACACCTATCAGGAGGCTATGGAGAGCTAGGACAGGAATAGATGGGTTCAGGCTATGGCAAGAGATGCAGGCTATAGCAGAGAAGATGCAGTCTCTCTACAAGATTGGCACGTGAAAAGTGGTCCAGTTGCCATAAGAAAAAAATCCATTGGTTACAAATGGGTTTATTAGCGCAAGAAAGGGCCTTCAGAGCAAGGAGATATCAGGTACAAGATAGGACTAGTGGCCAGAGGATGCTCTCGAAAGGAAGGCTTCGACTACAGAGAGCTGATGGAAGAAGGTGAAATGGAGCTAATAAAGGTACACACCAAGAAAAACCCAGCAATGTACTGACCAAGGTTCTTTCATGGAACAGCTTTCGTAGGGATGCAGCTGCTGGACACGATGGATGTGTTGAGGCCTTGAAAGTAGCAAGGTGAAGATTGTTGGACCTGATATGGTGCTATTAAGGCTCAGGGGGGCTAACTTATATTGGGCTAGGTGTGGGTCCAAGGGTTGAGATTAAATCAAGTCACGTGTGTACACGGGCTTGGGGATTAGTTTAATCTCATTGAATTAATACATGGAGTTTTTGTTGATTCTGAGCCTGGCCCATTTGGTGGATGTATTTAAACTCTAGTCTCTAGGGTTTGGATGGAATAGAACATATTCTTTTCTTTCAAAATAATTTTCTCACCCTATCTTTTCTTCCTCCTCCTCCTCCTCCCTACCCTTCATCCTCTTATGAAGATCCGGCTTTGTGCATGGAAAGGTTCAAGACCAGACTTTCATGGACGGCCAGAAGAACGAAGCAACGATGGGATCCAAGAAAGCGCTGCTTCGTGGGAGAGCCGTTTCCAGGCAGAAGAACGAGGCATGAACTTGAGTCAGTTTGTGGATGGGTCCTCTCAGGAAGAGGATGAGATCAAGAACCCCATTCGTACGGGGTTTCTTGGTGGCTGCTTCTGTGACTTCATGAGCGGTTGATTCACGTGACATGGGGAGAACCGAAGTCAATGCACGAAGGGAGAGAACACTCGGCCAGGGAACCGAGCAAGAGAAGTTCGTACGTGAAGTCTCTCTCACATAAAAACGCTACGTGAAGGGAGCTCAGTAAGAGGACTTGGAGGGGCTGTGGAGTTTCGAGTCCAGGATCAACGGATTCAAGGATAAATGCTTTACTGTTGTACCAATCTGATCGTTGGCAATAAAAAATGTAAACCCAGGATACTTCTCCAGCAAAATGGATTCCATTGCTGTTCATCGAGAACTAAACCCCAACATCCTCGCCTCCTAAGGAGATGCGATGAGAGGAGAGAGCGGAGAAATAAAAAGTGCAAGGATGGAGAGGACGAGGGAGATGACTTGAAGGAAGAGGCTGGAGAGGGATAGGGGTGGGAACTGGGTACTGAGCTATCAGACTGGATCTTACGTAAAAGGAAAACCCTTCCTGCACCGCTTTCGGTGCAAATACGTGCGAGGCGTCGCGCGCCTGCACGAATGCCGCGCCTCGGTGCACAACTTTGTGCACCGGTGCACAAAGTCGTTTCCTACATAAAATAGCCTAGAAACGCATGGGGTAAGGGGTTTTTTTTTAAAATATTTAAGTAAAAAAGATAACTTATTTTTTAAAGAAAAGAAGGAATATATATATATATATAGGGGGGGGGGGGGGGGGGGACTGACAACCTTGTCGAGAAGGGGAGAATCGTCGAAGGATCTTACGGTCATGCCTTAAATGCATCTGATGAGACAAAGCCTGATGCCACATCCAAAAATATCTCAAGGCTGCCTGATGAGATATATGCCATGCCGCAAACAGAGCTGCATCGTCCTTCATAAGATGGTCATCATTTAAAAATCGGACATAAGCATTTTTCTAGTGCTTAGCTCTATTCTGTGCTTTAAGATTAGCACCCCAAGTTTTTGTGACTGTGATCTCCGGTGATCCTCATCGTCCTTCATGATCCAACCTCACCGAAGTATGGCTAATACTGTCCCCCTTCTCCTTCAGTTGCAGATGGAACCAAGGTGAGTCAGATGCCCTGGAGAAGGACAGTGGAATCCCGCTTTGTCTGGGTTACCCCTTTCACTCCCAACTGTGGTGGTGGAGCTAGAGTGTTATTTCCTCAAGATAGTATAAGTACCATCTGACGTACTAGAAGAGAAAATCGGTAGATGGGAGAAGAAGGCTATTCTGACGAGGGTCTTTCACCGTTGGGTTCCTTCGGAGGCAATTATCTGTGAGTTTCAACAGGCCGGTGTCCTCGAAGAAGTCAAAGCTGTATGCTTGGCTCATCATTGCTACATCTTCCTCTTCTCCGATACCAATGCTAAGGGAATGTCCTCGCGTGGCCATGGTTAGCAAACGGTCAACCGATTGCCACCCAAGACTGAAGATCTGAATTTTTTCCGACGGCGGACTCAGTGGCTACTGCACTCCTCTGGATTTGACTGCCTAATCTGCCATTGGAGTTCTGGACCGATGAAATCCTAAGGTCAATTCTCTCGCCGGCTGGCAACTTCGTCTTCTTTGACACTCCAACCAAGGAGAAGAATAGGGGTGGCTTCGCTCGGACGTGTGTGAAAATCGATCTTCAGAAACCGCTACGGCCAGGAGTCCGTGTGAGGGGAAATCGTAATCCCTTCTAGCAATAGTTTGCTTATGAGCATCTTGATGGGATTTGCTCAAGCTGTGGGTCACTGCACCTCTCAGGCCCCTGCTCGCCACTGCCAGCTTCAGATTCTTTTCGGCTGCTTCTAATTTTGGTCCTTGGATGGTGGCTCTTCGTCAGCGGAGAGCCCCCCTTGCCCAGTCTCCAGAACCGAAGAGAAAGGCCCAATCGACCACCAATCCCTCGAGCTCTGCTCCTCATTCAATCCTGGCCGATGGTTGGCAACAACCGGTGAAGTTAGCTCGCCGCGTATCCACACACCAGCTCAGCCTAAGGACTCCCCTGTTGCTGATTTACTTCAAAAGACCAACGGGAAGAAGCTGGGTCTTCAAGGCTCAGGAACCATGCCGATTGGAGGTCAACGTGCCAGTTTGTCTGAAATCGAGCCACTCCCTGACTCTGATACTCATCTAGAGACTTGTGTCTCTCAACCACATTTTATTACTAATCCGACGACAGAAAATCCTTTTGCCCTTCTTGATTCCGATAAATGGGCTGGAAGGCCCATGGGCTAAAGGATGCTCATCCGGGTCTATCAAAGCAGGCCAAGCCTATGGAAGCCCAAACTCAGCGAGTTGTTTCTAAAACTGATAAAAGAAAATGAAGAGTATTATTGTCTAGTTCAAACATCAAACTGGACAAATTTACTTTTCCAGTATCTTTGGATTTGAACTGGGGCCTTGGAGCTTCGGCTAGCACGAGTGGCCAAACCTCCTGCAGCTAGGGTGTGGCCTAGGCTAGGGAGAAGGTTGTGCAATCCCAGCTAACCAAGCTGGAGGGACGAAGCCACGATTCTATTATCTCCTCCCTCAAGGTAGCCATTCAGGGGCAAGGTAAGGATACCCAGACCTTAGCTGAGTCCCCCTAGCCAATACAGACTGAAGTTCTAATGTACAATACCCTGCTGATGGACATTATTACTCATCCCAGTGAGGGTGATACCCTGGCATTGGTGAAGGATCAGGCAGGGTCCCAGCTTTCCCCAAATAGTAAATGAAGATCCTAATTTGGAATGTTAGAGGAGCCTGTAAACCCTCGTTTCGCTCCTCTTTTGGGAAACTAATGTAGTTGCACAATTTTGATATCTGTGTTCTATTAAAAACCCATTTGTCGAATGATAGCCTGGCTCGAGTCAGGAGACAGCTTTTCAGATCTTGGTATTCTTATGTTGTAGAGTCTATGGGCTTATTAGGAGGTATCTTGGCCATATGGCGCAACACCTCTATCAGGGTGGATGCTTTTCATCAGTGCAACCAGCAGATTGCTCTTATCATCTCAGAGAGGATGTCTGACCCCTGGCTCCTTTTGGGTATTTATGCTAGTACTGATTTTTGGAAGAAGCATGTTCTTTGGTCTGAGATCCTCACTCTTCTTGCTCAGAGATTTCCATCTATCATTTCTGATGATTTTAACTGCATTACAGGGGCCAGTGAAAAGAAAGGAGGTCGACAATTTGTTGGCTCAACGAACATTGCCGAGTTCAGGACCTTCATCTCTTCTACTAGGTTGCTGGATTTGGGGTTCTTGGGTCCCAATTCACCTGATGTAATAATCACCAGGGTACTGCCCGTGTTTGGGAGAGATTGGACAGAGCTATGGCCACAGCCCAATGGCTTTAAAAGTATCCTTCTGCTGCTATTACTCACCTACCTAGGATTGCCTCGGATCACTATCCTCTTTTGACCACTGAGATATCCACTGAGGTTGATACTCAGCAGAGAGACAGTTTCGATTCGAGTTGTTCTAGACCTCCTAGTTCTTGGCTCGGACCCTCATCTCCCAGGTTTGGCATACACCCGTCAGAGGCAGTGCTACTTATAGGTTATCTAGGCGTCTTGAGCTCGCAAGGCATAGGCTATCTAAATGGAATAGACTGGAGGTTAGGGACCCTATAAGGAAAATTGAGTTAGTAGAAGCTGATATTACCACTCTCCAGACTAAGAAGGATCAGGAAGGTTGTCTCTTTGATTCCAACCTCACATCTCTCTGAGAGAAGCTAGCTCTTCATCACTCTCTTCTTTAGTAGTAGAAGATCTTTTGGAGGCAGAGGTCGCGGATACAGTGGATCTGCGAAGGGGATCTTAATACCAAAATTTTTTATCAGGCCACCCTAAAGCATCATGTAGTAAACAAGATTCGATGGCTTGTTGATGAGAAAGGCCATTATCAGGAGGATATCCACGCCATCCGAAACCAGCTTTTTCACTTCTTTCTGATCAGATGGACTGATCACACTGGTGAGGGGGATCCAATTCGCTAGATTTCAATTTCAAAGAAGGTCTCTACAAATGAGAATGACCTTCTGATTAGGCTAATCACTGCGAAAGAGATTCGGCAGGTGTTATGGGACCTTGGGCCTGACAAGGCCCCGGGGCCCAATGGATTTTCGCTCTTCTTCTTTCATCAGTACTGGAATATTGTTGGCTAGGATGTGGTTCAGGCCATTCAGATTGCCTTTCAATCTAAAGACATTCCTGATGACTGAAATTGGACTTTTATTACCCTTGTGCCCAAACGCACTGATGCTTCTACTCCTCAACACTATCGGCCCATCAGTTTGTGCACTACTTTGTATAAGGTCTATGTGTGTATCTTGGTCACTCGCCTGAGGGATGTGATACCCCGCTTATTTTTGCCGAACATAGGGCCTTTATCAGAGGGTGTAGTATTTCAGATAATGTCCTCATTGCCTAGGAGTTCATGCATGATCTTCAGAGAGCCCCAGTCGGACAATGCCTCATAGCTGTTAAGCTTGATATGGAGCAAGCTTATGACAGATTGAGTTGCGCTTTTCTGCATCGAATCTTCATGAATTTGGGTTTGATAGCTTATTTATTAATTGGATTATGGCATGTATTCATAGGCCATCTTTCTCTCTGATCATTAATGGTAGTCAGACAGACTTCTTCTATTCGGCTGTGGAGTTGTGCAGGGGTGCCCACTATCCCCATTCTTGTTCATCCTTGCTGCAAACGATATATCTCATGCGTTCCACTAGGCACAGCAGGATCTCCATATTGCCCCTTCACGATGGGCCCTCTGGTCCTCTCGGTCTCTTATCTTTTGTTTGCTAACGATTGCATATTGTTAGGTCAGGCAACTATTCACAATGCAACCACCTTTACTTCTATTATTCAGTACTACTATCGAGCATCTGGACAGAAGGTCAACCTCCAAAAGTCTATGATCTACTTTAGCCCAAAGACTACTAGTGCTACCAGTGAGGCCATCCTCCAAACCCTGGGAATACATAGTCAGGCTGACCGCCTTTCATACATGGGAATCCCTATTAAGGAAAAGCAGCCACATAGCAGTGACTATATTGATTTTGAGCGCCGAGTCTGGGACCACATTGATGGCTGGGAGGTCACTGGATTATCCATGATGGCGAGGATTATCCTCATTCGCTCAGTTTGTACTTTCCTTCCTCTGCATCTTCTATCCAACTCTGCTATTCCGATTACTTATCTAAGGAGGATAGAGAGATGCTTCATGGATTTCTTCTAGGCTTCTATGTAGGATGGCCATGGTATTCACTTGTAGGCATAAGATACTGTTTGCATGCCGATCTCTGATGGAGGCCTTGGTATCTAGTCTCTGACCATAAGAAGAGAGCCTCTGATTGCCAGGCATGCTTCATGGTTCCTACTTGATCCATACTATTTATGGAGCTCTTTTACGCATGCTAGATATGGTGAATGGATAACTTCTATGATTTTTAGCCTTCCCATGGTCATTCTTTCTTTTGGAAGGAGGTTTATCAACATGCGCCAACTATCCTGAGCAACATCTCGTGGATGATTGAAGATGGATACTCGATTGATGATGTCCAGGATATTTGGATTGCTGATCTTTCCCTCTCATGATGGCCTACTTTCATCAGCACTGATGTTCCTAACAATATGAGGATTATAAATCTGATCTCTTAGGATCTCGCTTCATGGCACACCCCCACGGTGACCATTTTTTGGTGAGCAGCTATCTTGCCAGATTTTCTCTATTCCACTCATTCTGAGGCACACATCTGATACCAAGTTATGGTAGAGATCTTGTCTATCTAAGGCTCCCACCAGGAACCTTATGAAGGCTTATAGGCCACAGCCTCAGTGTACGATGGATGCTGCATGGATTTGAAAGCTTTCCATCTATCCCAGTGTACAACTTTTCATATGGAAGCTTGCGTGGGAGTGCCTGCCCACCTGTTCTTTGTTCTCTGAGAGATGCATGTCCATTCTGGCTATTTGTCCATTGTGTAGACATGAGGCGGAGACTACAGATCATGCCATTTTCATCTACCCTAAAGCGAGACGGATCTGGCAGATGATTGGTTACTTCTTTAGAGAGGATGATACGGGTCGTTGGCGATCCTTTTTTTCTAAGCGATCCCTGGAGGGTAATCAATAGAAGGTCACCTTGTGGGCTGCTATAGCCAATCAGATTTGGTTATCGTGAAATCGGCTTATTTTTACTGATAGTACTATCTCTCCCTACAGGACAGTGCAGAATGCCATATCGTCATCGTCTGAATTTGCATTCCATCGCTATGCTTCTGATCCTGACAGCTCTGGCCACTGGGGCTCCCCTGCTGCCTCGGCAGCGAACCGGCATATGGTTTTCATTTCTTGAAAGCCTCCTAATGGTTTGTCAAAATCAATTTCAATGGGAATGTTTGGGGAAGACTAGCTGGTTCTGTTTTGTTATACGAGGAACTGATGGAGCTTCATTGGCGACGGGAGGGCTTAGTCTTCTAGGCCCCTATGTCCCTTTGGCTGAGCTTTACGCAGCTTGGGCTGGAGTTTCCTACGCTACTTGGATACTTCATGCTCATAGTCTTCTCATTAAAGGGGACTCGCTTACTGTCATCCGATGGTTTGGAAAGAATGCTGCAATCAAGTCCCTACCAATCCACTGCTCCATGACATCTGGACTACTCTTCGGGATGTCCATAGAGTCTAGATTCATCATATTTATCGAAAACTAATTCTGCTACGGATTGGGTGGCAGCTTCTGTGGTTCATCATTCTAGCTTTTGGACTTGGAATTTGGGTGACACATGTTCCTTTGTTTTTAAACAAATATTGTATTTCAATCTATCTGGGTTAACTCTCACTAAACTAATGTGATCATCCATTGTAAAAAAAAAAAAATGGACATGAACGACCACCATCATCTACAAGACCGATCACGTACCCTCATGACTATTTGTTCAGAGTGATCGGGATCGAGAGGACCTGTCTTCAATCAAGCCGTGCCATAAGGCGTTAGGAATTGGAAAGTGCTAAAGGCTTCAAAGAAACTTTATTTGGTTATATTCTGTAACAGATCCAAGTAATAAACCGGAGACAAGGGAATAGAAAAAAGTGCAAATAAAAATGGAAACTAGAACATTGATCCACACGATAGCTATAAAACCTTTCTTAGCCTCTCCAAATTCGGGTTATAATGGCCTGATAGCTTCCATATCAAAGCATAACCCATGATGCTCTGGCCGTTGGTTTGAACAGCACGACACTAGAGTTGTCACCGTTTTGCTCAAAAAGAGGAGCACCATACTACGATGAAATTTAACTGAACCTTCCCAAGTTTCCACCCGTACAATTATACGTGGGCCAGCTTATTTTTCATATTCTACGTGGGTAGTTTCCGCAAGCGAGTAGAAACGTGGAAAGGCATCAGCACTCCATATAATTATTATATTACATTGTTATTTATAATCAATCGCTTTCATCGGCATCTGACTGGCTTCCGTCTCATTGTTTTTGCCTTCTTCTCTGTCCCTTGACTGGTCCGGTGCAGTCCGAAGATTCTTGGAAGGCCCATCTGTCAGAGTCTGTTAATGAGTTCCTTTAAATTTAAGCATGTGTTTGGGCGAAGAAAGAACTTAAAAAAAAAATAAAAATTATTTTATTTGGATAAAAAAAATTTAAAAAATAAAAAAAATAATGAATTCTACCTAAAAGTTTTCTTTTCAAATTTAAAAAAAAATTTAAAATTTTTTTTATTCCGATATTAATCCTTAAAAAAAAATTAATACATCTTTTAATCATTTATAATAAGGACATTATTATCATTGTAAATTATCAACTTTCTTTTTTTTTTTTATTTTTTCTCACTCATCCAAATAGAAGAAGAGAAAATATTTTTTCTTCACTTTTTTCTTCTCTCCATTTTTCTCTTCCTTCATTTTTTTTTTTTTTCTTCCTACCTTTTTTTTCTCCATTCAAAAGAGCATATATGTGCATTCGTAAGCCCACCCATGCTAGCGTGCACTTGCAATCAAGGGCATGGCATGTATATATATGGGGGTGATTGTGTATTCAATCTAGGTGGCTCCATGCACTTACAAAGCTCACCCAATCTCTCTCATAGGCTTCAAGACACAGAATAAATATATATATAAATATATATATATTGCACCGACATATGTTTGAAAAAATATATATATATTAAAAAATTCATATATATATATATATATATATATATATATATATATATATATATATATATATATATATATATATATATATAAATAAAAAATTATTTTAAAAATAATTATAACTCATTATTAGAACAGTCCCTGCTTCGGATACTAAATCCTCAGCACGACGATTGCCATTTTCTTTGTGAGACGAGGGGTAAGCATTCGCGAATCTAAACTATTATATGTATATATATATATATATAATTAAAATTAAAAAAGTGAATTATTTTATAAAATTCTTTTTCAACCAGTTTGCATAAATATTTTAGGGTGCGTTTGGAGCAGGGTTATTATTTTTATAATTTTTTATCCCTCAAAAGGTATTTGATATAAAGTTATTTTTTTAATTAAAGATATATTTTTATAAAAATATTTTTTTCTCTATCACTAAATTGTTAGTCTAAGGGGAGTTGATTAATATGATAAAAATAAAGATTTTTCAAGGACAAAAAAAATAAAAATATTAGAACTAATAAAATATTAAATAAATCCATTACACATGCTTATAATATAATATTATAAATTTAGATATAATATATAATATACTACATACATACATACATACATACCTATAGAGCAGCATTTTTATCTTTTAACCTTGTTTTAAATGCAATTAATGGTTACTCATGTAATATTTTACTATTCATTCATAAATACAATCAAACATGCTTATTTAAAATACTTTTATATCCATAAAATTTGCATTAAAAATATTATTTTTATAGCTTTTAATCCCTTATTTTAACCCTATATTAAATGTGATATTAGTAGTAAGGCAGATATACCATACAACTCTTGTATAAATATATTTAAAAAAATAAGAAGGCAAGAGAACTTGAAGCTCATAGAGATGCCAACATTAGATTTTTTTTAATGTATTACTGTAGTGATTAGCCATGTTGATGACAATTAAGCTACCATATTCGCCTCTCAATAGGTATGCTTAATCTTAATGACACATAAAGTAGCTGATAGTCACTTGGCATTACAAAGTAGAGAAAGGGCTTTTCTACTTGAATACCTCTATGATGCAGCTAAGAAATCAGTCTTAAGAGTCTCTTCTTAAAAAGAATGCTTGCTAGCTCTCAATCTTCTAAATGCTTAAAAAATGTCTTTTGAAGCATCCCCTAACTCGGCTATGAAAATAGCAATATCAAGCTAATGAATACTTCCAACTGCTACGAATGCTTTCAACTGCTATTAAAGTACCGCTATAAATTTGGATAATAAATTTAGCACCACCAAGAGTCTCATTGTCTAGCACGTTATCATGGAAATTAATCTTGAGGGTAAGAAGCATGGCAGCTCTTGAGCGAAGTGGATAGCTTGTGCTTTATAATTTTTCAAGAAAATTAAGGTTCTTCCTATAGCCCATTAGCACTCCCGAAACATCTTGACAAAGAAAAAGTCTTGGTACACTATCCCAATGCAGCATGGCCTGCATTGAGCGCGGTCATTTGTTCGCGTGTGGGCTCACGCCGTGAAACTCATCAATGGATCTTGAATCGCTAAGGTACGAATAAATTATCGCCTCCGGTGCAGACCATGCTACAGCAAAAGCGATGTACTAAAACTTTCTCCTTTACAAAAGAACGAAGAAGCATCCAGCAACTTAATCTACCATCTCAAACTGCAAATCAAGGAGTAGCAGAAAACAAAACAAAAGAAATAGCCGTCCCCCAAAATGTTGAGCTCCTGAATGCATCATCATTGCTTTTATTAGATAATGTGTGGTAATAATGGATACAACATAAAACATAATTAGATTTAAATTGTTCTTAATAGATTCATATCATAATCATGTTTAGAAAATTATGATATGAAATAATTATATTGTATCTGACCCATCAATTCAAAAATAATGGGGCTATAATTTGATTAATTTAAAGTTAATTATATTTTTATTTATTTATATAATTATTTTTTGATAAATGATAAAATTTAAGTTGTTTAATTTAAATAATTTAATATTATGATGAATGTTCTATGTGGTTTAGTATGATATTGAAAAATATATGTATTTATATTAAAAATATATTAAATGGGTTATATTAAGTAGATCATATCTATTTGTATTAAGCAAGTTATTAAGTAAGCCATATCTATTCGTATGAGTAATTTATTAAGAAAATTTTATCATATCAATTAAATATAATTTGTTTATTAAATCGATTATGCATGTCGTACCATGTTATATATTTAATAATTAAGTAATATTTGTTTTGAAATTTTTGATTTGATCTCATATCGATTCATGTAGTGTCAGGCTCTATTTTGGGATATCTGTTGTTTCTGATATATAAAGTAGCTATTTTTTAAGAGCTAGAATCAATAGCTACCCCAAATAAGGCTTTGTACTAAGTTTCAATATAATACAAACACTGGCATGTCAATATGAATTGCCAACTTCTATCATTCAGTATAACAATTCATCCTCTTTACTTCATAGGTTGAAGGCTCATTCATCTAGAAAGAGATATTTTTCAGTTTAGTCATTTCCTTTCTAGTGTAGGCAGCCACTATCCACAATGCTGCCAAGGTATAAGCATCATAGGGAACAGTGACAAAAGAAGAGGAAGTTTGCCTTGGAAGTAGAACAATAGTGTTCCTCTTCCATAATGTAGGTTGAATGAAGGCAAAGAATAAGGCAATCCTCATCCAATTACTTAGTTCTCAGCATCCTCCTTTTTATCTCCAATAATTACAAAATTTTCACATTATTTCCTATAGTTCCTTGTACTCTAGGTATATGTTTGAGTCATCCATACCAAAATTAAGTACGTGCAAGTATGATGAAATGATGAAACTCTATTCTGTAATATTTTCATACATGTATAGTCCCATATCGGATGAAAAAAAGAATGATTTAAAGAGTTATAACTCAAATTCAATTTGCACTTAAATTTTTAAGGCCATGTAGACCTAGCATGCTAACAAGTTAATGGGAACAGGTGGACTTAGGACATTACATTTTCTATGTTGATGGTAAGATAATATTCTAATAAAAGATGATCATTGCACGGGTGGCTAAATATACCCTTTGTTTGATTATAAACATCAAGAGCTATTCCTTATACATGTACATTTTCTTGTAGGATCGTTTTACAACTTATTTGAAACATGTATCTTATGCATCTAACATTGAGTTATTTTCAAGCTTTTAACATACTACTATCATGCATAATCTCGTTAAAAAGAAAAAAGTTTATGTATAAGTTTCTTATGTAAGATTGAAAAGCTATGATATTTGAACTAGATTTGATGAAACTATCTAGAGATCAAACTATTCAAGTCACTTTCTAGTGACATCTATCTCTACACCTATTTTTAAATGTTTCTAGGTTGAATGTGCCTCCACATTGATTATGAGCTTGTAGAATGGGATTGGAGGGGCATGGGATTGCCAATCCAACCCTATAGGACTAGGAAACACATAGAAGGTTGGTTTGCCAAGATTGGATCGAAAATCCAATCTTATCTAATTCATTCTGCCATACTAAATACAACCTATGTGGAAATCTATCATACCTCTCACAGGCAATGTATTATGGTTTAGTTATAGAAACAAATTAAACACTAGACAAGTGATATACTAAAAAGCTTAGAAGGGATCTTGGAAGTTGTGTACCTTGGTCTATCAAACCAGTTTGCTTAATCAATGCAATCTCTCTCTGAGAGCTTGTTTGATTTAATTAGTAAGAGTTAGCTAATAATTTATGACTATTAACTAATAGCTATAAGGTTTTAGCTATAGTTAAGTGCTATTAATTATAATTGATGGTTAAAGTGTTTAGTTATACTATTGTTAGTTGCTCCTTTTCAAATACTAATAACCAATAAGGACATAGGAGGAAGATCAATTAGGTAAGAATTGTTTTATTACTAAGAATAATTTTATTCTTATATATATATATATATATATATATATATGTTGAGGGGTAAAATCGTCATTGCATCAATATCCGTGCGAGGAGGTTGAGACCAACCCCCTCCGTAGCTCGGCCTTTCCGGGCTTCCGTAGCTCGGCCTTCCCGGGCTTCCGTAGCTCGGCCTTCCCGGGCTTCCGTAGCTCGGCTCTCCCGAACTTCCTGTAGTTCGCTTCCCCCGAGCCTCCATGACCCGGCTTCACTGAACGACCCACGATCCAATACCCACCTCTGCGGAACCTGATGCAGGAGAGCCTCAGCCTACTGTAACGGCACCCTAGGCAAGGAATCATGCTGAGAAGTGGTCTAGAACCTGTCAAGGCTACCTGAGACCTACACATCTACCAGATCTCAAGCCATCAAGGAGCTCTCCCAGCTGTCGATCCCCTAACAGACAAGATACGGATCCCAACAGCCCCACAACGGCCTGATTCGACCCACTCCCGTATCCTAACAACCTCTGAACCTTCCAGAAGGCGCTCAAGATCCAGGTGACTATCTATAAATGAGACACTCCCAGATTCCCTCAGGTACGAACATACGCACGTGCGCACTCACACCCCCACTCTCACTCTCCTGCTCTCACCGGCAGCTCATCGGTGCTCTTGCCCTCTAGAGCTCCCGATTGGCCGCCCCCAGAGAGGCCTCCCAAAGAGATCCACCTCCTCACTTTCTGGTTGATCGCCGATTTCTTTCCACTGACTTGAGCGTCGGAGGGTCTTCCACGGAGGGCCACCCCCAACGCCTCTCGCGCGAGGACTTGTGTGCAGGTCCGTCCCCCTGGAGATCGATCAACTGCGCCCGAGTCGGAGGACGGATCCCAGTGGCAACAGATTGGCGCTAGAGGAAGGGCCTCAAGTCCCATTAAAACTTGAAGAAAGGATACAAGGATCTCAATCTGGAGTAGAACCTCTCTAATGGCCAATCGAAGAAGAGCAACCTCAGAAGCCTAAGATCAGGTCACTTCCCAAAGGCCTGATCCGACGAGCGGTGTAGTGCCGCAGCCACCACCAGTCGAAACCCCATCACTGCCTGCCATCCTGGTGACCCAAGACCAGTTTGCCTCGCTTGTCCAACAAGTTCAAACTCTGACCCACCTCGTCCAGGAGCGCCTTACGGCTCCTACTGCTCCACACTTTCATAAGGAAGCGGTGGTTCCTTCTTCACCGGCGACTTCCTCCTCCAGACCGCACAAATCTACGGACCCCCCACATCGACCTAAAGGGGACAAGCCGGTCCCGAGAGGCGGTCGCAACAGAGATCCTCCCAGATCTCGGCGAGCCCGGTCTCTCTCACCGGTGACCTCTCACCATGATTCGACGCCGTCTCTGCGATCTTCTCGCCCAGCTCCTCCCCTGGCTGGCGAAGAGGAGATCCATCGTCAGATCCAGGAAATGCGTCAGGAACTGGACGCCGCCAAGCAGGCCCATCCGTCCCAGCCCAAGGCGGAGCAGGGCATCCCTTTCTCTAAGGGGATTATGGAGGAGGTGATTCCCTCCCATGTCAAGTTACCAGCCGTCGAGCCTTACCATGGCTCTTCTGACTCGGATGACCATCTTAGCAGTTTCCGGTCAATAATGATGTTCCACAGAGCATCTGATGCGGTCCTCTGCTACGACTCCCTCTCTGAAGTTAAGCAGAGAGAGGGGAGTCCCTGAGAATTATCTTGGCCGTTTTAATAAGGCCATGTTGGAGGTGGACCACCTTAATCATGAGGTGGCTATGTTCGCCCTGGCGGGGGGAGTCTCGAAGGAAAGCGACTTCTACATGGCTATGGAAGTCAGTTACCCCCTGCCTCTCGGAGATGATGGTCCTGGCGGACAAGTACGCTAGGGTCGAAGAATCGCGGAGAGTTGCCCGCGCTGAGCAGGCAAAGAAGAAGGAGCCCAAAGTCCCCGACAGGCACCGTCCCGCCCGGCAACCAAGTCCACCTCGCCGCCAGAGAGTCCCTCCGCTGCCGCCAAGGAATCGCTCCCGGAGCCCTCCCAGGCGATTCAACCACTACACTCCACTGACCGTGCCCCGGGCGCAAATCCTTATAGAAATAGAGCGCCAGCTCCCCCGGCCAGTGCCTCTCTGAGGGAACCCAATCTGAAGAGATCCCACCAAGTACTGCCGTTACCACCGGGAGCACGGCCACGACACTGAAGAATGCTGGCAGCTGAAAAACGAAATCGAGAGACTGATCCAGCGGGGGCGACTGAATCAGTTCAGGAGGGCGCCCGAGCCACAATAACAAGGAGGTGACCGCCAGCCCGAACTTCAACAACCTTCTCTTCCACCGAATCCGCCCGTGATCGGCCATATTAATATGATTGAAGAGGCCGGCGGATCGAGCCCCAGGGGCGACAGTGATGAATCGGCACCAAAGAAGGCACGGACGGGCGAGCTCTCCTTCTCCGATGATGATCTCCTAGGGATACAGCTTCCCCATGATGACGCACTAGTTGTATCCCTTAATTTGAATAACTATGATGTAAGCCGAATCCTAGTTGATAGTGGAAGTTCGGTAAATGTTTTGTACCTCAGTGTGTTTGCCAGAATGAAATTACTCATGGAAAACCTTCGAGCCGTGGATTCCACCTTGATGGGATTCACAGGCGACGTCATCGTCCCGGAAGGGGTCGTCACCTTGACGGTCCGCACGGGAACCTGGCCCCTTGTGACCATTTCCAGACAAACTTCCTGGTAACTGACCTCAGATCCCCCTACAATGCAATATTCGGCAGGCCCAGTCTAATGTCCCTCAAGGCAGTTGTCTCCATCCCACATCTATCCATAAAGTTTTCCACCGAGATAGGAGTTGGAGTTGTTCGGGAAAGTCAGGCCATGGCTCGGCAGTGCTTTGTTACAAGCCTTCAGTCTAGAATGCCAGAAGTTGATGGGCTGGATGCTCGCGAGGACTTCGCCGAACAGAGGGGAGAACCGGCAGAGGAATTGGAGGAGGTACCATTAGAGGAGGCTCGACCCGACCGAACTATAAAGATCGGGTCGCTGCTCAAAGGAGAGTCTCGACGCAAATTGATCAGGTTCCTTCGAAGCAACGCTGACATCTTCGCCTGGTCCGCCTCCGACATGCCAGGGATCAGCCCCGAGGTTCTCGTCCATCATCTCAATGTTGACGAGATGCACAGGCCCGTCAAGCAGAAAAAGAGAAGCTTCGCCCCGGAGCGACAAAAGGCCATTGAAGAAGAAGTAGACAAACTCATCAAGGCTAATTTCGTCCGGGAGGTAAATTATCCGAGCTGGCTATCAAACGTCGTCATGGTGAAGAAGTCGAACGACAAATGGAGAATCTGCATCGACTTCACCGACCTCAACAAAGCCTGCCCGAAGGACAGCTTCCCCCTCCCTCGGATCGACCAGCTCGTGGACGCCACCTCAGGCCACCAGATGCTATCATTCATGGACGTCTATTCAGGCTACAATCAGATCCGAATGGCCCCTGAAGATGAAGAAAAGACCGCCTTCATAACCGACCGAGGTACTTACTGTTACCGCGTTATGCCTTTTGGTCTTAAAAATGTAGGTGCCACATACCAGAGGCTGGTCAACAAAGTATTCAAGGAGCAAATCGGCCGAAATATGGAGGTGTACGTGGACGACATGCTGGTCAAAAGCAAGGAGGCATCACAACACGTCGAGGACCTCACAGAGAGCTTTGCCACGCTGCGCAAGTACGGGATGAGACTCAACCCGACCAAATGTGCCTTCGGTGTTAACTCCGGGAAGTTTCTCGGCTTCATGGTCTCCCAGCGAGGTATCGAAGCCAACCCCCAGAAGATTCAAGCTCTCCAACAAATGGCGCCCTCGGCATCTGTCAAAGAGGTCCAACGCCTAACCGGGAGAATAGCGGCCCTAAACCACTTCATGGCACGGTCGGCCGAGAGATGCCTCCCCTTCTTCAAAACTCTCCGATCGGCTAAAAACTTCCAGTGGACTCCCGAATGCCAAAGGTCATTTCAAGATCTCAAGAAGTACCTCGGCTCGCCCCCACTCCTCAGTAGTCCTGCCCCAGGAGAGACCCTATTCTTGTGCCTGGCTGTTTCGGAAGGTGCGGTTTGCTCGGTGCTGATCAAAGAAGAAGGCAAAGTCCAAAAGCCGATCTACTATGTCAGCAGGCTACTCCGCGATGCGGAGACAAGGTACAGCAGAATTGAAAAGATGGTGTTAGCCTTAATCACCTCAGTTCAGAAGCTGCGGCCATACTTCCAAGCACATTCCGTGACGGTCCTGACCGACCAACCCATCAAGGCGGTGGTCCATCGTCCCGAGACGTCGGGGAGAATGACCAAGTGGGCCGTCAAGCTAAGCGAGCATGACATACATTTTCAGCCTCGTCCAGCCATCAAGGCCCAGGTGCTAGCTGACTTCCTCCTCGAGTGTACCATCCCGGAGGACGGTTCTATCCCAGACTCCCCGAAGAACCAAAAGCTGGAGCCCGGTGGCTCCTCCATGTCGACGGGTCATCTAATGCTCATCGCTCCGGTGCGGGTCTGGTTCTTACCAATCCGGAGGGAATTACCTTTGAATATGGCGTCTGATTCTCCTTCCCGGCCTCCAACAACGAAGCCGAGTACGAAGCCCTATTAGCCGGCCTCCGAATCGCCCGCAATCTGAAGGTGGAGAAGCTTAATGCATTCACCGACACTCAGCTGGTAGCCGGCCATGTGCGAGGAGAGTTTGAAGCCTGGGAACCGAACATGGTTCGGTATCTTCAGGAGGTGCGGAACCTACTTCCCCATTTTGCTGAATTTGAAATCATTCAGATTCCCAGATCCGAGAACGCTCGCGCCGACCTACTCTCCCGGTTGGCAACCGTGGAGTCAATGGACGCCGAGCAAAGGTTCCACCTGGAGACTCTGGAAAAACCCAGCATCGCGGAAACCGACCGAATAATGCAAGTTGGGGCCGAACCATCATGGTTCGACCCTATCCTCAAATATCTCAGAGAAGGGTCGCTTCTGTCCGATCGAAGGGAGGCCAGAAAACTAAAACTGCAGGCCACTCACTACGTGCTGATTGACAACCAGCTTTACAAACGGTCTTTTTCTATGCCGCTGCTCAGATGCCTTCGCTCATCCGAAGCAGATTATGCTCTGCGTGAAGTACATGAAGGAATTTGCGGCAACCATCTGGGAAGCTGGTCCCTATGCCACAAGGTGCTGCGATAAGGCTACTACTGGCCGACCATGCAAAAGGATGCGGACGATCTAGTCCGAGCCTGCGACCCCTGCCAGAGGCACTCAAGCATCCAAAGGCTCCCTTCTGCCAAACTAATTTCCATATCCTCTGCTTGGCCCTTTGCCAAATGGGGGATGGACATCCTCGGCCCATTCCCGCTTGCCACAGGACAGCGAAAATTTCTATTTGTCGCCATCGACTACTTCACCAAATGGGTCGAAGCGGAAGCAGTTGCACAAATTACCGAGGCACGGGCCAGAGATTTTGTGTGGAGGTCCATCATCTGCCGATTCGGCCTCCCGCATACCATAATCACCGACAACGATAAGCAGTTTGACAACTCTAAATTTCGCCAGTTCTGTGAGGAGCATGGAATCCATCACCACCTCACTTTGGTCGGGCACCCACAAGCCAATGGAGCAGCCGAAGTGACCAACAGGACCCTCCTTCAGGGAATCAAAGCTTGCCTCTCCAGAGCCCAAGGCAGGTGGGCGAAGGAGCTGCATCATGTCTTATGGGCCTACCGCACCACCCCGAGAATCCCGATAGGTGAAACCCCATTCCGAATGGCTTTCGGCACAAAGGCCGTTATCCCTGTGGAAGTCGGCCTCCCATCGTTGCGGGTGGAAAGCTACTCAGAGGAGGCTAGCAACGAACAGCTCCGCACCAACCTCGACCTAGTAGAGGAGATCAGAGAGAAGGCCCGGATTAGAATGGCCGCTTATCAACAAAGGGTAGCCCGTTATCATGCCTCCAGAGTCAAAGGAAAAGCCTTCCTGCCCGGCGACCTTGTCCTCCGAAAGGCCTATGTTTCCAAACCGCTAGAACAAGGAAAGCTGGCGCCAAACTGGGAGGGCCCGTACCAAGTAGCGGAGATCATTGGACCGGGAACCTACAAGCTACAAGATTTGGATGGGAAATCCATTCCCCGGACGTGGAATTCGAACAATCTCCGAAAATATTATCAATAGGGTACGTCCTCTCCAAGTTTATTTTCATATACCTCATTATATCATCCTGTCGGCACATTTTTTCAATGCAAATCATTATGCACTACATTGCCAAGGATTGCAAAAAGAAATAGGTGCTGCTTACCAATCCTCGGTACAACCGAGCTACCTATTTGAACAGGAATTCTCCGAACCTCAGCTGGGCCGAGCAACAAATTCTCCGAACCTTGGCAGGGCCAAGTAAATATTCTCCGAACCTCGGCTGGGCCGAGCAACAAATTCTTCGAACCTTGGCAGGGCCAAGTAAAATATTCTTCGAACCTCGGCTGGGCCGAGCAACAAATTCTCCGAACCTTGGCAGGGCCAAGTAAAAAATTCTCCGAACCTCGGCTGGGCCGAGCAACAAATTCTCCGAACCTTAGCAGGGCCAAGTAAAATATTCTTCGAACCTCGGCTGGGTCGAGCAACAAATTCTCCGAACCTTGGCAGGGCCAAGTAAAATATTCTCCGAACCTCGGCTGGGCCGAGCAACAAATTCTCCGAACCTTGGCAGGGCCAAGTAAAATATTCTCCGAACCTCGGCTGGGCCGAGCAACAAATTTTTCGAACCTTGGCAGGGCCAAGTAAAATATCCTCCGAACCTCGGCTGGGCCGAGCAACAAATTCTTCAAACTTTGGCAGGGCCAAGTAAAAAATTCTCCGAACCTCGGCTGGGCTGAGCAACAAATTCTCCGAACCTTGGTAGGGCCAATTAAAAATTTTCTCCGAACCTTGGCAGGGCCAAGTAAAATATTCTCCGAACCTCGGCTGGGCTGAGCAACAAATTTTCCGAACCTTAGTAGGGCCAAGTAAAAAATTCTTCGAACCTCGGCTGGGCCGAACAACAAATTCTCCGAACCTTGGCAAGGCCAAGTAAAAATTTTCTCCGAACCTTGGCAGGGCCAAGTAAAAATTCTCCGAATCTCGGCTGGGCCGAGCAACAAATTCTCCAAACCTTGGCAGGGCCAAGTAAAAATTCTCCGAACCTCGGCTGGGCCGAGCAACAAATTCTCCGAACCTTGGCAGGGCCAAGTAAAATATTCTCCGAACCTCGGCTGGGCCGAGCAACAAATTCTCCAAACCTTGGCAGGGCCAAGTAAAAATTCTCCGAACCTCGGCTGGGCCGAGCAACAAATTCTCCAAACCTTGGCAGGGCCAAGTAAAAATCCTCCGAACCTCGGCTGGGCCGAGCAACAAATTCTTCGAACCTTGGCAGGGCCAAGTAAAATATTCTCCGAACCTCGGCTGGGCCGAGCAACAAATTCTCCGAACCTTGGCAGGGCCAAGTAAAATATTCTCCGAACCTCGGCTGGGCCAAGCAACAAATTCTCCGAACCTTGGCAGGGCCAAGTAAAAATTCTCCGAACCTCGGCTGGGCCGAGCAACAAATTCTCCGAACCTTGGCAGGGCCAAGTAAAAATCCTCCGAACCTCGGCTAAGCCGAGCTGCAAATTCTCCGAACCTCGGCTGAGCCGAGCAACAAATTCTCCGAACCTTGGCAGGGCCAAGTAAAATATTCTCCGAACCTCGGTTGGGCCGAGCAACAAATTCTCCGAACCTTGGCAAGGCCAAGTAAAATATTCTCCGAACCTCGGCTGGGCCGAGCAACACATTCTCCGAACCTCGGCAAGGCCGAGTAAAAATTCTTCAAGTTAAGACATCGGCTGGAAACCGAAATACACAGGCTCCGATTAAAGCCGAGGGACTTCCAAATAGTCCCCAAAACTTCCGCCGGTTTAGAAAGAAGCACGCTGAGCAAAAACCGTCGATGCACACAAAGAAGGTGCCTCCGGCGAACCCCTTAAAGGGTTCAATAAGCCCCGCGTAATCGGCCAAGAGCCCCGAGCAGAGACAGGGAATCCCCCTCTGCTACTAAAATCTTTGGGTAAACGCCCCTTAACCCGTCGAACAAAGCATCTATCTCGGCGCGTGGACCAGTAGAGCCATGCCGACTCCCCAACTATTATGCGACTGGCATGTTTAAAGCTAAAATTCTTGAAAAAAGAAGGATACCCAAACAAAGCCTTTTTTCATTGATCGGAAAAAAGGGAGTACAAAAAGAGACAAGAAAAGCAAAAAACAGAAAGCAAAAATAACGGAGGCCCTAAATCAGGGTTCGGAGTCGCTCCCAGAGGCCAGCAGATCCTCCAGGCGCTTGATGAGGTCGGCCACCTGCTGGTGGAGTGATGCGATCTCCTCCCTCTGCCGGTCTGCAACCCGGCGCAAGGCCTCCGCCTCCTTAGTGGATACATCCATGTATTCCTCGACGACCCTTACGAGCTGCTGTTGGCTCGCAAGGGTCGATGCCAGACCCAACCCATCGACGGTGATTGTGGTACACCCCTCGGCGGGTGTAACAGATCGTCAAGTGATGCACGTAACTCTTCGGAGGATCGCCTTTGGGAGGCCATGGTCTAATACTATTTCAAGACCTGAACCGAGGGATGACTAAGACCACACCCCTCGGTCATATTTATACTTGCCAGGCGGGTATCTTGATCGGACGCACCGCAGCAACTGACCTACGAGAACTCACCACGTGTCATCGCTTTATTGCCTGCAGAATCTGAAGGGTCACGCCCCATCCCGAGAGAGATCGGTAAGCACGTACAGATTATTCGGGAAACCCCCTGAACAGGATATTTTCCGATCTGCCGGCCCCCCATAATAAATGCTCCCAGCACTTTCCCAAGCTCTTTTTTCGGGAAGCGCAGAGGGAAGAAATCCAGCGTCCGGCCAGTGACTTGCTCCCTCGGGAAGGATAACGTCATAAATAAAGAAGCGTGACAACATACCGCTCGTTTCGCCCTGGCCCCCCTCACCAAGCGTCATAGAGACCTTACACTACGGCTCATAAGTGGCAGCTAAGCCATTTCTCCGAGCCCTGAATCTCCGAACCTTGGCAGGGCCAAGTAAAAAGTTCTCCGAACCTCGGCTGGGCCGAGCTACAAGTTCTCTGAACCTTGGCAGGGCCAAGTAAAAAGTTCTCCGAACCTCGGCTCCGCCGAGCTACCAACTCTCCGAACCTTGGCAGGGCCAGGTAAAATTTCTCCGAAACTCGGCTGGACCGAGCTATGAAATCTCCGAAACTCGGCTGGACCGAGCTATGAAATCTCCGAACCTCGGCTGGACCGAGCTATGAAATCTCCAAGCCTCGGCTGGGTCGAGCAACGAATTCCCCGGACCTCGACAAGGCCGAGCCGCGAATATTCGAACAAGACAAAATACCGAGCTTCAAACCGAAGTGAGGAATGTGTTCCGCCGAATGATCTCCAAACCGTCGCTTGCGAACGTCGACTAGTTCAGATAGCGCGGGATCTTCACCTAAGAACAAGCGAGGCACCCATGCCCAACAATAACAATAAGCTTGGCACAAAAGAAATAGAGATTGAGAAACAGAATAGAACTCTCTTTATTGCCGTCAAAACCGGTTACAAATGCCTGAAAGGTGTTACAAGAGCATTGAAATGCATAAAATAAAGATAAATACAAAACTCGGGCAACTGCTCCAAAGTAGACCTGGGCAACCGTGGTGCTCCGGCATCCGATCGCCGAACCAGATAAGCCGCATCTAGTCAGCTCGAGCTGATAATAGCCGGGCGACATGGACCAATCGTTGCGGCCAGCTTCATTCAATAATGATATCTCGGTGACCCAACCAAGATATCTGGGTGGCCATCCCAGACCACCCAACTGAGGGACCCCCCGGCGAGCAGGTAGGAAGCCAGCGGACCCTGGCGGCGGAGCGCTCTCCCAAACCGAATGTGCGCCGCCCCACCTTGCCATGGCTCAAGGACAAGGCGTCGGCGGGCGGCACACTTTCACCTCCTCCCCACGTGGTAAAAGATTCCCCAGGCGGATGAGCCCAGGGATCCAAATCAAGGGAGGAGGAGAAGTTCAAGCGAGCCTTGGGAAGCCCACGTACACCCCTTACCATACGTCTCCAAAGGGGAACCACAAAGGTCACACTAGAAGAGTGTGTGTGCGCTCTCCGTGTGATCTCTACGCCCTCCATGTGCGCTCTCCATATGATCTCCGGGACTCATCCCCTAAGGGCGAGCCATCCTTCGGCAGCTCCTTCATCGCCCCAACTATCCGGAGGCAAAGAGCTTGCAAGAGAAAAGCTCAGTCCTCCCACTCGCAGCAGCAGAAAAACAAGCATGATGAAAGCTCTGGTGGAAAAGAAACTTTTGGAGATGACTTAACACTACCCCACCTTCCCTTTTTATAGGCCAAGAATGGACCGAGAGCAATCACCAAGGCTATAAGCCCCGAGATTCAAACACCTGGGCCATACCTCCACGTGGCCTCCCAGGATGAAAGCGGCGCCCTAATGCGCGCCAAGCCCACCGCCTAAATTATGATATATGCGAAGATTTCCTCTTGATCCCGAATCACGATCATTAAATGCAGAGGATCGTCCACTAGCATTACGGAAGCTGGTAGGTTCAGGAGATCGTCCTACGAAAATAATGTCCTCCAATGGTAAACGGCTGCGTGCGCCGTACGTAAAAATGACCTGCATAGGAAAGGAGCACCTTTCGAAAAGCTCTAGATGAGCTTTATGTTCCCCACAGCGCCGTATCATCAATTTTGGTGAAATGAAAACCGATTTGCCTACAGAATGGCAGGGCGCTGGCAGAATAACAAAATGAGCACGAAGGCTACGTACATTGTTCTTTCATTCAACGAAAAATGAAATGACCAAAGGAAGCAAAAAATACTTCGGCAACCACCTTCATACGTCGGCCCTAGCCAACCTAATTTACTCGTCGGCCCTAGCCGACCTATCTTGCTTGTCGGCCCTAGCCGACCTAATTTACTCGTCGGCCCTAGTCGACCTATCATGCTTGTTGGCCCTAGCCGACCCATTTTGCTTGTCGGCCCTAGCCGACCTAATTTACTCATCGGTCCTAGCCGACCTATCCTGCTTGTCAGCCCTAGCCGACCTAATTTACTCGTCGGCCCTAGCCGACCTATCTTGCTTGTCGGTCCTAGCCGACCCATTTTGCTTGTCGGCCCTAGCCGACCTAATTTACTCGTCGGCCCTAGCCGACCTATCTTGCTCGTCGGCCCTAGCCGACCTATCTTGCTCGTCAGCCCTAGCCAATCTATTCCGTCTATCGGCCTAAGCCGACCTGCCCGACAAATCGGTCTTAACCGGCCGGCTTCATTTCTTGAGTTTTAATTAAGACTCAAACCGGGCCAGATCGCCTGTCGGTTCGCCAGTCAAGGCTATCGTCCCGCCTTGGGCCAAGCCAATGCATTCCCTCAGTCCCGGAACAAAAATGACCAAAGAACATCAACGAGCCATAAGTCGCTCGCGATTGAGGCAAGACTGGGCGGCAACAGGGCCATACAAAGAAAAACACTTAAATAAAAATAGAGGTTTCATTCAGTAAGAAACACCGGTCAGACTTTCAAAAAGCAAAATACAGGGGTGGCTCCTAAGGGCCGGGAACCACGTCAGTTTTGGAGGAGCCTTCGGTTACATCCGCAGAGGTGCGACAAGATTCGCCTTTTTCCAATACCTTTGCCCCTTCAGCGGCAGTTTGCGATCGTTCCTCAGAAGCTGTGGCTTCGCTGGGACCCGGGGCGGCACCAGGATCAGTATCAGAGACGTCGACATATTCATCCTCCTCTTCTCCTTCAGACTCACCGTCATCGGGAGCTTCAGTATCCAGAAAAGAAAGATCTCATTCTGGGTGCTCACTGGATATCTTATCTTTACATTCTTCCATTCCAAGTTGGAAGGCGTCAACGCCGATAGCATCCTGCTTCCCCTTGAGTATGGCGAGCTGCATCTTAGCCTCAGCAGCCTGCTTCTCAGGCCTACCACTATCTGCACCGCTGCTCTCCCCTGGGCGCTTTCCTCTCTTCCTCTTGGCGAGGCTCGACAAAGCCGACCTCTTGGCTGAAAGAATGAAACACACACGATCAGATCCAAACACATTCATCGAGGAAACACACAGCAAAAAAAGGTAAAAGGAAGGACTCACCTTGCGGGTCCAGGGAGCTAAGCCCGGCTGCGAAAAGGGCTCCCTCCGATAATAGGTCGTTGGCCGAGAACACTTGGCCATTGGGAAGGACGTCCAAATCCCTCTCCTCCTACGCTAACAAAACTGGATGCGCTTCCGAATCCCTAACAAAGTTCCCCCATTTCCGAGGGAAGTCGGAACCAATGTTCCCCTCTGCTATAACAAACCGGCTCTTCCATCCCTTAATAGAGGACGACTTATCCACAATAACGTTGAAGGACCTCCGGGGTCCAATGTAGGGCCACTCTGATTTCCTCCCAGGTATCAGATGGTAGCAAGCGCGGAAAAGGGGAAGGGTGGCGACAATTTGAATTTGATGGCACATTGAAATAAATCCGATGATGCTTCGCCAACTGTTCGGGGCCACCATCGCCGAGCAGATGTTATAATGAGTCATGATTTCCTTCACCAAGGGATGGAGAGGAAAACGAAAACCTGCTTTCAAGCTGTCTTCATAAACGAAGACCCCAAACTCCAGATCTCGCGAGACCCTATCTCCAGACTCCGGCGCCCGCAGAACAACATCGGAGGGCATGCCATACCACTGATGAATCCTTCCCAAATCCTCAGCGACGATCTCTGAAACCACGTCGTCAGGACTCATCGTCATCTTAACTGAGAAAAACTCCAGCAAAACAACGGGTGTCGCAAAGGGCGAAAGATGAAACTCTTCAAAAACGAAACGAAAGGATGCTGTAAACATGCATATATAGTGCGGCTATCGCCTTGCTTTCCCGCTAAGGAAGCCGCCTTGAGAAGACGGGGCATCCCGCCCGAGGCGTCCGGAACCGCCTCGACAAACGCCGGATCGATCGGGATTCGCAACGTGGCGTATTCCCAACCATCATTCATGGGGAGCCTTACCCCCGAAGGCACGATGACCCTGTCGCATTAATTAGGGCATCATTGCAAGAGCTGTCTAAACCCAACTGTCCCATCCGGAGCGTGCCACCTGGACTTATACTCCCTATGCCCGAACCTACGCTTCGAACTAGGGAGTGAAGGGCATGTGTTGAGGGATAAAATCGTCATTGCATCAATATCCGTGCGAGGAGGCTGAGACCAACCCCCTCCGTAGCTCGGCCTTCCCGGGCTTCCGTAGCTCGGTCTTTCCGGGCTTCCGTAGCTCGGCTCTCCCGAACTTCCTGTAGTTCGCTTCCCCCGAGCCTCCATGACCCGGCTTCACTGAACAACCCACGATCCAATACCCACCTCCGCGAAACCTGACGTAGGAGAGCCTCAGCCTACTGTAACGGCCCCCTAGGCAAGGAATCATGCTGAGAAGTGGTCTAGAACCTGTCAAGGCTACCTGAGACCTACACATATACCAGATCTCAAGTCATCAAAGAGCTCTCCCAGCCGTCGATCCCCTAACAGACAAGATACAGATCCCAACAGCCCCACAACGGCCTGATTCGACCCACTCCCGTATCCTAACAACCTCTGAACCTTCCAGAAGGCGCTCAAGATCCAGGTGACTGTCTATAAATGGAACACTCCCAGATTCCCTCAGGTACGAACATACGCACGTGCACACTCACACCCCCACTCTCACTCTCCTGCTCTCGTCGGCAGCTCGTCGGTGCTCTTGCCCTCTAGAGCTCCCGATTGGCCGCCCCAGAGAGGCTTCCCGGAGAGATTCACCTCTCCACTTTTTGGTTGATCGCCGATTTCTTTCCACTGACTTGAGCGTCGGAGGGTCTTCCGCGGAGGGCCACCCCCAATACCTCTCGCGCGAGGACTTGTGTGCAGATCCGTCCCCCTGGAGATCGATCGACTGCGCCCGAGTCGAAGGACGGATTCCGACGGCAATAATATATATATATATATATATATTCAATAACTACTATAAATAACTGATTTCAACAACTAGCTATTGAGGGGCTAACAACTAGTGGCTCCCCTCCATTAGCTAACTTGACATCTTGCCAAATATTAGTAAATTAATTGTTAAAGATTAATAGTTATCAGCTGATTTCTAACAACTTATTTTCTCGGCATTCAGTCAAGGTTAATTCAGTGCTTGCAAGTTTCAACCAGTCCGGGCGCTAGGCCTGTCGGCCTCCCTGAACCCTGTGTGGTTTCTCCCAAGCTAAAACTAGTCCCGGCATGCCCAGTGCCGGGACTAGTTCAAATTCAGCCTGTTTCATCTCTTCCAGGTTAAACTAGTAACGGCATTTTGCCTGCCGGAACTGGTTTAATTTCTCTTTTTTTTTTCCGAGGTGAGGGACTGATTTAATATCACGTCATCCAATCTCTATTAGGCAACAATTGTCGGCAATTGGATTGACGGGATTAGTCTCCAAGAACAAAGAGGCGGCATCGGTGGTTGCCAAGCAGGGAAGAGAAGCCGAGGAAGCGATCTTGCCCGGTCCGCCATGGACGAAGCGCAGGAGATCCTCCTGAGCACCCTCAACAGCTCCGGGGTCTCCCTCCCCGCCGGCATCTCTTCCATCAAAGACCTTGCCCCGGACGCCCTCGTCTCCATCTGCGCTCAATCCCTCCGCCTCCTTGACGACAATGAGTCGACCCCCTCCTTCCCCACCTCCCTCCCCGAATCCACCGCGGAGCGCTTCAAGATCTGTGCTGACATCGCCTCTGCCGTTACAGCCCTGGGATATCGGGGGGATCTCAGCTTCCACCAGGTAATCCCTCTTCCTTCCGAGATCTTTTTTTTTTTCTTCTTTCCCACATGAAGCAAAAGTTCTTCGCTTTTTCCCTTAAAACATGTTAGATATGCTGGATCCAAAACACCCTATGAATAAAATTGTTTCCATCGACATCAATAGAGTGAAAGGCCGGCGAATTTATGACGCAATAATCATCAGTTATTCGCCAAATAATAAAGTTCTTTTTATATTTCTCTAGAGCTCAAAGAGATCCGTTGCACTGTTTTCCAATGTTTCTGTTGTAATAGATAGAATATAAGAGGAGGAAAATATAGAAATTTTGGCGATAGCTTCTATTATCTAATTAAGTCCAGTTATAATGGGGAACAGGGGTTGATAATTTTGTGGCAAAACTTAATCAGGAGAAGTAAATGCTTCTCAAGTGTATAACGATGCAAATCTGTGACTTTTAGGGATTTTATGCGTTGTGATTAGCTTGCTGTTGTAGGCTGCATAAAATCTTTGGTCATTGATGTTTGATGTAGACCCGTCCAAAGGCTAAGGTTTGTCCTTTAAGATTTATTAATAATATCTGGAAAATGCTTGTTGCTTCGCAATCTTTCCATTGTAGGCCTGCAAAGAATATATAGTTGGTCTGAGATGGTTTGACACTTTTTCATGGTCCTGGTCCTGGTCTGCTGGAAGGTTAACAAGAATTGTACCGAGGCACAAAAGCTGTTTGCCTTGTTATTCAATCATATGTTTTGGGAGTAAAGAAATTAAAGTATTATGACCTGTGTTCAGATTTGCACTGGTTTTTGGCAAATCAGTTGGCCAAGATCATGTTTCGACTGTAAAAAGTTACAAGTTCTTACACTTTTTAATAACTTTTACCTCAATGCTGTGTGGTTAATTCTTCAATAAAATAAATGTTATTAATGAAATTGATACCACATGTTTTGCCTTTTCTTCTTTTCTGAAGTTTGGATTTCTTCTATTCCTAATTCTCTTATATACTACTAGCTCTCAAAATTTTAAATCTGTCTCAGAAGAGTATTTCAATCAGATGTCCATTATGCTTTCAGAATCTGTTCTGCACTTGCAAAACACTTTTGCTTTTTGTTACTTTGGAAGATTGGATTAGATGTGGGAGTAATCTGCGAATCATTATGCCAATTGCATTACACTTGTGCTATACACCAGCTAATTCTTAACCATGGACATGTGAAATTTACTGGCATATTCATTAATTACTAGAAGGTTAAATTGGTCTCCACTTGGAAGAAAATTAATCATCTAATATCTACTCCATTTTATTGCCTTATATGCTTATCGAAATTATCTTTTTCTCTTTATTGATCCTACTGATCCTGGTCATGATTTTATTAAGGTTCTGCTACTAAGAATCTTTTTTTCCCCTTATTATGGCAGTTCCTCTATCCCTCTTATGATGACTCGTATAAGTTGGTGAGATTTTTGGTGGAGAGGCTATCTGAATCATCTGAAGGTAGAAGAGCCAGAGAAAATAGAGCAACCAAATCTACTTCGAATAATGGTGAAGCTACTGGTGATATTTGCAAGGAAACATTTGAGAAGCCCGAACAAAAGGAAGATAAATTTGGGAAGAGTCAAAGTAAAGAGGACTTTCTTGGTGAAAGAAGATCGTTGGAGGGCCCAACTAAAGGAATTGCAGAGCCATCTGAGACTGTTGTTGAGGAGATACACACTGATGTGTTGCTTGACACTGACACTGTGCCAGGGCAGTCAGGTCCGTCTGCTGAGACTGGATCACTCTGTTCTGAGCACATAGAATTCAGTGAGATCAAGAGTCATTGCAGCAAGGAAGGTGTCAAAGATGTTGCAGAAAAATCTATGTACTCTCAAAAGGGATTATGCATTGATGGAGAACATATCACCCAAACAGACAAGTATGCTGGTGGACTTGAACAAAAATTAGATTCTGTACAAGAGCAATTATCCAAGGTAAATCATATAAAAGGATTGATATCCTTAATGTTGGTTAAGTAACTACTATTGAACACATGGTTATTTCATATGCTTTCATTCAGCTTTTGTAATATATTTATATCATATTTTCTATGACTAGTCAAAGCACAGCTACCGACTTATATCATTAAACAAAAGATTGTTCTTTGTATGATATGGAAGATAGAGTTTATTGGATTCTTAAGACTAAGAGATACAGGTAATTACCACTGCTGAAACATGATCTTTCTTTTCATGTAAAGCTGTTAGACAAACCTCTTACTAACAAAAGTGCACCTTGCCTGATTTTTTCTGACTTGCTGTTCTAATTATGTCTATCTATAGTTTTTAATCCAAGGACTTCAATTTGTCCTATCAATTTAATCCAAGGACTTTAATTTATTCTATCAATTATGTATATCTATAGTTTTTACTTTGTTCTACTGGTCTCTGAAATATATCTGTGGGACTAGCAATTCGTACCATGACCTTCTTCGTGCTTGATGGTGTACCATCGTTCCTGTGGCATGTTTTGGGAAATATACTTTTCAAATTTCTCAATTTTTTTGATTATGTAAACACAGTGAATTATATCCTTTCCTTTTAAAAATAGTAAACGCGCTGACTGTTCTGGTTGCCTTGCCTTCTGTGTAATGCAGTTAACAAATAAATCTGAGAGCTTGAAAAATCAAGAAAAGATGATGATGGACGCAACACAGGAGAAGGCCTTGGAAGTTAGGAGCCTTGAAAATGAACATGAACTCCTAAAAGCAGCTATGGAAATGGCATTTGATGAACAACATTCTGTTGGATTTCATATTGAAAAGCTAAATGAACAAATAGAAGCAAAAAAGCGGAGTCTCATGGAATTGGAATCACAGTGGTAGGACATTGTGGTATATCTCTAGTCACCCAAAATATTCATCATTATTTATTTGTTTGTTTGTGTGCTTTTTTGTTTGTTGTGCACCTAACAGATGTAGAAATACAATGTATGGAAGCATTGTATAATCGCTGTTTTAATTTGATGGAGCATATTTGTTTTCTCTGATTCTAAAATTAGCATGGTTTTGCATGTCTAAGATCATGAACTGTTATCAAGTCTATTTCTAATGCATGTCATGGATTGAAGTTCCATTCATTCCATACAATATCTATAATATGTCCCATGCCTATAACTTATTAAGAAGGTGTCTATCTTTGTACATTCATGCTAGCTTGTATCATTGTTTATTGACCTGCATAGGTGCATATCAAAGTGACAGGCATTGAAGGAGATGAATACACAGTGATGTGGACTTACTCACAGATCTTAAACATGTGCCTGATTATACTGAATGGTCTTTATATTCACCAAGAACTTTCTTGTGATCCTCTATGGCAATCTGCTTTTTCTTCTTTTGTGATATTTAATACAGCTTCAAATTTCTGGTGGCCTGCTTTAACACCTGATTTATAAAGATGTTTTGCTCAAACTACATATTCTAGCTTTATTCTAGCAAATTGATTGGTGAAAAAAGTTCTAATAAAGAAGTTGCACTCTTGAGTGATTATTAAACTTAAGTACATACGGTGTGGTATAGACTTGTAACAAACAATGTTTCTAAATTTGGGCATGTAAATTTGCTGTGAAAGTGTAGAACAGTTCGTGCAAAAGTTTTTCTTCCGATATAGGTAATTAAATATGACAAAACAGACATTTAAATTTCAGTAATACACTGAATATAATAAAAGTTACTGCCATCTATTGCAGGAATAATCTCAAGCAAACATTGGAGCAGAGGAAGATGGGGGAGGAGCAGTCACTGCATGCTGAGATACCTTCAGTGCAAGAAAAGCTAATTAAATTGAAAGAAATTGAACGAGAAACAGATGCCACCATTTCTGAAATTCACAAAAGGTTTTTTTTTTAATGGACAGTTTAATATATTAAAATATTGAAGAATGTTTTATGTTTGAATTACTTGTAACGAAATATGTAAGAGAATGTTTTTAGATTGCTTGTTGAAGTAGACACTACATATACATAACCAACCCAACTCTCATTTATTTTTTCAGAAAATGAACTCATGGATCAGCCATTTGTCAATTAAATATATAAAAAATGCCATATATTACTGATTTATAAGCTGATATTGGTTTTTGGTTTTTGAAATTTCAAATTTACATGTTGCTTCCAGCTGATTAATGCGAAGTTTGCTAAGATAATCTCATTTATTTGCCAGTGGATCATGATTTGCTCTTCTATATCTGATTATTTTCTTGTTCTCAGAGAGGATGAACATGCTAAACTTCTTCTGGAGCTTGAGAAACTGCCAAAGATATCTTCTAGAAAATCCTACATCCAACGCATAACTGAGATTACAAAGAATAGCTGGAAGCAAGATGCCGACATTGACCGAATCATAAAAGAGACACGAGAACTTCAGTTAGAGAGTAATTCTGTACAAGAACGCCTTCATAGGACTTATGCTGTGGTTGAAGAAACTGTCTTCAGGTATGATGCTTTGGGCCTTGCAGCTTTCATTAGAAAAGGTAGATATTTCTTTTATTACCCATTTAGAAGAAAATGATGTCTTTTACTCTTCATAGAAGCTGATGCTGATTACTATTTTCATCACAATGGCATCATGCTTTTGGGTTTGACAAGGAGCAAAAGTACCCTTGGGACCTATAATATTCAATCATACCATGCTTTTGTAACAAAGCGCCTCCCATTAAATTTTTCACTGATGGTGTTAACAAATAGCTGTTTTAAGTATGAAATGACTATGCCACCCTTTTGCACTACCACCCTTGAAAAGTTTATATATTTGCATAAAACATGCAAGGGTATTGATACAAAATAGTGAGACACTAATTCACACTCAAAACAGTTAATGCACTAATGCTGCCAGCCAAAAATCTAAGGAGAAGGACATTAATGTAAAAATGGTAAGAGGCATATATGCAAATAGAAATTTTATAAGGGTGAATATGCAGTAACCCATATTTATAGGAGTATATATGTAAAAATAACTCCTTTTTGGAGATGAAGCATGGGCTTTATGGGTATTATTGGGACTCCATAAAATGCCATATGCTGCAGCATATCTATATAGCCATGATATCTAGTCAGAGACTGTTCATCTACTTGAGATCAGCTTCATGAACTGCATATTCTATTTATGATGATTTCTAGTTTACTACAAGGTAACAATAGCCTGTCCTATTATTAATAAACTTGTTTCGCCTTGCCTATCTGTTCTAGACTGTGTTTGTAGTTAGAATTAGATGTCCTTTGCTGTAACTATTTATGTTGCTGCTCCATTACATTTTTCTTTTCCTTTTTTTTTTTTTTTCTTTTTTTTTTTTTTGGGGGGGGGGGGGGGGGTGTGAAATTTTAAGTTAGCCTTTGTCTGCAAACTGCAAAGCATATTCCACTGACCAATAACTTTATACTCAGGAATGTGAAAGATGACCCGGTAAGGCGGCAGGTTTATAGGCTTCTAACGAGCATCCACGATAGTTTTGAACAGATTTCAGACAAGCTTCTTGCCACCGACAGAGCTAGAAGAGAGGCAGCCGATCAAGAGGCCAAACTTACAACCATTTCTTCTCGTAGTTTTGACATCAACAAACTTCAAGCAGATCTTGATTCGATCAAGAAGGAAAATGAGTTTCTAGAGCAGCAGCTCTACCATCAATAACCTGTACAGACTTGCATTCAATTTATCATTTTTTTCAACATTTCTTAGATAATTATTGAGCAAACTTCCTATTTCAGAACAACAATGGCTCTTGCTTTTCTTGAATAGAAAAGCTATAGATAACCACTACTGATCATTGCTAGGTTTACTGGGGGATGTGGAAGCTGGTGATTGGTTGAGCAGCCCAATTGACACCAGCGGCACCACCATGCTTGGCACCAATCTCTGACCTCCACATCTGGGGTGAAGCAAGTGGTGATCATTAGCAGTACTATTGAATTTTCTTTTGTTGTAGCTGTTGGTAGCAGAAAGAACCACACTTAATAATTTTATAGGGAACAACCAGTAAGTTTCATCAAGTTAATGAGCTCTCTTCACTCTTCGCAGACTGTTGATTCCACCTAAGAATCCTTGGACATTTTTGCAACTCCAGCTGTTACACAACATTCGGTTGACTGATACTGAGGACTTGGCATCCAATTTATACAACGGTGCTGCCATGCATCTTGGAGGTGTCTTGTGTGGCTGCAGCAGTATATATATATATATATTCAGGATGTTTAAATCTGTTGTGCTGGAGGTGGCTCAGCATGGTTTGTTGTGCATATGATTTTAAGACTGATATGGAGGTATGAAGTTATCTATTCTGATCAGGTTCCTGTGGAAATGCTAGTTTTGTTATGCAATATAAGAACAGAGATTTTTTTTTTTTTTTGGTACTGTATTTCCTTTTGACGATCCAAACCTGATGGTGGCCAAAAGACTGCTGTGAGGAGCGTTTCTCTGGCAGTCAGCCATATTGATACATAATCAAATCTTTTTTATACTAACGGTGTGCTGCAGCTGCGTGCGAAGTTTGCAGCCTTTGAGGACCTGCAGCTTGGTCCCTGCGTTGGAAGGATCTCTTCAAGGGCTGCTGGTACTCCCTCCGTGCGTGGCATTTCTGTAAACAGTTCTTGCACTAAGTAGATGTCCTTCTACATTTACTCTCTAATAACTGACCTGTCAGAGAAATAGATAAATTATACTATTCATGATTTATGCCAATTGCTCCCCTAAAATTCACCTTCTTAGGATATACAGAGATTAAAGGCCTGAAAGGGTCATGCAGGTGGTAAAAGGAAGCAGTGTTAAGATATACAGCTATAAATTGAGCAGCGTCACAAAGACTTTATGCATCACATTTGCCTCCAAGCTTGCTTAGATGCCACATCTGAGGACCAAATGCTTAAAATATTGCGATTTTGCTGTTATCCTTATTTATTTCTTTATTCGCTTTATTTTCTTTTTTTATTCTTAAAAACAAGAAAAATAAATTGATGAGTTTTTAAATTTATTTATAAAATCTACAGAGTTTTTTTTTCTAATAAATATTCATTAGGTTCAGAATGAGTGAAAATAGATGCAAGGGATTGGTGCAAATATTGCTATCTTCATCATTAAACAGCACATAATATTCCATTATTCAAACAAAAGTATGCACATATATGTGCGCATGCTTATCAATTAAATTATGTTAGAGAAAAAAAAAAAAAGATAAACCGAATGATTTGATCAGATTAATGTACATGATAGAAATTTAATTAATAAAATTACTCATATTAAAAAATTTCTCGTCAAACCTTATATCATTTTGCATCCAACAAAATCTTTCTCTAACTCTTTAATAAATAAATAAATTAATTGGTGAATCGAAGATGTTGTGGCCAGAGCTCTGTATTGTTTATGGTAACATAATTATATTGAGTTACTTAAAACATCGAAATCTTATTATTATAACAAAAAAAAATTCAAAACATTTTCTTAGGTTCTTCTTTCTAAAGTCCAAACGATGTGATAAGGTTTTATCTATTATATTTAAATAAATTTTATTTTTAACTTATCAGGATCTACTTGCATTAGACTAGTATGATCTTCTGTATTATAAAAAAAAAAAAAAAAAAAAACAAAACGATGTGATAAGGTTCATCTCTTGTGCGTTAGTGATAAGAGTCCAAACGATGGAGCCGATGGTCCCATCCGTGACGGTAACGGCTCTTGCATGTTGGAGCTTGATCACTCTCCATCACAAGCAATCGGTGAGAGTCGTTGTAGAGCCTCGTAGTCTTTATAAGATAGAGACGGTCAGACGGATAACAATTATCAAAAGCGTTTACATCACAAAGGAAACCACATAGTCGACAATAGCCTCCATCAATGGGGTAGGTCGGCCAACGGCTGTGCTTAAGATCATCGGGGATCAGACGGACGAGATCGACCAACGCCAAAAAATTTAACAAAAAAAAAAACATTTATGCAAACGCGTCCTCCATAAATATATATATATATATTAATTTAATATCGTTTCAAATATCATTACCGGCCATGCCCTCTCTCTCTCTCTCTCTCTCTCTCTCTCGATTCCGTCACAGAAGCCGAGGAAGGGGCTGCTAGCCTTTTCCCCTCTTTCCTCACCCATTGATTCCTTTCCTTCTTTCTTTCCTTGTTCGAGAACTTGGTTTTATCGACGAAAGACGCCCTTTTTCTTCTCGCCGAGCTGTCCTTTTTCTGATCCTAGAATCGCCATTGGAGCGGAGGTAGCGGGCGGATTTCGGGTGCTGAGTTGATGCTGTCGTCCAGGTCGAAATGGGATTGCTGGATTTCGCTTTGGGTCGGGATGCGCGGAAGTTTATGAAGCGCAAGGACAGCGACGCTGGGGAAAATGGTCTCTCTCTCATGAGCATGAATTTTTTGGTCATTTATTCTTATTATTTTTCGATTTGAAGCAATGGGGCCTGTAGGGTGCGAGAAAGGTCTATTGGCAACTATTTATTTTGTTACATTTATATCTGGGTTTTTGTTTCTCTTCTGTCAAAAAAAAAAAAAACTGAGCTTTATAGTTTTTGTTATGGAACATAGCATGGATTTTGATGAGCTCAATATTGGATTATATTTAATAATTTAATAATTTTTTGTTTTTCCTACCCTATGGTCGAGATGTTTAATGGTTTTAGCGGGAGTTCTGCAACTTAAATCCAGTTTTTAAGGTTACACGCCAGATTGGGGTTATGGTTCATTTTTGCTGAAAGGGTATGCTTTTTATTTAATGTAGACCAAAACATGGGTTTTTGTAGCTCAATCTATGTCTATTATCAGAAATTAAAAAATAAAAATAGATATTGTTGCTGTGGATTTCCGTTCTCCAGCCTGATGGTGCACGTCGGGATCCTAACAGCACTCTTCCATCCTGATGGAAGGATCTCCAAGGTAGTCATCAAGCAGAGATCGAAGAAGGTGATCCTAATAGAAGACCCTTCGATGCTTAAGTCAGTGAAAATCCTTGACAAACATATATGAAGGAGAAGGTTATTGAAAAGGATGCTCCAAAAAATGTCTTAGAAAAGCAATGGCATCCATAAGGGTTTTCGGACTTAGAATCGCTTTACCTGAAGGGTCTTGGGATTTAGTATTTATGTGCGGCCCAGTTGGTAAGCCATTACCTGAATTCCCGAGCATAGTTAATGGAGATTGACGGTTGATGAGGCTGATGGATGCCTTATCGAAAATTTGAAATCCATTGATCATTGACGGAGTGTTATATTTTCCTTTCGTTTCTGTTTGAGAAGTTTACTCCGAAATCTTTGTGATCGGGGTGGTTTATCCTCTAAGATACCCGGCATAGTTTGGGGCGACAATGGTGCTTACGTTGAGAGGATGAGGATCGGTTTTGTCGAGGCATGGAAATGGCTCAGCCCTGTCGGCTCGAGATGGCTTGGTCCTGTCAAGGTATAGAGATGATAACCAGTAAGTTCATCTTTGATTACAACATGGGACGGACTCTTTTGAACATAGTGGTGGATGAACTAGAGTCTAGAAGTGGGTTCCACCAACTGCTATATTTGTCAATCGGTGGTGCGGTGACGATTTTACCCTGCATCAGATATCATACGTTGATAGGAGTTTCATTGAGGACTCACGGTTGACATTTCTTATTGGCTCTTTTGGTATCTTACATTCTATGGGCCATTATGTTTATCAGAGGAAGTGGGCATCTGGTTTCAACCAACCATTTCAATTGCTGGTTTTGGTTGCTTTTATCTGCAACATTTATTTTTGGGTGTGTTGTGCAGGCCAAAATATAGAGTTGAGTCCCACCTAATTTTGCATCCTGTGACAATTTTCTCTTTGGAGCATTTAGAGCAACTCAACTCAACTCATCTAAGCATTTAGAGCAACGATTATGCTTTATTATCAAGTCTGCTTTCCATTCAAGTCAACAATTATAGAAATTAAATAATCTACAGATTGATGCTTTAGTTTCTGTCTGTTTACTAGCATGTGTTTTATGTATTGATTTTTTTCAACTCTTCCTCCCATCAGATTCTTTTTTTTTATACTCCTTTTATTCTTTTTCTACAAGCAAATGGACATTGAAATCTAGGTCTACTGGGTCAATTATTGATGCTTCTTTGTTCCTACTATGAGCTAAGTTAGTACATGTGCGTTCTTTGTTAGATTTGCTGACTCGAGTTGTGAATCATGCGGCCTAATCGCATACCACTTAGAATTTGCTTGTAGACTTGAGATTATTTTGTTTAAAACTATTGAAATTTGAATATGTCAGGAGCCCTATCCTCTACAGTCCATTCTCTTTTCTTGCTTTACTTTTCTTTGTGAGTATCCATAAATAATACTAGTGATGTATTGTTTATGTGTCACTAAGCTACTTGTTGCTTGCTTCTCTTTCACAGAAGGGGTAAAAACAAACTTTGGAAAGAGAAGTAAGCATTATTTAAGGGTTTCCTGTGTTGTCTCTTGTTCTTCAAAACTAGCAGCAGAAAACCCTCTTTGCATAACATCCTACAGCCTGTGCTCTTCCCACCATTTCACCTATTTCCATGATAAACATAATGCTTCCCATTACCAAATTCAATACTTATAAATCATATGATGGTAGCAAGAGAAGTAAATTTTCCCATGGAAAGATTAAAATGGTTTTGTGTGTTGTTCCTGTCTCACTTTCATGGCTGCCAGGCCGAGCACTGGAAGAGCTGCGAAGTTCTTTGTATACTGACTTCCATACTTCTGAAGGAGCAAAACGCCAGCAACAAAGATTCTGTGGTCCAGTTGTTGCAATGACCTTTAATTTCACAGTAGCTGTTGGAATAATCATGGCAAACAAAGTGGTTGGTACTTCATGTCATGGTTGCTCTTTTCCTTATTGCTTTCTCTTGGATCTATACCCTAATTGGATTTCTTGTTGGTTATTTTCATCTCCTGTAAAAATAGAATGTTTACTTATGCAGTACATGGTACTACAGGTGATGGGCAAGGTTGGATTCAATTTCCCAGTTGCTCTGTCACTAATCCACTATGCAACTTCTTGGTTTCTGATGGCCGTCTTCAACGCACTTTCACTATTACCTGCCTCCCCTCCTTCTAAGTCCACACCTTACTCATCCTTGTTTGTCTTGGGTGCTGTCATGTCTCTTTCCACTGGACTGGCTAACATCAGCTTAAAACATAACAGGTAAATTATGCATCCAATTGCTTGAGCAACTGCAGCAACCCTCTATGCTTTTTACCATTGTAAATTGTTTTAATGCTCATAACTCTTTGTACTTACTTTTCTGTGTTGCTTTCCTGTTTGTAGCGTGGGGTTCTATCAGATGGCTAAGATTGCTGTGACTCCAACCATTGTTTTAGCTGAGTTCATGCTTTTCTGGAAAAAGGTTTCTTTCCAGAAGGTGCGTTTGGTTTCTTCCTTCTACTATTAACTTCTTTGTTTTTCAATAATTGTTCACTAGACTAGAGTGTGCTTAAGCATATCTGTTCTGAAAAATATTTTCCTGAATCATATGACAAAAGATGGTGCATATTGGTTGTTCGATTTGGAAGTGCCAGAAAAGTCATAAATTCTAAGAACCATAAACCTTTTTTTCTTGGGTGGTGCAGGTCATCACATTGGCTGTTGTATCAATCGGTGTGTCTGTTGCAACTGTTACTGATCTAGAATTCAATTTTTTTGGTGCTTGTGTAGCATTAGCATGGATTGTTCCTAGTGCTGTAAATAAAATTCTATGGTCTAATATGCAGCAGAAGGGCAATTGGACCGCTCTTGCGTAAGTTTTGCTGGTACCTATTTTAAGTTACTTACAGGTTTTGCAATGTCATTTAGATCAGTGACTTTTTGTTCAGGTTGATGTGGAAGACTACCCCAATAACGATCTTCTTCTTTATGGCTCTGATGCCATTGCTAGACCCACCGGGTATTTTATCCTATGATTGGAATATAAATAACACAATTGCTATAATCATATCAGCTCTATTTGGTTTCTCCTTCAGTGGTCTGGGGCTTTGGCACTCGGGTGAGTTTCTAATTACCTTAGCTTATAATTTACTATCGCAGGATGTACATGCCTACTTTCTCTTATATGATTTGGTTTGAGAAATTTCCATTTTGATAATTTGCTCATGGATCTGTTAATATCAATACGACATAATAGTCAATTCGTGGAAATTATGTAAAAAGTAAATGCGCTTTGACCTGTGATTTTTGGCAGACAGCTCTGGGATGAAATCATTGATTGGTAAGATTCAAATATTTGAAACTTTTGAATCTTACCAGTCAATAATCTGCATGGTGGTGCAACATTTCAGGTGTTTGATTTCTAATCCATAGTGTAGCCTCATTGGAGTTGTATCTTATCATGTGTGTATTATCTTAAGACATGCTTGTAATTATTTTTTTTAATGACCGTCATAGTTCTTTGTCATTATCTTTATTTTTCCATTTTTAAATGATTATGGATGACAGAAAGCTTCGCGCTAAAAGCCAGAAAGCACCCTGCATGTACTACCTGGATGTCAAGTAGCTGCTTTTTGATTACTAGAGAAAAAAAAATAATCATGAAATGGAGTGAAAGAAACTCAAATTTAAATATAAGTCTCTTTTGAGGAGCTATAGTAGTCCATTGCGATCAGTTGATTAAATTTTGGGTGAAATGACTAGTAAGATCCTGCTGTTGGTATTATTTTTTTGTGCTGTTTGTGCTGTGTTATGATAAATCTCTATAAATCCATCGAAAGGAAAGATGAAACCATGAGAAGCTATTAATCAAATTCCATATTTATAGAAGCAATCTATAGTCTTGAATAGCAGAATAGTTTACATCAAACATGAATTGCCTGCAATAATGCATATGGATCCATTATCGTGCTATTGCATGCACACTGCATCTTTCTTACCGTCTTCATGTTATGCAGTGCCACATCTGCTCTATCACACGTTGTTTTGGGCCAATTCAAAACTTGTGTAATTATGCTTGCTGGATATCTATTTTTCAATTCTGATCCGGGAGTTGTTAGTCTATGTGGGGCTGTCACTGCTCTCTGTGGAATGTCAGTCTACACTTATCTCAACCTGCAGTGCTCTAAGGAGTCAGGAACAGCAAGCAAGCAACTTCTTTCAAAGCAGAATTCATTCACCCCAAAACCCAAAACCGACATTGACAGCGCCGAAAGCAAACCACTTCTTTCAAAGCAGAATTCATTCGCCTCAAGACCTCGAACCGATTTCGACGGCACAGCAAGCAAACAACTTTCAAAGCAGAATTCAATCACCCCAAGACCCAAAACCGACTTGCAGAATTCTATTTCTCTGAAGCCCAAAACCATCCCAGACAGCGAGTCACCGGATGTGAGGATTGCTGTGGAACCTATTTGAGAGAAGAAGCCCTCAACATGTGCCAAGTGACTGTTTCACAAGACATGTCACCTCGTTGTCTCTCTTTTTTCTCTTCAGGATTCTTTTTTTTTTTTTGTGGTTTCTTTTGAAATTTCACCTGTGTACAGCATTCTGGAAAATTTTGGCTGTTTGCAATTCATTTACCGGTTTCCATGTTAATTTATTTTCTGACATTTGAAGGGAAGGATCTCCATGTTAGCCACCAGTATTCTTTGATGTCTATTCATTTGCAGTAGTCTGTAGCCAATTTCTATCAAAGCCAATGGACTTTCAAACGAACTTGTCGTCTTCTACTACATGGCAGAATCTTGAACCTCTCTTTGGTGGTTTATTTGTCATAGTTTGTTTATGAGAAGATTGAAGGGAGACCGATAGTGTTACATACATTGAACTCGGTTTAATCGTCATGACAATCTTAGTGCGCTGTTCTTATTCTGGCCTATCCATGACTAGGCTTCCAGTTTTACATGGGGCTCATCAACACCTTGTTCATGTGGATCAAGAATCAGAAACTCAAATGCAACTGCTATGGTGGGACATATGGCTTTGCAAAGAGGCTCGTTTGCAAACTAATGGATGCAGTTTCGTAAAAAGTGCAAATTATATCATGAGTCAGTGAAAAGAAAAAAAAAAAAAAACATTTTGTGGATCAAAGTAATATGCGGTTGTAGGTGAGCGAAACCAACAGCCAGCAATTTCATCTCTTCGCAAAGCAGACGGGAAGCCACCTTTTCTTGCGTCTAATTAGAGCTATTATTAGAATAATAATAGGGATGAGAGTGGAGCTATTATTAGTGCTAATATAATAGGGATGTTAAAAAAAACACAAATTATGCTCCTATGTGGATATTATTATGGATATAAAATTTTATATTCATATATACAAGAATTATATAATATTCATTATCCGCTCAATATCTATACCTGTTCTGTTATTCATTTTGGCATCCCTCATCTATTCTTTTAAATTTTTTAAATTAAATAAGTTTAATTAATTCTTAATTATTAGTTAAAAAATTTCTTCAGATTTCAGCTCCTTTGAAAATGGATCAAACTCATTGCAATTATATATATATATATATATTTTCCCTTTTGATTACAGGCCAATCAAATGGACTAAATTCCAAAAAAATTAAGATGCATCGCTCATAAATTTTTTTCATAATTTTTTATCAAAATTTATAAACAAAGATATTTAAATACTTTTACTAACGAATATAGTAAATATAGAATAAAATGGAGTGGATAAATTGTACGTCCAATTGTACCTATAACAGATATTATCATATCTCCATATCAATATGATGACCCCAAGTCACCTTCTTCAAACGTCGGGGAAGACGGACGTCCTTCTCTTCGGACCCCTGCAAGAAAAGTCCCCGGATACCGAATGCTCTAGTGGGGACCCTCGATGCTCAAGTTAGTCACTTGGGATCAGATGAGAACTGCTCAGCCGAAGGAAGCTAAAACAGTTAGGGCTTTAACTAGTAGAAAGAAAACTAGAAAACCAGAGTTCCAGGATCCTCACTCACAGCGTGGGCGCGTACTTTTATACCTATTCGAATGTCCCCCTTCTATTTCCCAAGATTGCTGATTTTTAGGAGCCCAGTTCAATAACGGACAAAATACGGGGCCGACGATAACAGGTCGTACTGTCATCGTACACACCGGATGCATCATGAGTTATCTGCCAGTACGACCTCACAGGTGTCTTGCATCTGGGGTCATGTCTGGTGCGCGCCACCACTGGATATGATCGTGCACATCAACGGGCAGGTGGTGGTCTGCATACCGTAAGGGGGTATGGCCATGCACAGTGACAGGGATACAACGGATCATACGCCGTTATGAGGTATGGCCACCCTCTGCCACGGATGTGCGGTGGATTATGTGGGCATGCCAGGTAGCCCAGAGCGGGCCTAACCATGCGCCGGGGATTGAGATACCGTTCATGCCCCGAGACCGAGAGGAGGTCTCGGGGGTTGATATACTGTTCTTGCGCCCCGAGACCGAGAGGGAGGTCTCGGGGGTTGATATGCTGTTCATGTGCCCCGAGACCGAGAGAAAGGTCTCGGGGGTTGATATACTGTTCATGCGCCCCGAGACCGAGAGGAGGTCTCGAGGGTTGATATACTGTTCACACGCCCAAGACCGAGAGGAAGGTCTCGGGGGTTGATATGCCGTTCATGCGCCCCGAGACCGAGAGGGGGTCTCGGGGGTTGATATACAGTTCATGTGCCCCGAGACCGAGAGGAAGGTCTCGGGGGTTGATATACTGTTCATGCACCCCGAGACCGAGAGAGAGGTCTCGGGGGTTGATATACTGTTCATGCGCCCCGAGACTGAGAGGAGGTCTCGGGGGTTGATATACTGTTCATGCCCCCGAGACCGAGAGGGAGGTCTCGGGGGTTGATATAGCTTCCGTCAGCTGCCGCTATCTTTGCCATTCATTCTAACGGCGTAGGATCAGCCATATCAAATGCCCCCTCACCCCTGAGACAGAGTGGGCCCACCCCAGTAAAGTGAAAGGGGTGTCACCTCCCAAATGGTTGATCCCCATCCTTTGCGAACCCCCCAGACACGTGTCTATGGGCGCTGCGATGATTTTATGCGGGTAGTATGAAGATGTGATAGGGCGGCCAATGCTATCCACCGATTTGCGGCGATCGTCCTCGAAACAGGGTTTATCCGTCGAAGTCAATGAGGAAAGTCGCGCCATCATTATCCATCATAACGGCGATGTCATCGGTGTCCTATCATTGGCCGGAAGCGAATTGTATCTCGCGCTCAGCGATTACCTAGGCAATCCAGCTTATTGTGGGAGCCTGCGTGGCGGTCGAGGTGCGACGGGACAGTTTGAAACTGAATAAAACTGGGTAGAGGGTCGAAAGCGGCCATTCTATTCCTATCATCGTCTTCTCCCTCTGCTTTCTGGTTTTTTGCCTTCTGGTCCCCTCTGCAACTCGAGAGCTCGCGTTCGTCACTTTCCTCCCCAGGTTAGCTCTTTGTTCCTTCTAGGCTTCTTCAATCTTTCATCTCGCAATGAGTTCCTAGTCTTGGTCCGCAGAGGACGATTTGGGGAATCATTCTTCGTCCGAGAGGCCTCAAGCTTCTCCTTCTCCTCCTCCTTCTCCTCCTCGGATTGAATCATTCTTCGTCCGAGAGGCCTCAAGCTTCTCCTTCTCCTCCTCCTTCTCCTCCTCTTGAGTGGTCCTCCGATCCGGAGGACCACGTCCCTCTAGCCCACAGCGGGTCGCCGGAGAGGCTCCCGCAGGGAGGCGCTCGGCGGCGGCTGGCCGGACTCCACCGAGAGGTCGCCAGGTGAGGGCCGGCACCTCCTCGAGAGTGGGGGCGGAATCCCCGGAAGGGGACGTCTCCACGGTAACGGGCAACGATTTGGCAAACATCCGGGCCCGTTACCAAATTCCTCGGGATGTTGAGCTCTATCTCCGACCCCTGATGATAGGGTGATCTCATCCCAACCAGGCCGGGTGGCCATCTATGAGATTTCCCTGAGGGTGGGCCTCGCTTACCCTTTCATCCTTTTTTCGTTAACCTCCTTGACTATTATTCCTTAACTCCTTCTCAATTGGTCCCAAATTCCTTATGTGTCATTTGTGCCTTCGTTATCCTTTGCCATCACCTCCACATTACCCCGCGAGTCTCTCTCTTCCGTTCCTTTTATATCCTCCGGTCTCAGAAAGGTTGGTGGCTATTCCAGCCCAGGCCCAACCGAGTCCTTAAACTCCTTCTCCCTTCTTCCATTAAAGGCTGGAAATCCCGATTTTTCTTCGCCAACATTGGCCAAGTAAAGTCCCGGTGGGGAGACCCTGACCCCGAGGCAATGCAAATTCTGCTGTCCACCCCAGAGACAGAGAGGCGTTAGGGCAGCTGTTGTCCACCGAAATTCCTTGGTACAGCCTGCTCCTGACGGAGGAAAACCTCCAGTCGGTGGGTCTTATCTCCCAGTTTGGTAAGTCTCCTGTACTTAACCAAAGTCTTGCCTTTGCTCTCGCTCATCGTTTTTTTTGTTGACCTCGGTCGATACTGCGCAGCCATGAAAATCCCAACACGCCGACTCATGAAGGCCGCCGCCAAAAGGAAGGCCCGAGAGGGACCGAACGAGGGGCGACGAGCACTGGCCCCAAAATGCCCGACAGTGCGGGCACTCGAGCCATCCGCACCGCAAGAGCATCCAATCGCCCCGGAGATCGATTTGACGGCCGACACCCCGCCTGAAAGGATTGCAAGCGGGGGAGCGGTAACAAAGGCGCCGACCGCGGAGGAGCCGGCGATAACGGGGGAGTCGGCTATGGAGGTGGAGCCGGCCATGGAGGAGCCGGCCACAGAAGAGCCAACGGCGGTGGGGGGGCCTCCCGCCCCTGCGAACCAGCCCCCACCGAAGCTGCAAGGGACTGGGGCGAGGGACCATCACATACAGCAGGCCCCCCCGGAGCGGACGCTAGTGAGCAGCTCTCCATGCGCCGAATCCGAGACCGCCGAAGCTGCCGGAGGGAGTAGGGCTAGGCGGGGGCTGTCTCGGGACTCTGTCCTAGACGATGGGCACCGGGTGGAGCGGCTCATCTCGTCAATCTTCGTACCGGAGGTTCAGGAGGAGCTCAGCCATTTGAAGGCGACTACATTCTTCTGTGAATCCTACGCGGCCTTAGTCAAGGTAAATAGACTATCCGCTCTCTGCTTTCAAATTTCTTTTTGCTCCTCCTTTTCTTTTTGACATGGGGTTTGCATGCAGATTGCAAACTCCCTGGCTATCGCCAGGGAAGTTATCCATGGGGAAAAGACCGTCATGCGGGAGGCCCAAAAAGAGGCCGAGGATGCTCGCGCTCGAGCAGAAACGGCCGAGAAGGCCTTAGAATCAGCCAAGACCGCCCGGGCTGATGAAATAAAAGCGGCCGAGAACCGGGCAGAGATTGAATCCAACCGCCTGCGGGCGGCCCTCAACCATCTCATGGAGGCCGAGAATGCCATCGGGCCAGGGACCTGCACATCTCCGAATTGTCGCAACCATCCAGGCGGCCGAGAGTCAGGTGAGTGAGGCCGAAGAAAAGGCAAGGACGGCAGGAGGAGAAAGTGGGAGAGGCGGAGGAGAAAGTGAGGGAGGCCGAGGAAAGGGCGAAGAGAGCGGAGGAGGAAAGGAATCTCCCCTGGAGGCCGAGAGGATAGCAGTGGCAGCTCTGGCTACTGAGAGGGGAGCTTTAGCGGTTGAGGTAGAGGCAACTGTCGAAGCCAGGACCGCCAGAATCATTGAAGAATTTCGGGCGTCCAAGCATTTCATGAATGAGCTGACCGAAGCTTCGATGGGGGCATACCTTCAAGAGTTCCAGCGTGGGAAGGAA
>UESW01003861.1:689361-1036027 GCA_900491605.1 Calamus simplicifolius
GCGGCCTTAGTCAAGGTAAATAGACTATCCGCTCTCTGCTTTCAAATTTCTTTTTGCTCCTCCTTTTCTTTTTGACATGGGGTTTGCATGCAGATTGCAAACTCCCTGGCTATCGCCAGGGAAGTTATCCATGGGGAAAAGACCGTCATGCGGGAGGCCCAAAAAGAGGCCGAGGATGCTCGCGCTCGAGCAGAAACGGCCGAGAAGGCCTTAGAATCAGCCAAGACCGCCCGGGCTGATGAAATAAAAGCAGCCGAGAACCGGGCAGAGATTGAATCCAACCGCCTGCGGGCGGCCCTCAACCATCTCATGGAGGCCGAGAATGCCGTCGCGGCCAGGGACCTGCACATCTTCGAATTAGTCGCAACCATCCAGGCGGCCGAGAGTCAGGTGAGTGAGGCCGAAGAAAAGGCAAGGACGGCGGAGGAGAAAGTGAGGGAGGCCGAAGAAAGGGCGAAGAGAGTGGAGGAGGAAAGGAATCTCGCCCTGGAGGCCGAGAGGATAGCAGTGGCAGCTCTGGCTACTGAGAGGGGAGCTTTAGCGGTTGAGGTAGAGGCAACTGTCGAAGCCAGGACCACCAGAATCATTGAAGAATTTCGGGCATCCAAGCATTTCATGAATGAGCTGACCGAAGCTTCGACGAGGGCATACCTTCAAGAGTTCCAGCGTGGGAAGGAAAAGGTTGCTCGAGACCTAGATTTTCCCCAGGCCCTTGAAGTGGAGCCGGACCGCCTCTCCGAGATGGGCTCTTCTGATGATGAGGATGCACCTGCTGACCTATGAGCCCTATATTGTATTATCATTTTATTTTTGTAAGTCCAACTTGGTCGGCATTTTGTAAGCACTTTCAAACTAATGAAATACACTCCTTTCAATGAGATTTGTCTCCACTTGATTGCAACTCTCACTTCAAACTCTTTGGCAGCCGACGCGGGACCCTTAGGGGCTTCGTTGGTATCGAGTAATCTGTAACTTACTCTTGGATAGCCTCGACTTGGCTTCGTAGGACCGAATCTTGGGATCGGGAGGTACGAACTTCCAGTTACCGATAGAGCATAGGACTCGGAAGGTCAAGATAAAATCGAGCCTCCCGGGCGCTTGCACGTCGCTTCGCCAATGGTACGCTGGGCTTTGTGCCTGGCTGGCCCAGGGCTTTTGTGCCGACTGGGGTCGGATCTAAGCTGCTGAGAGCCAACAGTGTGTCTTCTGCCAGTGGTACACTGGGCTTTGTGCCTGGCTGGCCCAGGGCTTTGTGCCGACCGGGGTCGGGCTTAAGTTGCTGAGAGCCGGCAGCACGCTCTGCCAGTGGTACACTGGGCTTTGTGCCTGGCTGGCCCAGGGCTTTTGTGCCGACCGGGGTCGGGCTTAAGTTGCTGAGAGCCGGCAGCATGCCGCTCTGCCAGTGGTACACTGGGCTTTGTGCCTGGCTGGCCTAGGGCTTTTGTGCCGACGGGGTCGGGCTTAAGTTGCTGAGAGCCGCAGCACACCGCTTGCTAGTGGTACACTGGGCTTTGTGCCTGGCTGGCCCAGGGCTTTTGTGCCGACCGGGTCGGGCTTAAGTTGTTGAGAGCCGGCAGCACGCCGCTCTGCCAGTGGTACACTGGGCTTTGTGCCTCAGGGCTTTTGTGCCGACGGGGTCGGGCTTAAGTTGCTGAGAGCCAGCAGCACGTCGCTCTGCCAGTGGTACACTGGGCTTTGTGCCTGGCTGGCCCAGGGCTTTTGTGCCGACCGGGGTCGGCTTAAGTTGCTGAGAGCCGGCAGCACGCCGCTCTGCCAGTGGTACACTGGGCTTTGTGCCTGGCTGGCCCAGGGCTTTTGTGCGACCGGTCGGCTTAAGTTGCTGAGAGCCGGCACACCGCTTGCCAGTGGTACACTGGCTTTGTGCCTGGCTGGCCCAGGGCTTTTGTGCCGACCGGGGTCGGGCTTAAGTTGCTGAGAGCCGGCAGCACGCCGCTCTGCCAGTGGTACACTGGGCTTTGTGCCTGGCTGGCCCAGGGCTTTTGTGCTGACCGGGGTCGGGCTTAAGTTGCTAAGAGCCGGCAGCACGCCGCTCTACCAGTGGTACACTGGGCTTTGTGCCTGGTTGGCCCAGGGCTTTTGTGCCGACCGGGGTCGGGCTTAAGTTGCTGAGAGCCGAGCACGCCGCTTTGCCAGTGGTACACTGGGCTTTGTGCCTGGTTGGCCCAGGGCTTTTGTGCCGATGGGGTCGGGCTTAAGTTGCTGAGAGCCGGCAGCACGCCGCTCTGCCAGTGGTACACTGGGCTTTGTGCCTGGCTGGCCCAGGGCTTTTGTGCCGACCGGGTCGGGCTTAAGTTGCTGAGAGTCGGCAGCACGCTCTGCCAGTGGTACACTGGGCTTTGTACCTGGTTGGCCCAGGGCTTTTGTGCCGACCGGGGTCGGGCTTAAGTTGCTACACTGAGGTACTAGAACCCAAATTTATTAACATGAAATGACGGGTGAAGACCCAGAGAATACAGGCAAGATATTTAATGTAAGAAAGGAATGTACTACTGATAGTACCGACGGAGGTTGTCAGCATTCCACGTCCGGGGAAGTGGTTTCCCATCCAGCTCTTCAATCTTGTATGCTCCATGGCGGAGCGCTTCGGTGATCCGGTAAGGCCCTTCCCAATTCGGAGCCAGCTTACCCCCTTCCGTCGGCTTCGAGACTTCAGCTCGTCGAAGGATCAGGTCTCCCGGCAGAAAAGTCCTGGGACGCACACGCGTTGTAATATTTGGCGGCCCGTTGCCGGTAGACCGCCATCCGAAGTCGTGCTCGGTCTCGCACTTCCTCCACTAGGTCGAGGCTGGCTCGCAGCTGGTCTGGGTTGTCTTCCTCATTGTACGACTCTACCCGAGGGCTCGGGGAGCCTATCTCCACGGGATGACAGCTTCGGACCCAAAGACTAGGCTGAATGGGGTCTCACCGGTGGGGCTCGTGGCGTTGTGTGGTAGGCCCATAGCACATTGGGGAGCTCCTCCACCCACCGTCCCTTACAATCATCCAGCCGGGTTCTCAGTCCTTGGAGAATGATGTGATTAGTTACCTCGGCCGCCCCGTTGGTCTGAGGGTGCCCGACGGAAGTGAATTTCTGGCGGATGCCCAGTTCGGAGCAGAATTCCGGAAGGGCGTGTTGTCAAACTGCCGGCCATTGTCGGTGACCAGGGTGTGTGGCAGTCCGAACCGGCATATAATGGACTTCCAAAAGAAGGATCTCACCTTGCTTTCTGTGATTTTAGCAAGGGCCTCGGCTTCAATCCACTTGGTGAAGTGATCAACGGCCACCAGGAGGAACTTGCGCTGTCCGGAGGCCGGAAATGGTCCCAGGATATCCATACCCCACTGGGCGAAGGGCCAGGGTGCCACCAAGGGGGTTGACTGAGACGTCGGCTGTCGCTGAATATTGGCATGGCGCTGACAGCTATCACATCTCTTAACAAGCTCGGCCGCGTCCTCCTTCATGGTCAGCCAAAAGTACCCCTGTCGTAGGGCCTTGTAAGCTAGGGCTCTGCCCCCAGGTGACTTCCAGATGCCTTCATGGATCTCCCGCAGGATGTAGTCTGATTCTGCTGGCCCCACGCACCTGAGGACCGGGTATGAAAATGATCTTCGATAAAGCTTCCCATCCATCATCAAGAACCTCGGGGCCCTCCGCCTGAGTAGTCTGGCCTCAGCGGGGTTCTCTGGGAGAGTGTCGTCGGTCAAATATCGGACGTAGGCATCCATCCAGGAGGGCCCTTGCTCAACCGGTAGCGCTTCATCCGCAACTTCAATGCTTGGGGCCTGGAGGTGCTCCACATATGTTCTTCCCAGCATCCCATCGGCCGAAGTGGCCAGATGGGATAGCATGTCGGCCCTAGCATTCTCCGCTCGGGGAATGTAGCTAACACGGAAGTAAGAGAACCGAGAGGCTTGGAATTGCACCTTGCTCAGGTAACGGGACATGGTCGGGTCTCTAGCTTCGTACTCCCAGCGACCTGCCCAGAAATAAGCTGAGAGTCTGTGAAGGCCCTTAAACGCCCTGCACCTAGCTCCTCAGCCAACCTCATTCCCGCTAACAGGGCTTCATACTCCGCTGGTTATTAGTCGCCGGGAACTGGAATCGAAGAGCATACTCCACCACCTCCCCTTCAGGGCTCGCAAGAATGAGTCCAGCTCCGCTTCCCTAAGAATTTGCTGCCCATCTACGTGCAAATCCAGTCCTCCTTTTCTGCTTCCTCAGTTGAGGGAGGGTCCACACACTCCTCCGGGCGTAACTCCTCCAAACACTTCTCGGTCCAGGAACACTCAACCAAGAAATCAGCTATCACCTGAGACTTCATGGCCGACCTTGGTCGGATGGATAGGTCAAATTCACTCAGTTTGATGGCCCATTTGGCTAACCGACCGGAGGTGTCAGGACGAGACAAGATGGTCCGAAGAGGTTGGTCCGTGAGCACCACGATGGGATGAGCCTGAAAGTAGGGTCGAAAGCGTTGGGCAGAGACCACCAGGGCAAAAATGATCTTCTCGGTTCTAGAGTATCTGGTCTCGGCATCATGAAGTACCTTGCTGGTGTAGTAGACCGGCCTCTGCACTCCATCAACATCCATGCGCACGAGCACAGAACTGACGGCTTTGGGGAGGCTGCGAGGTACAGGAAGAGCTCCTCCCCACTCTTTGGCTTGGACAACAGCGGGGAGTGGATAGAAATTGCTTCAACTCTTCGAAGGCATCCTGACACTCCTTTGTCCACTCGAAGCCATTGACCTTGCGCAGCGCCTTAAAGAAGGGCAGCACCTTTCTGCCGATCTTGACATGAAACGACTCAAAGCCGCCACCCTCCGGTTAGGCGTTGCACCTCCTTCTTATTAGCTGGGGGCCTCATATCCAAGATAGCCCTGATCTTGTCAGGGTTGGCTTCAATCCCTCGCTGGGTTACCATAAAGCCCAGAAACTTGCCTGCCGCCACTCTGAAGGCACACTTGTGGGGGTTAAGCCTCATCCGATACCGCGCAGGTTGTTGAAGGTCTCCACGAGGTCGCGACATGATCAACAACACTGGTGCTCTTGGTCAGCATATCATCCACGTACACCTCCATGTTACGCCCGATCTGGTCCTCAAAGACCTTATTCATCAACCTTTGATAGGTGGCTCCGGCATTCTTCAGCCCAAACGGCATCACCTTGTAGCAGTAAATCCCTTTTTCTGTAACAAAAGAGGTGGCTTCTTCATCTGTCGGGTTCATCCTGATCTGATTGTACCCCGAGAATGCATCCATGAAACTAAGAGTCTCATGCCCGGACGTGGCGTCCACTAGCTGGTCGATCCGGGGTAACGGGAAGCTGTCTTTGGGGCATGCCTTGTTGAGGTCGGTGAAGTCCACGCACATCCTCCAGCTCCCACTGGCCTTGCGAACCATCACGACATTCGCCAGCCAGTCCGGGTAGTGCACCTCGGATATGACCGGCCGCAGTAGCTTCCGCACCTCCTCATCCACGGCCTTTTGTCGATCGAGGGCGAAACTCCTTTTCTTCTGCCGGATAGGTCGGCACTCGACCTAATGTTAAGTTGGTGGGTAATCACCTCTTCTGGAATACCTGGCATATCGGATGCCGACCAGGCGAAGACATCTGCATTGGCTCGCAAAAAGGTGAGGAGTCGGTCACGGGCCTCCTCCGGGAGTAGGGCTCCAATCCGGATTGTCCTCGTTGGGTCCCCCCGAGGGGGAAAGTAAGCAGCGCTCGGGGCTCTCCTCTTCTCTCCAGGTCCCGAGGATCCAGCGTCTCAGGTACTGGCGCGGGTGCCACCCCCTGCGGACTAGGGGCCATGTGGTAGCAAAGTGAGGGCGATTCTGCTCTCCCGCATCTCCCCGACTCCTTCGCTGGTAGGAAACCTCACGAGGAGCCTCTTAGTGGATATGACAGCATCCAAAAGATTGAGCCCGGGCCTCCCAAGGATCGCGTTGTAAGCAAGGGGCACTCGAACCACCAAGAAGTTCATGAAAACCATACTTTGACGCGGGGTTGTGCCAGCCGTAACAGGGAGAGTGACCTCCCCCTCGACTTTCACAGAATCTCCAGTGAACCCCATCAGGGCGTGACGACGGGCCGGAGCAGATCAGGCGACAGGTTCATGCGAACAAAAGCATCATAGTTCAAAACATCCACAGAGCTCCCACTATCAACTAGAATTCTCTTTATAGGATGTTTAGCGATCGTCATGGACACGACGACGCTGTCATCATTTTTGTTTACCACCCCCTCTAAGTCCTTTTTAAAGAAAGGAATTACAGAATCTAACTCCCCCTCCCTCTCGGCCTCTTTGGCGGGCCTCCTGCCCCCAGGAAATCATTGCCACCGTCTTCTCTGTTGGAGCATTGTCGACCGTTGGTGGCGGGGCGCTGACGGGCCTGGAGCATCCGGGTTATTCCTTCGGATGAACTTCCCCAGATGGCCACGCTGAATAAGATCTTCGATCGCCTTCTTCAATTGACGACAGTCATCGGTGTCGTGGCCGTGTCCCGGTGGTAGCGGCAGTAGTGGTTCTTGTTGCGGGGATCTTTGGGTTCATCGGGGTGGGCATTAAGATAGGACTCACCTTCAATCTCAAGCAAGATGTGTGATATGGGAGCGAGCAGTGGAGTGTAGGGTCCATCTCTCTATACAGAAGCCCGAGGACGATTGTCCAGCCGGCGAGGGGGTTCGGGCTTCCGGGTCGAACTTCAGCAGGTCAGGGCGGGCTGGTTTCCTAAGGATACTCCCACTTGCCTCGCCGAGGAATCAGCCTCGTGGCGCGGACATACTTCTGGGCCCGGGTCAAAAGTTCAGCGTAAGAACCGGGCGGCTTCTTGTCCAGGGAGTACGCAAAGCGAGACGGATGGAGCCCTCGCTTCAAGGCCAAAGTGGCCACCGAATCTTCAAGATTGTAGACCTCCAGGGCCGCTTCCTTGAACCGAGCGACGTAATCCCGTAAGGACTCGCCGCTCTTCTGCTGGACGGCGAAGAGGCTATCTGCCACCCTTGGAATCTTCGGCAGGCATCAAAATGGGCCAAGAAAGCTCTTTCCAACTGACGGAAGGAATCGATACTCCGTGGTGGCAGACGGGAGTACCAAGCTCGGGCGGCCTTCTTCAGGGTGGCTGGGAAGGCGATGCACATGAGCGAATCGGTGGCCCCCTGGACTTGCATGAGAACTTTATAACTTTCAAGTGGTCCAGGGGGTCTGTGGTCCCGTCATAGGATCTAGCTGGGGAGGCGGAACTGGGTGGAGATGGGCTCTTCCATGATGCGGCGAGACAGCGGAGGCCGGCTGTCGTAGTCCGTCTCTGGCAGGTGGGTGATCCGGCGGCTAAGTTCCTCCAACCTCTGGTTATACTCGTCGAGTCGACGCTCGGCTCGATGGGCTATCCGACCATCAAAAGACCCCTCCCCTGAAGATTTAGAGGACAGAGAATGGTGACGGCGATGTCGGGGGGCGCTCCGCCTCCTTCCCATGTCGCCGCCTAGGAGAGACATCGACGTGGCGAGAAGGAGACCGTGTCTCTTAGAGGCTTCCCGGTGGTGAGGCTTGGGCGGAGCTTGATGGTGGTGAGCCCCCGGTACCGGTGATCTCCTTCGGAGGAATGCTGGCTGGGTTGCACCACCCCTGGAACTGATGGATTTGGCTCCGGCTGCCGCGGGGCCACCTGTTGGTGCTGCAGGCCCTGAACCGCCGCTGCCAGGGATTGGACTTGTGTGGCTAGGGGGCGAATCGATCTTCCTGGAACTGCTGCGGAGGAGGCGCAAGGACATCGACCGGAGGAGTGGAAGGTCCAGCCTCCTGGGGATGCAGCGATGCCGAACGCTGGCTAGGAGAGCTGAGGGGGCATCCAGTGGATCAGCTCCTTGGCGCTGCCCCCCAGCGCAACTGACAGAGACCCCCTTCGCACGGGTTGTCACCATGGCTTCAAGAGCCCGAGGAAAGAGATTGCTGGTTCAATGTCTTTCTCTTTCCTTGCCCCTTCCTGGCGCGCCAATCTGATGACACCAAGTCACCTTCTTCAAGCGTCGGGGAAGACGGACGTCCTTCTCTCCGACCCCTGCAAGAAAAGTCCCCGGAGACCGGATGCTCCGGTGGGGACCCTCCGACGCTCAAGTTAGTCACTTGGGATCAGATGAGAACTGCTCAGCCGAAGGGAGCTAAAACAGTTAGGGCTTTAACTAGTAGAAAGAAAACTAGAAAACCAGAGTTCCAGGATCCTCACTCACAGCGTGGGCGCGTGCTTTTATACCTGTTCGAATGTCCCCTTCTATTCCCGAAGATTGCTGATTTTTAGGAGCCCAGTTCAATAACGGACAAAATACGGGGCCGACGATGACATGTCGTACTGTCATCGTACACACCGAATGCATCATGAGTTACCTGCCAGTACAACCTCACAGGTGTCTTGCATCTGGGGTCATGTCTGGTGCGCGCCACCACTGGATATGATCATGCACAGCAACGGGCAGGTGGTGGTCTGCATACCGTAACGGGGTATGGCCATGCACAATGACAGGGATACAACGGATCATACGCCGTTATGAGGTATGGCCACCTCTGCCACGGATGTGCGGTGGATTATGTGGGCATGCCAGGTGGTTCAGAGCGGGCATGACCATGCGCCGGGGATTGAGGTACCATTCATGTGCCCCGAGACCGAGAGGGAGGTCTCGGGGGTTGATATATGTTCATGCGCCCCAAGACCGAGAGGGAGGTCGGGGGTTGATATATTGTTCATGCGCCCAAGACCGAGAGGAGGTCTCGAGTGTTGATATGCTGTTCATGCGCCCCGAGACCAAGAGAGAGGTCTCGGGGGTTGATATACTGTTCATGCGCCCCGAGACCAAGAGGGAGGTCTCGGGGATTGATATACTGTTCAACGCCCTGAGACCGAGAGGGAGGTCTCGGGGTTGATATACTGTTCATGCACCTCGGGGGTTGATATACGTTCATGTGCCCCGAGACCGAAAGGAGGTTTCGGGTGTTGATATACTATTCATGCATCCCGAGACCGAGAGAAAGGTCTCGGGAGTTGATATACTGTTCATGCGCCCCGAGACCAAGAGGGAGATCTTTGGGGTTGATATAGCTCTCGTCAGCTGCCGCTATCTTTGTCATTCATTCTAACGGCGCAGATCAGCCATATCATAAAAATATATTGATATATTTTTTTAACCTCCATATCCATTCCAAATGAAGCCGGTTGGACACCGGGGTTCGGATGGAATTATGGTCCCTAGATATTTTTTTTTAAAAAAAAACAGTGGTCAATTAAAGTCAACTATATCTTTCTAATGAAACATTTCATTTGGAAGCCTCGTCGATAGCCTCGAGAGATGGCTGCCACGTCTCAGCCATTCGCACCCTCCACTTCCTCGATTGAACCCTCGGATCCGCCGCCGCTCGTCTTCCGGCGACGTTCTTATCCACCTTCTTCCTTTCCAGCCCGGCAACCGTTAGTCCAAGGACTTTGAAGGGCCCGAGCGGCGCGGTCAACGACTTGCTGGACACGTCGCTCTCGCTCTCCCTTTCGGACGAACCGCTGTGGCCATGGACAGCAGGGCGCCGGATTCGCCGCCGGAGCTTCTGGATGGTGCGGCGGGGCACGACGTAGAACTTCTCGCCGGGGATCAAGATCTCCTCTGGCCGAACAAGGGAATCCCATGGCCGGCGGAACACGTCGGGCCGTGCGAGGACGGCCCGGGGGTACTTCTTCACGATGCCACCCGCCGGGACGGCCATGTAGTAACGCTCGACGAATCCGCCGGCGTGCACGATCCTCAGCGGCGGTGCCGGAGGGAGCGGTCCGGCAGTCGCCGCCGGTGCCGGCTTCCTTAGAAAGGACAGCTTGATGGTCCAGCTGGAGTCAAAGAGCTTGAAGAGCATGGTAGGTGGCAGGTACGACGGTTATGGCAGTTGGTTGGTGGGCGGCAAGGAAGGCTACGAGGGAAGCGTGGAAGGGAAAGGTGGCCTTTTTATGTTTCAATTTCAAAGGGAGGCGGCAACTACGAAGGCTAAGTTGGTGGGCTTCGGCGCTTCGCTTTGGTTTTTGTCGTCGGAGTTACATACATACGGTGGCACTGTCTCTCTCTTTATATTTTTGCCGAGGGCCATTTGGTCATTTTGCGCTGAGATGATATCTATGGGGCGGTAAGCTGTGGTTTTGCCTTGGCAAGCTGTGGGTATCTTGTCTAGAGAGATGGTTAAAAAGAGGATAGAGAGTCTTTATTTTATTGATTCTTTTAAGACACCGTCTGAATATATTACTCATCTTAATTTCAATGTGGCATATTCTTTTTTTTTTTTTTGCAATTGTAAATGGTTGTGTAGTCTATAAGTATATGCTATTTTCTCCAATATATATATATATATGGGAGTGTTCGACAACCAGCACGATGCTTCATTTGAAAATTGACTGGACCTTGGGCTATGGAGACAATACGGAGACAAGAACAGGCATTAGATGACCAACCAAAGTTTCAACATAGGATGGACTAAAGCGAGAGTTTGTAAGCTGAGAGTACGAGACAGTTATTATTCCAGTTCCAATCTAGGACACGTGCAATGCACATGCTGTTAACACTTGGAAGAATGCATTTCATGATTCTGAGCCCTTCCCATATCAGGCAACATGCATCATTTGCTTTATATATATATATATTCTTTTGTAGATGCGAATGGACAAACTTAGCTCACAATGTATTCGTTGATAACAACAGAGGTTGCATTTACTAAGTTACCGTTCCTATTGATCATCTTAAAAAGCGGCCAACCCTTTCTATTCATCTTGCCACCACCAGCGGAGAACAATGTCCATCAATAGATATGCGGTTGAATGAAGCAACTGGTGTGAAATTTTTTCCATGGCTACCAAGCCCCACCAAACAATATGTTATCGTGGGCCCATGAACCAAAGAGCCTACATTTATCATGAAATATAAGGTGTTAAGCTTGGAAGGATGTCTTTTTCCTCCTCTGGTTTCTCAACAGGAACCTTAGGATTCGCTGCCTTGAAAACGATGCATAAATTAAATCCTTGATTCAGTGAACACTCTCTCTCATCGAAAGACTCCAAGACCGTCCAATGGGCAAAGACTTATGGCATGGTCGCGCTTTTCGCACAAATAACCATAGCAAATATATGAGGAAAGAAGGGGGAGCAAGACCAACTCCAATTCCATTCAACAGGAATCACCAAAACTATTTTTAAAAATCAAAATTTCTCAAAACTTATGCTTTTTAGACACTGTTAAACGAGCCTTCAATGGTCAATGACAAGTGAATCTACTATTCTGCATCTCCTAGGAACAAAGCAGAGTTCCACAAAATTTTGCAAGTCTTGAATGTCGATCTGTTTCTAATGCAATTTTTTTAAAAGAAAGGGGCATACTTGCACTTCCTATCACATAAATTACAGTTTCTTGCTCAAAGTATCAGCTATACAAACAGTGAAGCATAAAAGAAGAGGAAGAGCTAATAAACAACCCTTGATCTCTCCATCCTCCGTAATCTTCAAGGGCCTCCAAACCATCCAACGAATAAAAGCCTTCTCAGATGTCAAGCTATGCGCTATAGAATGTTCCACATTAATGTAGAGGTAAAAGAAGATGATTGTAGTTACTGTTTAAATGTGTCAATCTCTCAGCAAGTCTTTATAAATTAAAACTTTTGGGATCTCAGACATCCACCTGTTGTTTTCTATTAGAGCCATGTAACTCAAACATTAATAAAAATTTAAAAATAAATAAAGCAAAAAAAAAAAATCAATAAATTATATTCTAGCATGATCTTTCCAGAAGATTACGGTATATTAAACATGAATGCTTCAATGATTAGTATAGAGTCATCCCCAATTCTCGGAGTCAGAAGAAACCATTTAAAGGTGAAGTTCTATATGCATGCTTCAATGATTAGTATAGAGTCATCCCCAATTCTTGGAGTCAGAAGAAACCATTTAAAGGTGAAGTTCTATATGTTCCATAGAGTGAAATGTCTCGTTCAAATCTGTAAATAAGAAACAAATGGACTGTGCTGCTGTTTCTATTACACCAAATACAACAGTTGTAGCTGTAGTACATTTTCTTACCATCAAAATTTACTTTACAGGTAAGGCAGGGGAAAGAATGAAAACCTAACTTAATTTCTTGCCTTCCAAAGTTTCTATGATGTCCCGAGAAAAGCATAGAAGGGAAAACTAGGAGAGAAGGGGAAAAGGAAAATGAGAAAACCAATCTTTTCACCACCCACAGTAACTATAAGGCTAGAAAAATAACAAGCAAAATAATCAAAGAAAAGAGTGGCAGCAAGCTGAGGCAGGGTCCTGCACATAACTCCTCTCCACTAATTTAATTTGTTCGATTATCAATCACAGCTGAACTTCACCGTTAGCCTCGTGAAGGCTAAAACCCATAAAATTTACCTCCTCTCCACTAATTTAATTTGGTCATTTATAAATCACAGGCGAACTTCATCTTCAGCCTCATGCAGTCTAAAACCCACACAGCTTCCATCTCATAAGTTCCCAGTCGACCTTTTATATATACACTTCCTTAGCAGGCTGCTTCATGCTGAAACTGTTCTAACGGTTTGATGCTCAAATTAATAGCATCCTTCATGTCTCTCAAGAAAATTTCAAATGTCCTGCATCACTGGCTACTGCAAATGAAAATTTTCTGTAACTCTCAATAATTATTGACCCAATTGACTGGTGCATGTTGTGGCTGCTGATACACGCTTGCAGGAGGGCCCACCACTTCAATGGATCCAGATATGGCCTGAGACTGCTGGAGCAATGGATGAACAGAACCAGCAGCTACCGTCTGGGTTGGGTGGTAGATTCCAGTGAACGAGCCATGGCCAGCCTGTGTGGGTGTGAACGTCACATGCGGTCCCTGAGGAGGGAGATTGTAGAAAGAACCAGCCTGAAGACTAGAGACGTCCCTCACAGGTGCAGGAATCCAAACAGTTGGACCTTCACTCTGCTAGCAACAGAAATTTGGACACAACTGAATACATGCAGGACAAGAACATAATGCATGAAGTTCACAAAATTCTCTAAATAAACCATTTAAATAATACAATCAAATAAAGTATGTAAAATCAAAATCTAATAATCATTTTAAAGGACTTGTCCCCAGTAAGTTTTTGTTCAAGCAGAAATGCACTATCCACATGAAGAACACCTTGTGCTACATGCCCCTAAGAATAAGGCACGACACAAAAGAATGTGACAGAGACTCGCGATCAAAGATGTTGTCAACTGCTCAGAACTCACTTGTAAATTTGTTGTAATTAACCACTATGAACCTCACACACAAAAGAAGAAAAAAAAAAACAGATATAGCAGATCAGGATGTCCAAAGAATGCTTCTTTCTAAGCAATATGGCATTAGGCTCCACAGAATATATACATAGTCATGGCTCCATAAATATAGAACAGATAAATATACCGATCCACAGGGCAATTGAGGAGTGGCATCTATTATTCTAGGACTGGCATCTGCAAGTTGTGACATGGATGTCATTTTTCTTATACCGAGACATTCTCATTAGCATTTGCTATCAAAGACTATTTAATAGTTGATTTTCCTTTTTTTTTATGCTAAGTTGCATGATGCATCACTAAATCTTCTTCCTTTCTTTTTTAAATCAAGCAACTAGAACAGACTGTAAATTTCTCACAACTTACATTTTGAAGCACTTACAGTTTGGAGAGCAACCTCTGCATGTGGTCTTCTAACGTAGTAAAACCAAAAGATATAAAATATAAACAAAATCATATAAATACATATGAAGGCCTCCTTATAAATTGACAGACCGATCCTGGATGCAAGGGTCTGTATCAAAACTGGTACTTATACCGGTACCTATACTGGCATGGTACCATTCTATTACACAGTATGCCTCTTGGTTGCCAGCACAGCAAAATAGCCATAAAGTACCATGTAATGGTACTGGCACATGGGATGTATTAGTACAATAGTTCCAACTTGGCTGGTGGTAACAGATAAATCTTGCTAGGAATTAACCACTTCAGGAACAAGAAGAAAACTGACTGGAGCACCTAACAAGCAAACACTGAACTGACTTTTATCTCAAGAAATTTAAGGAAATATTATCATTCCAATAAAGAAACTCCGCCAAGGCCGATCCCAAGCCCGAGTAAGGAGGAGGGCTGCGTTAGGTAGCTGACAGCTAGCGTAAAACCCTGTCAAAACCCTTAAAACATGAATTTTGTAAATCAAACTATGCGAAGGGCTAGGACTTTGAATGTCGACTTGGTCCTAAATAGAGGAGAGTGGAGGAAGCAGATTCATGTAGCCGACCTCATGTAGTTAGGAAAAGGCTTAGATGAGTTGAGTTGAGTATTATCATTCCAATAAAGGCATAACTAGATTATAATCAAGCAACCATAATCACCTCTGTCAATCACAGTTTTATACCTGGCATCAAGTATCATCTCAACCACTTAATCCACAATAACTTTGACCACCATCACGAAGCAAGAGAACATTGGTACACTCCTTGGATCAAAAAGAAAATTTAAGCAAAACTTTCACATTTATCTAAGAGACTATTTAATACAGTATGATATGGTCACCTAAAAAAGAAAATATTGTACCATGAATGGTGCTCAAATTTCAGGTATGCTAATCCAGTGAGAAGAGTTATATGATTTATCAAACAACGAACAATCAAAAAAAAGTATGTATAACTAGGTTTAAAGTACTATTTAATAAAGAAAGAATAATTTAAGCATAAACTTTCACATTTATCTGAGAGATTGTATTAATATAGTGTGACATGCTAACCTGAAAAAACGATCAATTTTGTACCATGAATTGAGCTCAAATTTCAGGTATGATAATCCAGTGAATAGATATATAATATCATTCAAAAAAAAGACAAAAATGCATTACTTACAACTAGATTTAACTTACTATTTAATAAACAAGGAATGAAGTATTTAACCCATTAATCTTCAAAAAGACACCAAAATTTAAATTTGTTCTTTGGGGAGTGAGTTGACAGACAACAATCATTGCCATTGCCAGGCCGTGTAGGCAGATATGTGGGCCACTTGAGCCTACGTAGGTGACTGCCAGCTATTATGTCACCCATCCCCTATGCGAAGTGGTCACCAGAGGATGCATAAGTGGCTGTCCGGGCTGGATTTTGATCATTGATTCTCAATCATTGAATCTTTATTAAATGTTTGCACCTTCATAATTATCCTTTAACCATGCGATTTGCCTTTTCAATTAACCCCAATAATGAAGGTGGATAATTTATTATAGCATCTTAGCACATAATTGTCAATTATTTTTCCAACTTTGTAGCAAAAGAATTCTGGTAACATGAACAGGCAAGTCTGAAAGTGCAAACAGCAGCAGGTCTATGCTTTCTACAGAATTCAGCCTTCAGAAGAGGGTTTGAGGATTTAAAACAAATGTTCTCAACTATTGAATCTTTATTTTATTTTTGCACCTTCATAATTATCTTTTCTCCATGTGATTTGTCATTTCAATTGACCCTAATAATGGAGGTGGATAATTTATGATAGCCTCTTAGCACATAATTTTCAGTTATATTTGCAACTTTGTTGCAAAAGAATCCTAGTAACATGAACAGGGAAGTCTGTAAGCGCAAACAGCAGCAGGTCAACGCTTTCTAATGAATTCAGGCTTAAGAAGAGGGTTTAAAGATTAACAGATAAACAAACTGAAGAAAGAAGCTTCACCTAAGCTTCAGCTCAAGCAAAGGACTTACTAGTCACTCAAAACAGATTAACCATATCTTGCAAATTAATCAAAACAGATTAAGACTAAAAAGTGTTTATTGCCAAAAATATCTTCAAGACAGCACAATTTTATCAACATGTAGCTACAAAAGAATAGTGAAAATGAGATAGCTTTAGAACCACAATGGATCTCGAACTAAATATAATGACACCAGTGTTGGACAAGAACAACATTTGACATCCACAATGATGACCAATTTTGCAGGTTAGTTGCAAATGATGAATATAATTTATGAAATGGTGATAAAGTAACATTAAATCAAAATCTTGTAGAAATTAAAGGATTAGAAAAAAAAGCTTGTCAAACAACTTTAGTGGGTTTGAATAAAATATTATCATAAAGCACAACACTAAATAAGAATACACTGAACCAGGGTTGGCTGAACGGTGCCAACTAGCTGGTTTGGCACATACTGAACCAAACTGGGCCAGGACTAGCAGGTTTGGGTTATCGGTTCAGTACAGGCCCTGAACCAGCCTGTCTGATACTGAGCTGAACTACCTAGTTTGGCTCGGTTTAGAGCAGTGGGCAGCCGCCTTGCTAAAACAATGAGGTGGATAGCCTCCCACAAAGTTCTCTCTCCTGCTTTGTTATTTGTCTCAAAACCTATTTTCAGGTCGAATACAGGAGATTTCTGTTGTAAAGAAGCAGATTTCATCTCCAAAACAGATAATAATCTTCCACTCTCCTCCTCCCTCAACTTTTCTTTTCCCTTTTTTTTTGTCTGAAATATGTAAAAGATGACAAAATGAGGGAAAATCATAAAAAAGATTTTTGTATTTTGGCATGATTCCACGATATGCTACAGATTTAGGAATGATAGAATAGGGGTAAAATGGAGCATGACACTAATTGGGAGCATAATGTAGTGCTTTCCTGTGCGCATCACCAGAAGTGCAAGTGGTGTGATGCAAAGTGAAGATGTTTGACGAGATTAAAGTAGCATTTGGTTGGTAGTTACCCTAATGCGGCCACATGTAAGAAATATCTACAGGAGGTTCAATAGTTATTCAAGAAACACTCCACTGCTTTTAGAGAGAGCACGTGAAGAAGTGCCAAGAAACGTGGAAAGGTCGACTGTCAAACAGTCAAGCTACATTTATCCCATTTAAGGGATTTAAAGGATTATGAGGCACCAGATCTAGGTGCCATGCAGGAGGCTTAGATTCAAACTACCATACAGGACAGCCTTAATGACTGATGGCAGAGGAAGAAGGTGGCCAAGCATAGGGTTCAGTTTGGACCCTCACAATAATGAAAGAGACTGATTCTTGGGTAGATCCAAGCTACAAGAAAACTGTAGTCAGGGAGATTGCCGGTAGGGGTGTGAACCAACTAGCTTCCATGTTTGGAGCCTTCGATGGAAAGAAAGAAAAGAAGAGAGAGATATTCAAGTTGGGGGTCACTGCTCATGATATAGATCCATGTCTTTCCCAACAGAAATTTGAAGCAACAGAGAATTGATACCATACTTGCAAAGGATGAAAAAAGATGTGGGAGGTCATTGCTGCATGATTTCATTTCATCCATATCCCTGCAAATATTGTAGAAAACATATACTATCAACCTGTCATTTGCTCCATTGAGAGCCAGTCCAAGCATAGGTCATTCAAGGTCGAACGATGTATAAGGTGAGCTACTGGATAATAACAAGGAGCCGAACAAATGGATAGCCTCCTACCAAAATAAGTGGGACACTTAAGGTGTGATATTGATGTGTAATGGTTGGACAGAGCCCACAAGGCCAAACGCCATTAATTTCTTGACCTATTGTGACAAGATATTTTTCCACAAGTCAATTGATGCTTGGGAGTAGATATGGTCATAGTGGCATAGAAGGCAGTCACGCAAAGGACTTGGTAACCAGCCAATAGTTTTGGAAGCAGGTCAAGCTAACTGTGAAGGTAATTGCACCACCACATTGAGTGCTTAAAGCCACGGATAGTGAGAAATACTCACAAATAGGACTCTACCATTGCATGACGATGGCTGCTAAGGCCAAGATCAGACAAGCATATCCAAAACATGCTGATAAGTATATTGACATCATCGAGCAAAGATAGAAGCACCAGATGGGTAAAGGCCTACATCTAGCTATTAATCTTAATATAATTTTCAATGATTTTTGATTTTTCGAAATTAAATATAAGTTTATTTACTAAAACATTGATAACATGTGTGGGTAGCTTACTACCTCAACCTGAAATTCTAGTACAATGCCACAGGAACGGACATGGACAAGAAAATTTTAACTACCCTGCAAAAAGTTATGCATACGATAAAGCCTGTTCTGTTCATTGTTGTTCAATATCCATAGATAAGTTACATTTTTAATGGGTTCTAATATGCCAATTCAAGTAGATAATTAACTAACATGCCCTGTGTGTTTTGTGGACTAAAGTTTTTAAGAAGTGCACCCACAACTTCGGTGAGAGGACAGCTATGACAATCAAAGACAACATAAATCCACATAATTTGTGGACAAAAACTACATATGATCTTGTATTTTATGATAAATAGTATCTGACCTACAATTTGGTTTATTGCATTTGTAGCTGATAGATGGTTCTAGTTTGGCCTCTCTTCGAAACATCTCAAATGATTAATCATCCAGATCCCCTCACAAAGAGTCTCATCTAATGGTTAAGTGTAATTGGTTGACTTTTGCCCTAATCCACGTCAAAGCAAAGGAATATCCTAACTCAAAAATAGCTTGATGACCTCATGTATGTGTACTATAATTTGAAGCTCAAATTGAAATGTATGCAAGAGGTGGAGCTAAAATACAATAAACTGCTCCACAATAATTTTGTATATTATCAGGACAATCTGATGATTGGATGGCTTGAGGGCCAATAATGCCTAGAGCTTAATAAGACAGGATCACCTTTTCGACCAACTAATTTCATAACTAAGGAAATTGGGATACATACTGAATAACGGGTAGAACAATACATGCCACACTCATTGATAGCCGATCAAGCACAAAGGTCAAGGATCATCATCACAAGGTTTTATGTTCAAGATATCTTAAAGGTTTGACAGAGTTTCTAAAAAGAGGTCATCATGATATTTGGTTTAATCAAAAAGGTCAGACGAGTCAAGATGGTGGGCCTAGTCAAGCCACCCAACAGAGATAGGCAAAAGGGCATGCAGGGCAAGAAAGCGGTTTCTCTAATTGACAAGAAAGGAAAAGAAAAAAAAAAAAACTATTTCATCATTGGAGGAGTGGATAAGGAGCCCATTCACTCTAATTCTATGATCAGCAAGCCCTCAGATGATCAGTCGCGCAGATCATCTTGCAATTCTAGCAATAGCGATGATGACAGTTCAAACGATAATGAATCTGATGGCTAGGGAGGTGGCAGTGGACTTGGCATGGGTGCACATGGCTTGGCCCTAGGGTCCTATTTGATTCAATGAGTAGACACAATTTCCCATATCAAGCAGGATACAGATCATAGCACATGATTTAGAGCCCATGAGGACACGATTGCATATCAAAATAAGCACCTCGTGATAGTTCGAGACACAGCTTTGCTACTGCGAATGATATAGTACACAAAGTAGGATTCTTAGATCTATTTGGTTTTGAATCATACATTGGATCTTATTCTGTACACTCAGGAACTAACCCATATGATTATCCTTCATCTAAGGCATCATATTCTAGTAGCTACTGCCCTTCACTTCCTTAGCCAGATATGAGTCACATTTCACTGCCTTAATCTTCTCCCAGATTGAATTACCACCCAATATCAAGTATCCAATTAATACCCAGTAGAAGCTAATTATTAGGTGCAGGGATGAGGTATTATAAATTTTTTCGTAGATTTAGCATACTTGAGATTAAAAAGGCTTTGAGTAAAATAAAAAATAAAGGCAATAGGGTCATATGCAATCCCTATTGAGGTTTGGAAAGGCTTAGAAGAAATTGAAGTCATATCGTTAACCAATTTATTTAACAGGATTGTAGTAACTAAAAGAATGCCGGATGATTGAAGAAAAAGCATATTAATACATATATAAAAATAAAGGAGAGATAAAATTATGCAAATTATAGAGGGATTAAACTAATGAGTCATACAATGAAATTATGGAAGAAAGTAATAGAAAATCGAATAAAAGCTGAAACTTTGGTATCAAATAATCAATTTGATTTTATGCCTGAAAGATCGACCATGAAAGCTATTTATTTATTAAGAAGATTGATGAAAAGGTATAGAAAAAGAAAAAATACCTTTGTATGGTCTTTATTGATTTAGAAAAATATATGATAGAGTACCTAAAGAAATAATATGGTGGGTTTTAGAGAAAAAGGAAGTTACTAAAAGGTATATAGAATTGATAAAAGATATGCATGATAAAGCAATTAGTATTGTTAAAACAACAATAGGAGAAACTAGTGAGTTTTCAATTACTGTAGGTTTACATCAAGGATCTGTCTCAAGTCCGTATCTTTTTCTATTAGTTATGGATGAATTAACCAAATATATTCAAAATGATATTCCATTATGTATGTTATTTGCAGACGATATAATGTTGATTGATGAAACTAAATCTGGAGTAAATGCTAAGCTAGAGATTTGGAGAAAGGCTTTAAAATCTAAAGGTTTTAAGATTAGTAGAACTAAAACTGAATACATGAAATGTAATTTTAGTGGAATTAAAAATACAAATGAAGAAACAGTGAAGATTGCAAGCCAAGACATACCAAGGAGTGAAAAATTTAGGTATTTGGGATCAATTATCCAGCAAGAAGGTGAAATATGTAAAGATATAATCATAGAGTTAAAGCAAGATGGATTAAGTGAAGGAGTGCTTCGGGAGTATTGTATGATCGATACATCCCATTAAAATTGAAAGAAAAATTCCATAACATCACTATTAAGCCAGCTATGCTATATGGACCAGAGGATTGGGCAGTACTGAAACAATATGAATAAATTAAGTGTAACATAAATGCGCATGTTAAGATAGATATATTGTAAACTTTAAAAGATAGAATTAAAAACAATATATAAGAAATGATAGAAGTAGCCCCGATTAAAGATAAAATGAGAGAAAATTGATTACGATGGTTTGGACATATACAATGAAGCCCTTTAGATGCTACAGTTAGAAAGAGTGATCTTTTAATAATCTATGGTAAGATAGAGGTAGACGTAAACTAATATGAACAGAAATAATTAAAAAAGATATATATTTGTAATTTGAATATCGACTTAGTCTTGAATAGAGCAGAGTGGAGAAGCAGATTCATGTAGTCGACCCCATGTAGTTGAGAAAAGGCTTAGATGAGTTGAGTTGAGGGATGGGGCATTATCTAGTTTGGAGTCAAATCTCCGGCTATTCTTTATTGTACAGAATGTTCGCCAATTAGAAAATTACATGTACATAAACGAATATGGCTTAAATGAGAATATTGAGATAAATATATGGTTATACAAAAAGTGATTTGATACAACGTAAACCTAAAGGTGGAGGTAGCACCAATTGAGGTCAAACTAAGGAAAAAAGAACTTAAATGATTTAGACATATACAACATAAACCTAAAGATGCATATGTCCAAAGAAGTGATTTGATACATATAAAAGAAAAAAAAATAAAGGTAGATCAAAAATTATACAAGAGAATAATAATAAAAGATTTAAAATCTTTACATCTTATAGAAAATATGACTTAAAACCAAGTTGAATAAAGAAAAAGGATCATGTAGCCGACCCCAACTTGTTTGGGATTAAAGCTTTATTGTTGTTGTTGAAGAATCTTGACATTTACAAGTGAGACGGATATTCTACAAGGAGCTAGATGTTGGTGTGCAATCTCTAATACAATAATTTATGCATACATTTTCAATTATACATCTTTTATGCATCCTATATTGCATTTATGTGGATGTGCATTCTCTTTTGCATTGATTAATTCGCCATATAATAGCATTTCCTCAAAAAATCAAAATGGTAGAGAAACATTAATTTAGCCACAATAATTATCACTATATTCTGACAAAACCTTCAATAATGAGAAAACAAAAAAAAATTAAAAAATAAAAATAAAAAAAGAGGCTTTTAAGTATATCGCCTCTATGTTCCATGTGTCAATACAAACTAAAATGGTAGCGTAACGAACTAGTCAGCAATTGATATGGTGCCCCGTTTCAGTTCAGCAGACCTAGCCTTGAATCTAATAGACAAGTTACTGAAAAAAAAAATGGTGGAAAGATTTCTTCAAGCAGCACCTTGCAGGCATGTTCTACTTTAGACAGGAACCTCTTTTTATCCTTCAGAACCCTGGACTTTAAATCCTTTCTCAAACAAATTGTTCCACTACAGAGAGCCTCCTTTTCTAGATTTGATCTTTCTTTAACTCTCTTGACCATACACCTTCAAAATCTTGTGGCAGACATAGGGTGGGGTTGGAAGGGATCAGGTATAGGGGCCCATGGACTCCTCAAACTTGGAATTTTTTATTTTTGGTAAAATGCATGAATCTGTTTCTCCAATGCCTGCCACCTCTCAATCCAATCTCCCTTCCCAACCATCTGCTTGATCTACTGCATGGCGGCCCTAAAAGACCTCTCAGACATGCCTTCCCCTCCCTTACTTTTGGTAAGATAATGTTTCAACTCCTATTACACTTTCAAGGGATGGAAATCTGCATGCTGTTCAAGGAAATAAATTTTTGATGTCCTTTATAAACTACAATTCCTTTGTATACAATTTTCGGAAAAGATATAAGAAAGCCAACATACAAAAACATGTAATAGTAATTCTTAAAGAGTACACAAGAGAAAAGAAAAGGATAACATGAAAATAAATGTTATACCATACAAAAGAAGCTAAAATTGCAATTTGAAGAGATAAACTCCTATTTCTAGATTTGAAACTCATATCTTCATCTACCCCCACCACCTCCATATGTGTATGCGTGTGTTTAGGTTATATGTTCTGGATGCAAAAATTATCATAGATATGTAATATCCCTTTCGGTAAGTAAAATACTGATTAAATCTTATAGATATTGCTTAGCTTGCTAAGCTCTAGTTCTGATTAAGTTGTTTATGAGTTTAATTTATCTGCAGCATACAACATCTTCATGAAACATAACAAGCATGGGACAGCAGAGAAATGTATTAACTATTAAACTACAGTTGAAATGGTAGTCTAAAGTGTTGTGTAAATGAACAAGGATAGTTTCCTTCATTCATTTTAGTCCTCAGCTTCCTACAAAGTTTTAGCCACTCCGACAGATGGAAACAGTATAACCTAAGTTGAAAGTGGAAGAACGCACCTGTTGACCATTAATGGACGCATTATTTTCCTTAAAATAAGTTGCACCGTCGTTGTTGCCAGTTGAGTTTCCAGAGGATGCAGCAGTAGGATTATAACCGGCTGGAGTTGAACTGTATGTACTGAAACCAGTTGGCATTCCAGTATGGGTTGAATTACTGTTGTTAGTTGGAGGCTTATATTGAGAGAGGGAATACTTGACAGGATTTGCAGCAGTTGCAACTGCTGGTGGCTGATATACGCTTCCAGTAGGAAGCTGGGGGAATGCGGCATTGCTTAAAAAAGGGTGAACAGTTTGGGGTGGAACATAGAACGGTGAGAAATACTGACTATATGGAATGTAGTTAGGAGCATAATGAGATAAGTGAACACCAGCAGGCTGCTGAAAGACAGGGATTGGTTGCTGTTTGATGGCAAGAGAGCTCGGCATAACTGCAGCAGCTTGGGTCACAAGCAGGGGCTGCCCTGTTGAGGACACAACAGAAGAATTTCCACTCTGGAGCAGGGAGGAAAGACATATAAGCGTCAGTAGCTAATAATTCTGACACAAGGATGCAAAGAAGAAAAAAGTAAAATTTCAATTAGAAACCTGAGAGAAATTTGTAGAATGTCACTTTATGCAATTTAAAAAAACACAGGCTTTCCTGTTTTAATCAACAAAAAAATGAATTACCAATTTAGTGCACTCCTGTCAGAAAATTTTAGTGATTATTTGTTTTCATTTCTTCGAAATATATTAGACAAGAAAGAGATGACAAACTTCAGAAATTTTCTGTGCTACTCAAATACCATAAAGTCTAACCATTATGATTACATTATTTAGTGGAGCTTTGGAAGTCAACAAGAGATCCCATATTAAAATATCTAATTATAGCATAAGAAAACTTGTCCAGGGACATAAAAAGTTAAAAAACTTAAACTCAATTTCAAATAAAATGGGGAAGTTTGCTTAGTTAAGCAATAATGAAAGGGGAAAATGCGAGGGCACTTGCTGATTCTTATATATTTAAAAAAATGATAAAATTGCTTGTAACTCATACCTCCAGCTGTGAGTGGCCAGTTTGAAGAGGTAAGACCGCAATGCTTCCATTGAATTTGGAAGAAGCACCAGGTGGAAGAAATGGAGAGTAGCGAACATCACCACCAGCAGATGGTCGAAAATTTGAGTGCAATAGCTTGTAGATGGATCAAAATGCTGCTGGACCTGAATAAATGAACATCAAATAATTAAATTCGATTGTTTCAATTGTTTGCAGAGTTTGGACTGCAAGAAATTGCAAAACAAAAAAAAAGGCAAGTATATATGTCAAGTAACAAATATCCACCCCTGTATTAACAATAAATGGAAAATCATAGTTAATATTACAAATGGAATGAAGTTGACAAATAGATCAATGATTGAATGGACTAAAGAAAGAAGACATCGATGAAACATACATATAGCTGACACTAGAAAAGAAGCTCTATGACTATAGAAAAGAAGCTCTATGACTAAATTAAGTTGAGGCACAAAACCCATGTTCAATGACCAATAAATGATCACCAATACATAGGATGAACATTTTGGTTGCATGACTTGGGCCTCTAACATGGGACAAAGCTATCATCCTAACTAGGTGAAAGTTCTATGTGGCCTTCAGATCTACTGCCATCATTGCTCCCAAGACACATCTTACCCTCCTATACATGTCAAGATCACTATTAAAGGGCTTGAACATCAAACACGACTGGATGATGATCTCAAAGGCAAAGCAGGCAGCAAATCCATAGCCAGAATAGAACTTTCCATGTGCATTTTGAATGTAACAGAGTCCTCGAAAGCAGGACATATCTTAACATTGATGAAGCACCGAAAAGACCTACAGCTACAGGTGTGAATCCATCTCAGGACAGCTACTGAACAATTGACAGAGATAATTTTTCTTAGGGGAAAGGTTAATATTTCAGGTTATCAAAGAAAAGAACCCTAAATGTGTAATTTAAGTCACAAATCGCTTAAGAAATTAACTCCCAAGATATACATCAATCCATTAATTCATTAGATTAGCATTATGCAAGTCCATGCATCTACAGTAGACAAAGTTAAACAAATTTTCATTACTTCTGTATCAAATCAAGATTTTTAACCTTGTCTCTTTGGACAATGGAACTGTAAATAGTATAGATATAAACGGTATACAAGGTTTAACCAGATTCACGAGCTTTTCCAGCTGAGGATATGGAGCTCGGATATTAAATAGCTCGTTGCTTGTTTCATATGATTTAATAATAATTAACTAAAGAAAACAACAATGAATAGCTAACCATTCAGAATAGAGACTACAATCTGATGTTAATAGAGCTTATAGCATCATAAATTCTAGCAGATAAAATACATGATAAGAGGTTAAAGGCTTACAACAAAGCCTGGTATGCGAGAGGCTTCCTGTGACTGAGGCTCAGCACCTTCAAGGATTGCAAAATGGCCACCCAGTACTGGTGGTACCAGTCCAAAATTTGAAGACGTTGGTGCAGTAACCACCGGGTAATGAGGACCTTCTGGAGCTAAACTTGTTTCTGGTTTTGGTTGATTACTTTCTGGTGCTGCAGCAATGTTGGAGGAAATTTCCTGCTCCTTGGACAACATATTTTCCGCAGTCTGCACTGGCGGCTGCAGATGATCTGGATAATAAGCTTCTTGAGCAGCTGACACATTGTGAATGCTGCACTCAATACAAACTACCAAATTACTGAGAAGAAACCACGTTCCATTAACAACAAAAATTGATAAACATATATTTCTTGGGTTTCCAGGGTTTGGGGGGAAGACAAATCCCATTCTCTAGCCCATTGCCTACAGGGCTATTCCTTATAAAAAATGGACATATTTATAACATTCATATGTTCCATAATCTGTTAAGTACAGCATATTAATGGTCCCTATAAGTAGCATTTCATGAAATGCTTTATTATCCCGGGCTGGAATATCTCCATACCAGCAGTCTAACAACAACCCATTCTAAACCATAAACTTGCACAGACATTTTCTGGAAAATCACAAGAAAGTAATCGAAATAAACATCCAAAGTGAATTGTTCCGTTCATTAAAGGGGAAAAATTGTTTAAATATATAGAACTTTAGAAAGGATAGCAGAAGATTGGCAACTTGTGAATATAATAAATACAACATGAATTAGGCACAAAATTAGCAAGAAAAAGAAACTGTTAAGGAAAACAAACATATCTTTAGAATTTAGATATATTAATTTGAAAGGTGATGGATACAATTAACGTGCCCTCGTAGGCAACTTCAACTGACACTAATGAGTTTGTAACTGCCCAATCTTCTCAGTATGATGGAGTTCTTTTAAGAGAGAAAAGAATTAAACCACTTAGGATCTAAAAAGCCTTGAATTAAAAAAGAAAATGAATTATCTGAAAATTTTGTCCATTTAAAGACAACTGTACAATTTAAAAAATATTGAATAAGGTTAAGTCAACTAGGTCTCAAACCCAAGGAAAAAAGTAAAGACAAAACCAAGATAGAGAACTATTTATTAACAAGAATTGGCAGTCACCAGGAGTTGAATCATGCAATCACTTCAATAATCCTTTGTTATTTTCAATATGGTTTAAGCCATTTAATCGCTGCATGTAAAGGCCTTTTAGTCATTAAGCAACATTCTAGTCAATTAATCAAATAACAATAATAAATTACAGTCAAGTTCATGTGAAAGCATGACCCTAGTGGAAGAGAAGGGGGGAAATTGCAACTGATGTGTCTTACATTGGAGAAGGCTCTTCAACATTTTCTTCAACCTCCTGAGATGACTCAGACAACTGCTCCAAGCTCTTGTCACCATCAGGATCAGTTGCAAACCTCATACTCAGCCCAAAATTGGCATCAAAACTTCCAAAGCTCAGACCAGTTATCTCAGATTCTGAAACCTGAAGATGTTGTGGAATGATAACATGTGTCTCTGAAAACTGCAGCTCCTCCTCTAGCTTGTTCTGCAGTTTCAAACTAGGGTTCTCGCTAGTGGTAGAACTTGATGCAGGTAGTGAGGGAGCAACAGCATCTGCAGAGATGGGTTGAGCTTCAGAAGTGCCCCTTATGCCAGAGGCCTGAGCAGAATTCACACTTGTTGGTTTCAGTTTCCACTCCTTAGCAGGACCAACTTCTGAATGAAAATTGTGTAAACAACTCAGATTAGGCGGGAGAAGATAAAAGGAACATTCAAACACTTAAATAGCATATACTCAACGATAAACTAATCTATGCACAATAGTGATGATAGGTTGCTGAAAACAAAGCAACCAAGTTAGAGAAGGGGAAAAGAAAAAGAAATCAGACTAAGTAAATGCACTTGTTAAATCTGTGTAGAATTAGTTCATTCGGATGATCTCAATAGAACTTACATCACTAATATGATCATGGAAAAGAACGGCGCTTGAATAAGGGCAAAAGATCAACTATAACTTCACATCTCTTCTATCAACCAATGCTAAAGAAATGTGGCAGTTCAACCTATAAAATTTGGTAACTTGAGCAGCAGTTGTTTGGCAGAAAGTGGACACATTACCCTAACTTAATATGAATGCATGAGTGCCAAATAGATAATGATGTCATATGTCCGCTAGCCAACCCAGCTGACAATTTTTTTCCACTGTACAAGGTAGGCATAGAAGATCAGCACTAATTATGTAAGAAAAGCATCATCCAGCACTAGCTACTGGGAACTAAATCTTACAAATCAACTTTCTAAACTTCTAGGGTTTCATCTAAATTTAATTTGTTGACAAAGATTTTGCATCCTTCAGGCTAAATTCTGTTCAAACATTAACTCCAAAAGTGAAACCCAAATTTGTCAGTAAACAGCTAGTACTCATGCTTAGGTCCGCAAAAGCATCCATCCTACATGTCTGACAGAGGTAAGTACCTGTAAAGTGACACTGAGGTCTGTCAATTCATGTCCATGGCATCCCAACGTTATTATGTAGAGGTTTAATCATACATAAGGCATTGGTGCAAAATTGCCATCCAGGCATCAGATAAAGGCAGTCACAGAACTGGCTGATTAAAATCACTAACAATATACAAGTCTGATTGTCTGATGACCAAGGTCCAAGTCTACGATGAGTATCCATGTTGCAACACCCTTGTTAATCATTCAAATCCAAAATATCAAAAATCATGCATGGGAAGTAACAAGATAGTGATAATATGAAAACCTAGAAGTATCATAGAGTCAGCTTCTTAAGAGAAAACATTCTACGCATGTCCCATACTCCAAATCATAACTTAATTATTCAAGAACCATGTCTTACAATGTAGAAAATGATCTTTTGAAGAGTAAATAAGAAGTTGAAATTTATCCTCTATCACAAGAAACCCATAAAACTAGACAATGAATCATTTTTGGTGCTGGAAAGAGAGCATACAAAGCTTGCAGCTTAAGCACTAAGATTCAAGTTGACCCTCAAAGAAAAACAAAGCAGCGGCGGTTTATATTCAGTGGAACAAGTGAGTTGACAAAATGAAGATTAAAATAGATCCACCAACAAAAGAAAGTAAATCCAACTAAGAAATAAGGGTTTGTTTGGTTCACAGGAAATGACTTACAGACAGGAATAGAATGTTTGAAAATTAGATTCTCAGGCATAGAATGCCTGAACTATCACGTTTAGTTGACCATGGAAAACAAGCATTTTCCTGGGAAAGAATGAAGCTATTACGTTTGGTTGAACAGTTTCTTTCCCAGAAAAGTAGTGCAGAATATCAATTATACCCTTTAGTTCTTAAAACTTTTTTTTTGCCATCTAATTTTTTTTAACTTCTATATAGGGTTATAAAAAATGATCAAAAAATCAAGATACCAAAATTCTAAATCAAGACAAAAGGGTATGTTGGCAAGAAAAAAGGAAACACGCTACAGCGGAAAAGTAAATCCCATGGTATCGATGGGATTTTATTTTTCATAAAATGCAGGAATTCAAATCATATGGGAACAGAGTATTCCAATGGATGGGCCTTAAAAATGCGAACCAAACATTCTAATTTGCAGAAAACAAAATTCCACGATTTCATTTACTGTGAACCAAATGAGCCCTAATAGATAAAGAATTAACTCAAATTAACTGGAAAAGCAGTATAAAAGGGAAACAAATTAGTTTAGTCAAGTAACTTCCTAAGCAGATTTAATGTTGAGATGTTTATGGTTGTGACAAAAAACTTGGGTGCAAAAGGTCCCAAAAAAAAAGAATTTTCCTATTATTTTCCATCCAAAATTTCAGTTTGTTCTTTAGGAAGACTGGAAAAGGTGAACATTATTTTTTCAATAACTCTTGAGTTGACACTTTTAAATCAAGGATTTCAGCCATTTAGTCTTCTTGAAAGTACACATGGCCTTCTTTATAATCTTAGCCTCAAAACTTATGGTGGATGAGACTTTGGCCTGAAATTGTTTGCTATATAGAAAGAAAGCAGCTTGCCATTTGCTATGAAGGTTCTCGAAAATGCTAGTTAGTGAGTGCACTTGCCATTTGAGTGTAGTGTACCAACCTCCACCAATAAACTAGACATTTTTAAAGCATATGATTGCTTGGTTCTAAAGTTCAGCAGAAACTCCAAAACTGGAACCACCACAGTGCTGGTTGATTTGTGAGATTGACCCAAACTGACTCAGAGGACCAATTTTAAGTACATATGTGCACTTTGTGCTAATTTTTCATCCTTCATTCATTTCTTTGAATTTAATGAAGCAATTTTACCATGGGAATTCTAAATTTTACAAGTATTTACTTTTGGGAAGACCTGAAAAAATTAAAATAATGCCTTGCAAACAATAACAGAGGGCCAGCAACATTTTTTTCTAGGACACATTTTTCACTTACCCCAAGCATGACTCATCAACACCTAAATTTTTACTTTTGCCAGCCAGTGTATTATTGGCTAAAAGATACAACCTATAAAAAGTTGGCAACAATTTGGCTACCAGTGATTCAGAATAAGTACAATGAGCAAATATTTGACAGGGAGATGATGTTTCAATCTTGTCCTGAAATGTTTGGACACTGCTTAACTCAATCTGCTTGCTGTTTTGTAGAAAAGCAAGCGAAAATATTTCTCTAACATAAGCGCCATCTGCTTGGTTTTATCTGACATTCATTAGAGTCAGCTGTCTTCTTTATTTCCATTGGTGGTTTTCCAATATCCTCTCAATGTAGGGACACTAGAGGCTAGTTGTTTCTTCTTTCTTTTGTTGTTTAGCTATTTGATTCTTCAACCTTGTTACATCAGCATAAGTCGAGTGTCTAGGTGCAATTTTCAAAAAGAAAGTGATAATGCTTGAAGTAGATTTTGATGCTTGAAACTAATAATACAGGAATTCAGTAGGGTGCACATATTAAGGATTCAGTGACTATTCATTCTATGTTGTCCAACTTGTGAATATGGATGTCAAAAATGCAATGAGCTTGTCAAGTAGGGGTCATGCATATTGTCAAAAGGATACTCCATTTTCTTGAAGTACCACTGTACAGGCTCAACTGGTTCTTTTTCTCTGTTTCCAGACCTTTTTGAGTTGTCCATTATACAAGCTAATGTATATATCCGTGTGCATCTACATATGCATGCAAAGAAATGTGTGCATCTGTATGTAATAGTCCCAGAATGCAGCAAGCCATCCATAATATTTTTATATTTATTCACATATTCCAGATACTTCAATGTAGAGCTACTATCACAGGCTTTGCATATCCTGATTAAAGCATGTGCAAGGCACTCGTCAGACACTAGTGCTTCATAAAGACAAGTTTGAGGGAGCAAGATAATAGAAATTGAAGAAGGCAAGGAGAATAAACCAAAGAGTTTTAATTAACATTTGCAGCTTGCACACATACTCCCTTTAAACATATATTGATTTACTGCCTCTTTTATATCTCCAAACTTTCATATGAATTATGTTAAAAACAATAATATTTTCTCTTCCACATGTTATAAATAAAAGAAGGAAGTAGGAATTAAGATAAGTCATTTATTTAAGGAGAGCCCAGGCTGATAGATCAATGTTGCTTTAAAAGATAGGTAGCATGGCCAAAACTCCAAATTAAGCTACAATACTCCAGTATCCCACCTTGTCTCATTAAGTTGAACCTAGATGGGGCTTGAAATGATCTTTCAAGGAAGATTAGCATCAAATTCCTCTACACAGTTTGCTCTGTTCTTAGACTAGATAAAAACAGTTTGTGGAAGCAGTTTGTTCTGGAGAGAGAAAAGAACATTGGATATTGTACCTTGCTGAGGACAATTTGCCGGCTGTGATCTGCTGCTGTAATTAGACGATGGCCGGCTGCCTACAGAGACAGTAGTAGAAGAGGAAGATTCATCCTGTGATGAAATTTGGTTCGCATCAGATCCATTAGATTTGTTTTGTGTCCTTCCTTGATTGGTAGAATTGCCCAATTCTGAAGAATCCTTTCCATTTATAGATGACAATTCAGAACTAGCAACTTCATGAGATGCAAATCTGCCGATGTTTGTCTCCCCAGATACCCGTTGGCTCCCAACTTCACGTCCAATGGCACCAATAACACCTGGAATGCATGCATCACGAAATAGCACAAGTACAGGGTCTGAGGCTGATGCATACACTCCTGACACAGATGTTCTTCTGGATGATAAGAACTGCTTGGAATTAGCTATAGACTGGCCAGATGCAGAAACACTTTTTACATTGCCAGGTGGCAGTGTCACCATCTTATTTATTTCAGTGGTAGAACTATCCTCTGCTGAGGTATTACAACTGACACTGGACTTTTGGCTTGTACCTCCCAGTCCCGCAATTGGGTATTCCATCCTGGGAGAACCATTAGGAAGGCCAGCTGCAGAGCTGAGAAAATAGAGCATGATAAGTCTCAAATATGCAAGAAAAAGATATTACTTCAAACTTAGAAGCCATGAAGGAAATGAGGATGAAAATTGGAGAGATCAAATATTATCTTCTAAGATACTAAACACATAAATTATTTAAAAAAATCCCCACAACACAACATAAGCACCAAGAAATCAGTACCAAAACATGCAGCCTGTTTAGGCAACCAAACTGATCAGGCCATGCATTATCTTAGGAAAAAACAACTGAGAAAACCATAGATTCTTCAAAAATGAAGATAGAATAATTTCAAATACAAGAAGACCAAGGCCCCATTTGGTATTGTTGTTGGTAGTAAAGCTTTCTTCTTTAGAGCTTTTGATAGTAAAAGCTTTATTGCCAGAGCTTTTATAAAAAGCTGTTTGCTATTTGATAACTACATTTTTATACGGGTAAACTTTATTCTTATTTGGTAACCAAACTGAGAAAGCATTTTTACAATGAGAAAATGACAATAAAGGACATTCATAGTACATTTAACTATCTAGTTGTTTGTTCTATTAAAATTATTGTAATAAAATATCATAATAAATTATTATAATAATATAACATAATGATATTTTAATAAAATGATATTATATTATCACATTATGATTATTATAATATAATAATGATAATTAGTATAATACAACATTATTACTATATTATATTATAACAATATAATAGTATTATATTATTATTATAATATAATTGTAATGCTATTATAATATTATTTTATGAAGTCATTGTTATAAGAAGTAAACTTGGCTACATTCAAATGCAATCAAACCTACATCCGATCACCTTCCCTATTCTTGAATCTATATAGTTCATGAATCCAAAAATGAAAAATGTGAAAAATGTGAGATAGCTCCGGGATCCATATAGATTCAAGAGTGGGAAAGATGATCGGATCCTAAACTTAGCTACATTTAAATGTAGCCAAGTCTATCTCTTATTATAATATTATATTGTTATCATTATTTTATTATAATAATAAATATATTACTAATAATAACATAATAATGATTATGATAATATACTAATGATAATAATATTATCTTAATAGTACTATTAATATAATATAGTATAGTTATCAGTAGTTCATAACTATCTTATTCATGATTAATATAATAATATTATAATAATATGATATTATTGTAACAACATAATAATATTTTTATTACAATAACAATAATATAATATTAAAACACTATACAATATTATATTACTTTAATAATATATTTTTATTGTAATTTTATTATAACAAAAAATTTACAGTAGTAATAATATATGATGATGATTATTTAATATAATAATGATAATAATACTATTTAATGCTATATATATTAATACAATATAATATAGTCATTATTAGTTTATAATTATATTATGTTATGAAGTATGATTTTTATTATAATATTATAATATGATATATTATAAAAGAGGGGTAGTTTTGTTTTAAAAGAACTTTTTCGCATTCAGCAAGTAGAGTTTTTGGAAAAAGCTTCAAAACAAAACTTTTTAAGTAGAGCTTTTAACAATTTTTTTGAAGAGCTGAAAAGCAGTTCTAAAATTTTATCAAACACCCTAAAATCCCTCAAATGCGCTTTTAGTGCCTCTAAAGCACTTTTGAGTTCTCCAAAAGCCCAACCAACCGGAGCCTAGCTCTAGTGCATTATGTATTAATTGTAAAATATAGATCCACTACTATAAGTAATAACAGAACTATGAATGTATCTTTTGGACTCAACCATATAATCAAAACCAAAACAATAATGCCAGACTTAATTGCTATCATCCTATTAAAAGAAATGGCTAAAACTTGTCAAGCAGTACCAACCCTAGCATGGGTGGAGGTGTCAACTACAATGCTCCATCAATGGACTTCCTGAAAGTGCATCAGTGCATAACTAAGATTATAACGATGCCGCAGCAGTTTGCATAGTGTTGCAGGAATACGACAAGCATAATAACCAGTGATTGAGTAAAATAAACCACACAAGAAGCTAAGTAAGTTGGGCATGGTATCCTACCAGTGACATTAAGTTGCCACATATTAAAACAGTTTCGTCAACAGAATGATTCTCAATATCAGTTAATTAGGTGTGTCAGTGGCTTCCGGAATTCTACAACTTATACAAACATAAGAAACTGAGCATGTGTGCATACATGCAACACAATTCTTACCTAATAACAGACTTTGAACTGCAAGCAACAACAGAATAACAAAGTAACCTCTCTTACAGACTGCAAAAGAAGATTACTTCAAGATGCATGAAGGGGAGAAAAACTGTACCTTGACACAGTGGTAGCAGACTTATTTCTGTGGTGATAGGTGAAGATGAAAATGTGATGCTCTTATCTGTATTTTGCTTGACACCATTTTCCTTTCCAACACCAACATTACTTCTACCCCCGGCATCTGACCAGAGATAATTAGTAAGCACTATTCATAACTATCAAATAAAAAATGAAACAATAATACAATAAGTAGCATAGCCATAATGCGAGGTACGTGTCTTCCAAAAAGGATAATTAAAGTTTGGGATAATAATGTTATGCATGCTATATGATGTCATTCTTTCTAGAGATACTGAAGAAAACCTTGAAGTATTCAACCAAAACATGACAAGCGAAACTGCAATAAAATGGTCATGCTATAAGACCAGAAATAAAGTATTTGATCTGTACAAATGTACAAAGTTTATAGTTTAAACAACTGGAAAAATGAGAAGCACATATGCATAAGTACAAAGATGCAGCACAGATGGAGCCCCCATGCATGGTAAATGTAGAGACGTACTAAGGATCATGCACTCAAAAGAAGAAGGATCCGACACATCCATGCAATGTCAAAAGCTAGCAAATTTACTTCCTAGCGAATATTAAGTAGACATAGCAGTTCCAAGAATAACATAAACATAACTACTGAGTATCATGATACCACTACTACCCATGTACCTTAAAAACCATACACAGATAAAAGATTGTCTTGTAAGTAAATGAGTACCTACCATGAGAAATGTAGCGAGAAGAATAATTTCCCCTACCACCCCTACCCCCTAGCCCTTGCAACCCTAGTCTCCACCTAGAATCAGCAGGCTCCCTGTTCTGCATAAAGCTAAAAAGCAATTTATTAACAATTTGAACCAAGTCAGCAAACTGCAAGCAAGAAAATTTTACCAATATAATTTCTTCTAGAGAATGGTTTTGTTAGAGTATAAGAGATCACAAACTACTCAGCTTTGATCTGCCAGTTAGTAAATGACACATTAGCTCACTGGGAAATTCATTGACAAATTGGTTGAGTCTAATCAGAAAATTCCATAAAGGCACACACACATATAAGATGGTGATAAACAATGCTGAAATGCTAACAAAGCATTTTACATGCAAAAAATCGAAATATTGATGTCCTCTGCATCATTAAAAATATTATGGAGCTGTGATCCAGAAAATACATCAAGAAATGCACCTATTCAGAAACCAAAATCAAGAATCAGGATGATGGAGGGGAAAATCTGTTCAATCTGATTTGTTGATAAATATATGTTATAAACACAGAGGTCATCTGAAGAAAAAAAGCACTCAACCAAAACTACAATAGTATGAACCATTAGTGGAAATATGTTATTGGATATATGCACCAAAAAATATACACAAAGCAAATGTTCATTGGCAAACGATAAATTTGTTCCAGCATATGGAGTGCCTTTTAAAAATACAGCTTGATACATAGACATACCCAAAAATAACACTGATTTTTTGTTTAAACTTTCACCATATAACATTGTCTGTACCAGCCACAGAAGATTAATACATTCAAGAAAACAAGTCATTTCTAAATGGCATTAGTCAAACTACAAAGCTGTTGAGAAGCTCTGATGATGTAACAGAGTTTTGAATCATGGACAGTCAAAACAATAAAACAAATAGTCAAGAAGTGGGTTTTCTGATCAGCAGGTCTGCAGCCAAAGTTAACTAAATCAACCAGATCAAGGTTTACATTGATGATGTAAAGGTCACTCTACCATGAGGTTGACTATGAATTCTTTGTGCGCTATTCATTATAATATAACACATTTCATAAATTATGGCTGAAGCAGCAGAAATCAAAATCTTAGAATTTTCAGCAGTGGTAAGGCTTAAATGGAAGTGGACTCATGACCACCTGGCAAGGCTCACCAAATTTATTTTCCATGGCCTGTAAGCACTCGTTGTCAACTTTTATAGTACCAATTCAAGTCCATGCCACAATGTTGTCTAACACAAAATTAGATCAGTGCTACACATTAAGGGCTAAGAACCAAGGAAGCAACAAAATATCCAAGAAGACAAAAGTGAGAAGAATAGGTCAAGTATCTACTGAGAGGAGCCAAAATTAGGGTCCAATTAAAGTGGTTAGCTAATCCATAATCATTCAGTCCCTAGGAATGGCCTTGCATCCAGATAAATATGTCAATATACTTTAAACAAAATATGGAACTTTGATCTAATAAAACCGATCCTAATATTCTTTTTTTTTTAAAAAGTAAAAGTGGCTTGATCCAATTAAATCTCATATACTAATCATGTGTTCAAAATTAGATTTTTTTTCAAATTTGAGTTTGAAAGAGCAAAAGAGTCCAAATCACTTCCATTTAGACATGCAATAAACCATTTTAAGAGAATACAAAACACGATGGACAAAGTATCATAAGCACATTTAATTTAAAAAAATCATATTTTGATTAAGTGAAAATGAAGAAGCATAGGCAGTTTCAGTTTGATGGTTTTCTTACTCAGCAATCATGGGAAGATCAAAATGAATGCAAACTAATGAATATGCAAGAGCTATGGGAAAGCAATACCTCCTTTTTCCTGTCACGCTTCCTCTTGACCTCGTGAAAGGGATCTGGAATATCATCCATTTGTTACCACTTCACTATATTAGAATGTCAGGACACATGATAGTAAACTAATAAATTAGATACAAGATTCCACATTGGACAAATAATATACAAATGCAATCTCCTTTTAAATTCAAAAAAATATAACAGAAAAGATTTTGTCAACATAAAAAAAAAAAAAAAAATCTACCAGTATCGTATTTAAAAAGAAAAGCTTCTCAGGACACTAGAATCATCAAAGTAAATAGCACTGGTTTGATTAAATTGATCAAAAAAAGGCCATGTCATTGACTTGCAAGAAGAAAAGGAGGCATTAATAATAAGATTCCGAGCCTGAGTTCATTATGTATCCAATCTGACTTCACACTTCTCAATAGAATGCTTCAATCAAGTGAACTGAAAAGCCAGTACAGAAGTTCATAAGCAAAAACCAAAAGTTCCAGACAGAAAGACTTGCTAGATTCATCAGCCGACAAATAGCAGACCATCCAATGCAGAACAGAAATTGCAACATCCACAGCTGGTCAAGGCTGTCCGGCATGTTTTTTCTACGTGTCAACTTACTAGGTTTGAACGGGCGCTTCAAGTCATGCAATACTACCAAGGTGACGTCATAAGGTTCAGACAATCTTACTCCAGTGACGCTTGCTAGAGAGAAATCAATCAGATCGGTGACTGAAATCACGTAATGCTACGACCAATTTAGACAGAGATAGCGCGAACTCATCAAGTGACAAGCAAAGAGAGACACGCCACATTAGAGTACCGAAAGAGAAAGATCAATAACCCAACTCCAAGTTGAGGACAAAATCAGCAATTTTACTACATGAAAAACAAATTTAAGAAATATTCGACCAAAAAATTTAACCTTGTCCTTTTAAAGGTACCAAGAAAACCCATCATGGCATTGATCAACACTTCCGTAAATCAAAAACATAGCAAAATAAGCATTAAAGAACCCAAAAAAAAAATCGCAGAGCCATCCATCCGGAGCTCGATTTTATGCACCAAATCACCATATTCCATCAAAACAACACATCCCCGCCACCAAATCGAGCTCCGAAAGAACGAATTAAGACCGCGAGAAGTTTCGGAGAGAGAAGAAAAGCCACGGGCGGACAGAAGGCAACAGTACAGAGGAAAGGGAAGGAGAGGAAAAGGGAGACCTTGGAGGAGGAGCTTATGGGCAGTCTCGTCGGGATCCATGGAACACTCCTTGAGCATTGCGTATATCTCCTCGTCGCTGTGGCTGCCGGCGATCTCCTTGATGTTCTGAATCGTCCTCCGGACGCTGCTGGGGATGGAAACCCTAGAAGAACCGCTCATCTTGGCTCGCAGGGGAGAGGGAGGAGTGGGCGGAGAGGGGGAGGGTTTGTTCTCAGGAGTGGCAGGCGAAAATGGGAGAATTCGGGGGGTTTTGAAATGTTTTCTTTTCCCATGGGAGATGAATGATATAAATAGAGGAAGGAGGCCAAGGACGGAATGCCCCTCGCTAATTTTCTCACAAGTGGTACAAAGAAGGGGAGCAGCGCTGAAGGCCCGTGCAATGGACGTAGACAAAGCGGGTCATGGCTTAGTTTGTGCTTCTCTTATTGTGGCTCTTGTTGTGTTAATATAAATTACATATAAATTAATATATTAATAAAAATTATTTAATAATTGATTTATTACAAAATATTTTCTTAAAACTTTTAACAATAATAAAGTTTTCAAAATTATTTTTCATGATAAAAAAAAAAAAATTACCTTTGAAGATTCTCAAAAAAAATTTACAATGCGAACCGCACCAAAAACGATAAGGGCTGATATTAGAATGTGAAGCCATCCATAGCTACATTGGATGGATCCAAATTTTTACTAATAACCTAAGATAAGATGAAAGGTCCGAATCCAGGATTTACGTGCCCAATCATCAGGTTGTTACCCGTTTCTCTTGACATTCAGAATTGAATGGTCATAATGTTCCATTAACATTAACAGTATTTCTTCTCATTTATCAGCATTTATTTGGTACTGTTTATTGGTCAGGATTTGTGCCTGTGCAAGGAAATCACCGTATCCAATATCATGGCTCTTGTTAAACCAGTTTACCGTTAGGGTGTAAGACATCTTGCAAGTGGTTCAAATTATTTCAAAAAATGCTAAAATTAATATATGTTTATCGAATCGAACTCGAACTCGAACTCGAGCTACTAATTTTTTATTTTATTTTATAATTAATATATTTATAATATTATTTAATTATATAAAACTTTTTAAAATTTTAATTAAAAATATATTTTATTTAATTTAAAAATATATTTTTAAATTTTTACAATCGAGTCAGACGTTCGTATCTTCGTGGTCATATGTCACCAAATAGCAATAAAAGCAATTCTTTGATGAAGAGGATGGCAAATTGAATGGGTTAAGGCTTCCTGAATATACCAACACAGCTATAATTTATTAAAAAATAGAGCAATTTAAATGTCAAAACAATTCTTCAATAAAAGCAATAAAGCTACAGTATATTTAATCGGCATACAAAGCAAATTTATATAAATTTAAGTGTAAAAAAAATAACGACCTTGTTATTTTTAATCTAAAGAATGCACATTAGCCTTCTTTTTTTTTAAGCTAAAATATATTTTAATTCTTAATTTTTATTCAAAATCTAGTTTGATCGTTGCTTTAAAAATGATGCATTCTTAGTTAATATATTATTTTGATGTAAATATATAAATTGCTTATATATTAATTTTATTATTTTATTAATTTTAATTGCTCTGATGTAACGAAAGATTAACGATGAATGCCATGTTATTAAACTTTAGCGGATCAAAATATATTTCAAGCGTAAGTTGGTGGGTGAAAGTATAATTTCACCTTTCTTTTATTTTGGGATTAGCATGCATGCGTTATTTAATTTCGTACGAAATCCAATCTTGTCACCAAAACAATATGATTCCCTGGGCCTTCTTTCCAGCTTTGAGTGGCGTTTTCTTGAAAGCGTTGGTTTTATTCGAGTTGCAAAGGGACGAGCTTTGATGCGGTTGAAAACTTTAGAATTAAAAGCATACTTACACGGACTAAGCTACCATGATGGCAGTGTTATTGTACGTGATACCCATGTTGGACATGTCTTTCCATGTCATGCAGCATAAGAAATAAGATGAAAGGGCCGTGCTTTTAAAAGGGAGTTTGGATTTGCTTCCATATGAAGCTATCTCAACACCTTGCTTCTTATCTCTCCCCAGCCTAGAGGTGGGCATTGGACCATGCCGCCCATAGCATGGCATTGCCCAGGCCCGGATGGGCCATACTGGGCCTAAAAATTTTTTTCTGTTGGCCCAGCACGGCACGGCCATGATGGGTCTGGGCCAGCCCATCGTGTCGTACCGGCACGGCCCACCTAGGGCCTGGCCTGTGCACGGCTCAAATAAAAAAATTATAAAAAAATTTTTTTGATAAATTAAAAAATTATTATGAATAAAGAAATTTTATTAATATAAAGCCACCTTAATGATGGGAGTTTGGCATAGACCCCTACCAGTTTATAAATTTAAAATCAAAATGGTACAGAAGGGAGGGGGGCTAGGCCTGACCTCCAGAACATAATACAATAAGTAAAGAAAAAAAATAGAAAGATCGCAACTGTCAGATCGATCATCGCCGATCGGGATCATGGCATGGATCGATTGCAACCGTCGGATCGTCTCCGATCGGATGGACCGCAACCGTCGGATCAATCATCGCCGATCGAGATCATGGCTTGGATCGATCGCAACCATCGGATTGTCTTCGATCGGATTGATCGCAATGGTCGGATCGATAATCGCTGATTGGGATCACGGCTTGGATCGATCGCAACAGTCGGATCGTCTCCGATCGAATGGATCGCAACCGTCGAATCGATCATCGCCGATCGAGATCATGGCTTGGATCGATCGCAACCGTCCGATCGTCTTCAATCGGATCGATCACAACCGTCGAATCGATCATCGCCGATCGGGTTCATGGCTTGATCGATCGCAACCGTCGGATCATTGCCAATCGGATGGATCGCAACTATCGGATCGATCATCCCCGATCGGGATCATGGCTTGGATCGATCGCAACCATCGGATCGATCATCCCCGATCGGGATTGATTTAAAATCAAAATGGTACAGAAGAGAGGGGGGCTAGGCCTGACCTCCAGAACAAAATACAATAAGTTAGAAGAAAAAAATAGAAAGATCTCAACCGTCAGATTATCGCAGTCGGATCGTCTCCGATCGGATTGATCGCAACCATCAGATCGATCATCGCCGATCGGGATCATGGCATGGATCGATCGCAACCGTCGGATCGTCACCGATCGGATCGATCGCAATCGTCGGATCCATCATCGCCGATCGGGATCATGGCTTTGATCAGCTGGTTGGTGCTTAGGCACCAGCCAGTGCCTAGGCGCACGCCTAGGCACCAGCCGTGCCATGGCACGGCCCAGAAGGGCCATTCTGGAGGGCCGTGCCAGCACGGCCCACAAAACGGCCCACAAGGGCCGTTTTGGCACGGCCCGTGGCCCATTTCCCAGAAGGGCCATTTTGGCACGTGCCGAATTTAAATTTTTTTTACCAGGCCATGCTTAATGGGCCATGCCAGGCACGACACGGTAATTTTCCTAGCACAATGGGCCTGGGCCGTGCCAGGCCCAGCGCCCATGCCTACCCCAGCCAAGGAAGGGCTTATGAACCGGTGGTAAGAAAAAGTTTTTGTACATCGTTTTGATGCAGTATAACATACGTGATGATTCATTAGCATGCCAGTGATGTAAAACTCACAAATGAGCTTTCTGTACGAACTCATGTGCGAACGAATCATCGCGTTCAATGCAAATCATATTGTACCAAGGACCGTGCATTAAGACTTTTCTTCAATGATAAACGGCATAGCTCGCTAAGCTGGGCCCAGTATACCCAGCTTAACCTCAAATCTACGGACGACACTGAAAATGGGCTTGTGAAACGTTCTTAGCAAAAGAGAGGCCCAATCTAAAAATTATAGTGAACCTGAGAAAATTAAAAATTGTCTCGATTCAACTTAGGATCTGTTTGGATGGAAGGGAATGGAGGGAAGGAAAAGAAAAAGAAGGAAAAAGTTCATAAGTTATGTTATTTGAAAGGAGGATGAAAGAAAGAGAGAAATGGGAGTAATCGGTTCCCCTCCTTTACCCTTCAGCGAGGATAAATTTGTTAACTCCCAGACGGAAGGGATAAGCTTTGAAAGAAAAAAAGTTTAAGTTATATTTTGTTGGAAGACCAAATTATCCTTTCATTTCTATTTTTCATTTTTCACTCCCATAGTTTATTCCTTATTCTGAAGGGATATAATTGTCACATAACTCTTTTCCTTCTTTTTTTTCCGTCTCTATCCAAATAAGATAATTGATATTACCCTTTGTTTGCCTTTCATCCTTTCCAAACAAGAGAAGAAGAGCAACCCCTTCTTTTCCTTCCTTTTTCTTCCACCTTTTTCTTTCTTTTTTACCCTCCCTTTCCTTCCTCTTCAAAGATTCAAACAAAGCCTTAGTTTAGCTTGAAAATATAGAAGTATGTGGTAGAGCTAATCACAGGATATATAGCCTACTTAGCCTAAGATTTTATGGGTTTGATTAATAAAATTTTATTTATTAGATCCTAAATGATAGAAGAAAGGAGAATTTAGATCCGATGGGCAAGTCAGGGAATGACTCTTTGAGATTGAGCTGAATCTAATTAAAAATAGAGATTCAATGGTCGGACCAAATTAGGCTTGAGCATAAATATTGGGCCTAGATACTCCGGCCTGGCATTTGAACAACTCTGGATTTAACTAATGACATGATTTAAAATTATAGCAAGCTTAGGAGGTGCAGTTTAATGAACCCTAACATAGTTTAAGCTCAAAAACTTATGGTGGAGCCTAACATTTTTTTGTTGTTGTAGGATCTAATCCACAATAAATGGATTCAAGATAATTGAGTCGGTTTGTATCTACCTAATACTAGTCTAATTATAAATCCGTGGGTGCTAATTTGAGTCACCAAGATGGACCAACTAGGAAACAACTTGTTTCATATCAGGTATGGCCCTCTATTTTTATTTTAAGTGCATCATTTCACTTTTTTATTAAAAAAAAAGGTTAGAGAAGGAGTATTATAGAGCAATTGATTATGGGATTTTAAATGCAAGATTGTATTTTAGTTGATTTGTTTTTAAGGATTAATTTCATGAAGTCCCATGAAATATAAATGTATTTGCACTTCTTCTTAAACTAAATAGATTTGTAATTGATTTTTTAATTGCGATTTAAATGACAGTAATTTGCACATTGTCACTATATCAAAGTTAACAAAAAAAATGATCATGTGACCATTTTTTTCAATGACGTTGAATAAGCTTTAATTAAATCAGTATCAATTGTTTTATGATTATTTTTAATATCTCTTGATTCATTTTTTACTTATACAATCACATGACTGCTTTTCATGAACATTACCTACTTGTTACAAATAAATGGTCCGAAAGTTTGAACAGATAGCCAAAAGATTGAGAGACCGAAGGTTTACAGAACTTAAATGAGACTTATCAGATAACTATATTTGGTATATATTTTAAATGATAATCTATTCTACAATGGTAATCCGGATTATCTCTCATCGAGTCAAAGGATTTGCAGAACTTAGAGACCCATCAGATAACTATATTTGGTATATGTTAATGATAATCTATCCTGCAATAGTAATGTAGATTATCTTATAAGAGATAATCCATATTACTTTAGAAAAAAAGTAGTTATCCATGTTATAATCTAATAAATTTTTTTTTTGATAAAATTACCTCTGCCTCCTCTTCCGTAAAAATAAAATTACCCATTTCTTCAAACAAAATCATTTCCTTCTTTTTCTCTCTTTTCTCTTGTCTCGTTGTTGTTATCTCTTTTCTCATGTGTTGACCCCAAATTGATTTTGATGATTACAAAACAATTAAACAATTCTAAGCTTGATACAGGGAAGTCTGGTCGCCTTGCAAGTAAGTATCTTCGTGCAAAAATTGATTGGTAAGAGAATACTTCATTCTATTTTACCTTAAATAATTTTATTGGCTTGGGAGTTAACTAGTTAGCTAACTTGTTATTCCATTTAGCTAGCTGGCACGACATTCAGCTAACTGGTAAGTTCTCTCTGTGAGTTGGCCGAACGGTTGCTTATTTAAGCTAGCTGGTTAGCTAGCTAGAGCTCTTTCAGATAGCTAAAGTGCTCGTCACTGTTGCTGGCCGAATATCCTCCAATTTTAGCTAGCTAGTTAGTTAGCTTGGGATGCCTTGAAGCTAACTGGAATCCATTTTAGCTAATTACTGTTGCATGTTAACATTCCTAGCCGTATGCTTTTATTTTAGCTAACTGTTTAGCTAGCTGCTAGATCCTCTAGCTAGCTGGCGTATATTGTTTAGTTAACTGCTTTGACTTGGAGCTAACTGCTTAGCTAACTATTTTTCACAGGTAAGCTTCTGGCCGTGAGGTTTGAAAATTTAGCTAGCTGAAGAGCTAACTCCCTCTCTCTCTGGTCGTTTGAACACTTTTCTTAGTTAACTGGAGAGCTAGCTATCTTTTGGTTAGTTAGCTGAAGAGTTAGCTGCTTTATTCTGGCTATGGCTGCCTTTTTGCTCAGTTAGCTAGTTAGCTAACTAGCTTGGACGGTTTCTCTGTTGTTTTTGAACTTAGCTAGCTAGTGAGCTAACTGACTTTTCTTTAGTTAGCTATTGAGCTAACTCCTCTTCTCCTGCATCCTTTGCAGCCGTGAGCCTTCAAAATTTAGTTAGCTGGATAGCTAACTTCCTTTCTCCTTTGCAATTTGATTTGCTCGTTAGTTAGCTGAAGAGCTAACTATCTTTTGCTTAGTTAGTTGCTGAACTAACTAAGTGCCTTGCACTTTTTCTCCAGGCCGTTTACTTTTGCTGTTAGTTAGCTAGAAGCCAACTAGCAATCATTTTAGTTGCCTAAGGAGTTGTCTCTAGATGCTTTTTTTCTACCGTGGCCTCTCTTGTAAGCTAGCTGATGAGCTAGCTAGGGTTTCCTGCTTATCTCTTGGTCGAATGCATTCAAGTTTTCAGCTACCTGGAGTTATTTCCAGCCAACTGCCGCTTGAGTTCTTGAGTTTGCTCTTTCGCTCTTACTCTCTCTCTATTACTATTTTAGCTACATTTAACTTTTGATTTTTTGAATGGTTTCAAGGTTCTTCCTTCCTCAAATGGAGATCTGCATTCAATGCTTAAGGGAAACATTTACAACGGTTATATTTTCTTCCATTTTTATTTCCATTTGTCCTAATGTGTCTAACGGATATCTTTTTTGTTGGATCATTATAAATAGCTATGATTAGAAGCACACTATGACGATTTTAAAAAGAGATTTTCAAGAGGAAGAAATCCAAGAAAAGATTTACTACATATTGTTGATTGGTTGATAAGAGAGTTGTTGTGCATTCAAGTTCATTCATTGCTCCAAAAAGTCGTCCAGATCATTGAAGTTTTTCAAAGCAATCAAGACTTCAGCTACTTCGACCTTGTTCATTTATTGCTGAAATTGTTGCTTCAAAAGTTGTAAAGTATACTCTGAATATTTGCTCATTGTAGGAGCTTCTTTTTATCATTCCTTGATCATTTTGTAAAAGGGTTAGTGTTAACCCTTGATATTGTTGGCTTCTTTGTGCCGTGAAATAAGAGGACTAGCCTGGTTTGGCTAGGGGTTTTTGGCTTCCTTGTGCCGTGAAACAAGAGGACTAGCCTGGTTTGGCTAGGGGTTTTTGGCTGCCTTGTGCGTATAAACAAGAGGGCTAGCCAGAAAAGGCTAGAGGTTGTAATCGTTGTGATACGATTAGTGAAATTCCCAAAGGTTTTGGGGAGTGGATGTAGGTGCTGAGTTTGGCACCGAACCACTATAAACTTCTGTGTGTTTGTGGTTGTTTGTCTCTCTATTGTTATCATTTGTGCACTCCACTATACCGCTGCAAATCAAAATTAGGGTTTAAGCACATACTGCATAGTAATTAATTTTTAAATAACCCAATTCATCCCCCTTTGGGTTGCTACATCTGGGCAACAAGTGGTATCAGAGCAAAGTGCTCTTGATTCCTATAGCTTTGATTAGCTTGGAGCCAAAGATCAGTAGTAATCCCAATGAGTTCTATGTTGACTGAAGGACAATCAACTAATAGACCACCTTTGTTCAATGGAACAAATTACATATATTGGAAAATCTTTATTCAAGCACTAGATTATGATTTATGGGGAATCATAATTAATGGACACACACACCCACTATTATGATTGAAAATATTAATATTGCAAAACCTGAATCTGAATGGGATGAGCAAGATAAGAAATTAGCTCAATTAAATGCTAAGGCTATGAATGTTCTTTATTGCTCTCTTGATGCAAATGAGTTTAATCGCATATCAACTTGCATGTCTGCTAAGAAATCTGAATAGACTTGAAGTCACCCATGAGGGTACAAATCAAGTCAAGGAATCCAAAATAAATATGCTTGTTCATAAGTATGAATTATTTAAGATGGATCATGCTGAAAATATTACTGATATGTTTACAAGATTTACTGACATTATTAATGGACTGAAAAGTCTTGGAAAATCTTATGCTAACAGTGATCTTGTTAGAAAAATCTTAAGATCTTTACCTAGACATGGGAAGCAAAAGTCACTGCAATTCAAGAAGCAAAAGATCTCAACACTTTATCACTTGAAGAGTTGGTCGGTTCTTTGATGACTCATGAGCTTCAGCAACGATAACATATTGATGAAGATGAATCAAAGAAGAAAAGGACCATGGCATTGAAGAGTGCAACTCAAGAAGATGAAAGTGAAGAAACCACAAGTGACAGTGAGAAAGATGATGAAATGACACTTATTTCAAGGAAATTTAAAAAGTTCATGAAGAGAAAAAAATTTGAAAAAGAAACAATTTGTCAAAGGAGACCATAGCAAAGATAAGAAAAGAGTGAACCTCCAACATGCTATGAGTGCAAGAAGCCTGGACACATCAGACCAGATTGTCACTATTAAAGAAATGATCTAAAAGAATAAAGAAGAAGATAATGATGGCTACTTGGAGCGATAGTGAAAAGATGAAGAGAAAACTAAAGTTGCAAATGTTTGCTTCATGGCTGATAATGATGAGGTAAACCCTAACTTTTTAGATGACTTTACCTTTGATGAATTACAATGTGCATTTTATGAACTTATTGATGATTTTGCAAATTTAAGTTTAAAAAACAAAGAATTGAAAAAAATAAAAAATCTTACTCTTGAAAAGGAAAGAATTTCAAAGGATAATGAATCATTGTTAAAGGAAAACCAAGATTTGAAAAATAAAGTAAATAAATTAAAACCAATTGTTGATAGATTTACTCTAAGCTCAGAAAAATTAGAAATAATCTTAAATAGTCAAAGAGCTGTTTATAATAGAGCTGGTCTTGGATACAATACTTTGAAAGACAGAAATTTTTGAAAAATATTATGAGCATGCTGATGATTCTACTAAAATTACTTATTTAAATGTGAAAAAATTGGACACAAAGCTTATATTTGTCAAAAACAAAAGATAAGAAAAATATGGGTTCCAAAAGGAACCATCTTGACTAACCCTAAAGGACCCAAGAAAGCTTGGGTACCTAAAAATAAAAATTGAAATTGTGTATGTAGGTGTGTCTTGCAACCCGAGCAATTAAAAGACAATGGTACTTGACACATGACAGGTGATGAATCGCAATTCATCACTTTGAAGCAAAAGATGGAGGTGTGTTACTTTCGGTGATAATGGCCAAGGAAAAATAATTGGCATTGAAAAAATAGGTATCACACCTCATGCTTATATTGATAATGTTTTACTTGTGAAAGGACTGAAATACAATTTACTTAGTATTAGTCAATTATGTGACAAAGATTTAATGTTACATTTGAATCATCCTTATGCATTGTTAAAAATCCTGCTAATGAAAACATGAAATTTGTTGGTCATAGGCATGGTAATGTATACATTGTTAATTTAAATGATTTGCATGATCAAAATATTGATTGCCTAGTTGCTACAAACAATAAAACTGATAATAGTTGGTTATGGCATCGTAGGCTAGCTCATGCAAGCATGGATTTACTATCTAAATTAATTAAGAAGGATTTAGTACATGGTTTGCCAAAACTTATTTTTGAAAAAGATAAGATTTGTAATGCTTGTCAATTTGGAAAACAAACCCGAGTATCTTTTAAATCAAAGAATTTAGTTTCAACCACTAGACCTTTGGAGCTGTTGCATATGGATTTATTTGGTCCTACAAGAACAACTAGTCTAGGAGGAAAAAGATACGGTTTTGTTGTTATTGATGATTTCTCTCGCTTTACATGGGTTTTATTTCTATCTAGTAAAGACGAAGCATTTCCAGCATTTCAAAAATTATTTAAAAGAATTACAAACGAAAAGAATTCTTCTGTTTTGTCAATATGAAGTGATCATGGAAAAGAATTTGAAAATAAATCTTTTGAAGAATTTTGTATTGAAAATGGAATTGAACATAATTTTTCTGCACCAAAAACACAACAACAAAATGGAGTAGTTGAAAGAAAGAATAGAACATTAAAGGAAATGGCGCGTACCATGTTGTGTGAAAGCAATCTTCAAAATATTTTTGGGCAGAAGCTATCAACACTGCATGTTATATTTTAAATCGTGCATTAATTAGACTATTTTGAAAAAGACTCCTTATGAGCTTTGGAAAGGAAAAAAACCTAATATAAGTTACTTTCATGTTTTTGGATGCCGATGTTTTGTATTAATAATGGAAAATCAAACTTGATAATTTGATGCTAAACTGATGAAGGATTTTTTCTCGGATATTCTTTACATAGTAGAGCTTTTAGAATATTCAACAAAAAGACTTTAGTTGTTGAAGAATCAATTCATGTTATCTTTGATGAATCTAATGATCTTCCATCAAGGAAGGGAAAAGGTATAAATAATGCAGATGACATTGAAGATTAATTCAAGGACATCACACTGAAGGATAAGAACGACTCAGATACACAAGAGGTAAATGGAAAAGGGAACGCTGACCTACCTAAAGCCTCACAAGGTAATGTTGAATTAGAAAGAGGTTGGAGCATGTTCTTAGTCACCCTAAAGATCAAATTATTGGTGATCCTTCTCAAGGAGTTAGAACTAGATCATCATTTAGAGATGCTTGTAATAACTTAGCATTTGTATCTAAAATTAAACCTAAATGTTATGATGATGCTAAAAATGATGTTGATTGGATAAATGCATGCATGAAGAACTCCACCATTTTGAAAGAAATAATGTTTGGACTCTTATTGAAAGACCTCATGATCATCAAATTATTGGAACTAAATGGGTTTATAGAAATAAATTAGATGAACATGGTAATATAATTAGAAATAAGGCAAGATTAGTAGCTAAGGGTTATAATCAAGAAGAGGGAATTGATTTTGATGAAACTTATGCCCCAGTTGCGAGATTAGAAGCTATTAGATTACTTCTTGCTTATGCTTGTTTTATGAATTTTAAATTGTATCAAATGGATGTTAAAAGCGCTTTCTTAAATGGATACATTGCTGAACAAGTTTTTGTGGAACAACCACCCGGCTTTGAAAATCACTTGTTTCCAAACCACGTTTTCAAATTGAATAAAGCTTTGTATGGTTTAAAACAAGCGCTCCGGGTGTGGTATGAAAGATTAAGCAAATTCTTGATTAGTAATGATTTTATTCAAGGAACTGTGGATACAACTTTATTTATTAAAAGATAAAATAAAAATATATTAATTATTCAAATCTATATTGATGATATCATATTTGGTGCCACTAATGATTCTTTATGCAAAGACTTTGCTAAGCTTATGCAGGGAGAGTTCGAGATGAGTATGATGGGTGAGCTGACCTACTTCCTCGGACTACAAATTAAATAAAGCAAAGATGGAATCTTTATAAGCCAATCCAAATATACCAAAGAAATGATCAAGAAGTTTGGCATGGAGTCATCCAAGAGTATCGGTACTCCTATGAGCTCATCATGTAGACTTGAATCCTATAATTCTGAAAAGTTTGTTGATTTAAAATTATATAGAGGCATGATTGGATCATTATTATATTTAACTGCTAGTAGGCTAGATATTTTATTCAGTGTTTGCATATGTGCAAGATATCAAGCCAATCCTAAAGAATCACACTTGCTTGCTGTTAAAAGAATATTTAAATATTTAAATGGAACAGTAAATTTAGGTATATGGTATGACAAATAATCTAGCATTGACTTAATAGGATACACTGATTCAGACTTTGCTGGATGTAAATTAGATAGGAAATCAACCACTGGAACTTGCCAGTTTCTAGTGTTAACTTAATTTCATGGTTTAGCAAAAAGTAAACTTCAGTAGCACTGTCTACGGCCGAGGCCGAATACGTTGCAGCTGAAAGTTGCTATGCTCAAATCTTATGGATTAAGCAACAGCTAGAAGATTATGGTATTAAACAAAAAGCCATACCTATAAAATGTGATAATACAAGTGCAATCAGTTTAACTAAGAATCCTATTCAACATTCCAGAACAAAACATATTGAAATTAGACATCATTTCATTAGAGATCACGTAAATAATGGAAATGTTGTTATTGAATTTTTAAATACTGAAAATCAAATTGCTGATATTTTCACTAAGCCTCTTGATGAAACAAAATTTTATGAAATCAGAAGAGAATTAGGAATGTTTGATCCAACCATTTAATGAATCAATTAATGAATATAATACCAAATTGATATGACATCTTATAATCAAATCAATTAAAAGGAACACCTTATCAAATTAAATGCTTGAGTATGCTGCAAGTTTTAAGTCTTTTCATCTTTATGAAAGCCCACTTCCATAAATTTATCCACCAACCGGCCATTTGAAACCTTTTTCATTTTATTGATGGCAGTTAACCGACCAGGCAACCAACAGTCACCTGGCCAGCTAACCATCAAGCTCTCATCCTATATAACCTTTTCACCAAACCTTTTGTTTCATTCAAGCTGTCTTCCTCATTCTTCCTCATTTTCAACCGATCGTCCTCTCATCTCCTTCTTTCATTCTCATTCTCTCATTCCATCAATCTTCTTTCATTCACTTCAATCTATCAATCAATCTTGAAGATAGTTGATGGCTCCCAAGAAGAAGACAATCGCAAAAGATGACGATTGTGCTAATATTCGCCGGAAGTCTACTACTTCTTCATCCCAGATCAACTCTCTTCTTGCTTCTAAATCTTTCGCTCATGGAAGGTTAGTTGATTTTAACTTCTTAGAACAAGAAGGCTTTAAAATTGGAAAACTGTTAGTTAATCAAGGTTGGGATAAGCTTTTATCTACCAAGAGACCTATTTATCCTGAGCTTATTAAGGAATTTTATGAAAATATATCTTTTAGTAGTGGAACTATCTCTTCCTTCGTGAAAAAGACTAAAATCGACATAGATTGCAAAACGTTAGGTTGTGTTCTAAATATTCCATCTAATGGTTTCTTAGAAGTCCTTCCTAGTGAACGTGGATATAAAATAGGTTTAATCCTTAATATTGACGACAATGAAGCTGGTAATATTGAAACTCTAGATGCAAACATGTTATCTATAGAAAATAGATTATTCCATAGTATTATCGCCAAAATCCTTGCCCCACGTGCTGGTTCGTTTAATGTTGTAAATGATAGAGACATATGTTTAATGTATGACATTTTAATAGAAGACCTTATTGATCTACCTCAGCTAATGATGACCGTAATGAAAGAATCCCTGTCTAGATCTAAGGCTGCATTACCCTATGGAATGTTTCTCACTTACATATTTGAGTTTTTCAATATTAAGCTTAAGGGAGAAACTGCAGTGGCATTACGTCACTCTGATGTATTTAATGCACATTCACTGCACCGTATGGACTTTGCCGAACGGAATGGTATTTGGTTAAAGGTTAGATCAAGAACTGATCAGTCTAGTATGCCACCACCAAATGTGACTCAATCTGCTTGTTCTCCTCAGAACTTCTTCAATTTTGATTTTAACCAACTGAATCCTTACCTTGCTGCTATGACTGCTGACCAAAATCCATTTCTATCTGATCCACCCAATATGAATGCTTCTGGACCTTCTTATCGAAATGACAACCCTGCTCCTGCTCCTCTTCCTCTCGTTCATCTATGTGATGATCAAATTCGCCATATTATCAGTGAATTGACCCTTGCCATTTCTAGTCGAAGCTCTGGAGACAGTGCTTCTTCTATCAATGATCATACTCTTGTACCACATATTTCTTCTATTTTGAGACCATATCTCAGTTTAAAATTACTCTTAATCAACTTGTCCACGATGTGAACATTCTCAATGGAAGAATTTTTCATCATAATGAATCTATCATGGACCGGATCCTAAAAGAGATAAATTTTCTAAAAGGTAAGCTTGAGAATTTTGAAACTAAAGCAGAGTGGGTAGAATACCATATAAGATCCAACGAGACCCAGACTCGAGATGCAATAAACGTTGTCGACCATTGGACCGCATCTCTCTCTAGGCTGAGTCATCTCGTGGAGACTTACATCACTCTTACTGCCGCCTCTGCGCTTGATGCTTCTTATTCTCATCCGCACCTCTGGACGCCGCCAACACAGCCTTCCTCCGACAAGTCTGGATCTTCAAACAAGCCAAATGTTTCTTCAGTGCATATTTCTTCTTCAATGCCGACAAGTGACTGTGCTTGACTTATGTAGTAACCGTGCTTGGTATTGTTTATGTAATGCATGTTTATGACTATGTTTTATGACTTGAAACCATGATATGTAATATTTGTATTTTCTTTACTCTATTTTGTAATGATCTGAATGACTGCTCTAATTATGTAATGAATGGTAACATCTCCTTGGTATGTTATGCTTAAATTTATTGCAAGACTCTTCAAACTTCTTTTTGATTAATGACAAAAAGGAGGAGAAGAATATTGCATACATTAAGGAATGGAGTAAAATAATAACTCCATATATTCAGGAGGAAAAAGAGTTCACTTATTCAGATTGACAGGGGGAGTAAGTAATGTTTTTTGATTACACTCATGTCTATTTATTAAAATTCCTATAATTGCTTCCTTCATGTTTAAGGGTTTTGTCATCATCAAAAAGAGGGAGATTGTTGACCCCAGATTGATTTTGATGATTACAAAACAATTAAGCAATTCTAAGCTTGATACAGGGAAGTTCGATCGCCTTGCAAGTAAGTATCTTCGTGCAAAAATTGATTGGTAAGAGAATACTTCATTCTATTTTGCCTTAGATAATTTTATTGGCTTGGGAGTTAACTAGTTAGCTAACTTGTTATTCCATTTAGCTAGCTGGTACGACATTCAGCTAACTGGTAAGTTATCTCTATGAGTTGGTCGAACAGTTGCTTATTTAAGCTAGCTTGTTAGCTAGCTGGACTCTTTCAGGTAGCTAAAGTGCTCGTCACTGTTGCTGGCCAAACGTCCTCCAATTTTAGCTAGCTGGTTAGCTAGCTTGGGATGCCTTGGAACTAACTGGAATCCATTTTAGCTAACTATCGTTGCACGTTAACATTCTTAGCCGTATGCTTTTATTTTAGCTAACTGTTTAGCTAGCTGCTGGATCCTCTAGCTAGCTGGCATATATTGTTTAGCTAACTGCTTTGACTTGGAGCTAACTTGCTTAGCTAACTATTTTTCATAGGTAAGCTTCTGACCGTAAGGTTTGAAAATTTAGCTAGCTGAAGAGCTAACTCCCTCTCTCTCTGGCCGTTTGAACACTTTTCTTAGTTAACTTGAGAGCTAGCTATCTTTTGGTTAGTTAGCTGGAGAGTTAGCTACTTTATTCTGGCGTATGACTACCTTTTTGCTTAGTTAGCTAGTTAGCTAACTAGCTTGGATGGTTTCTCTGTTGTTTTTGAACTTAGCTAGCTAGTGAGCTAACTGACTTTTCTTTAGTTAGCTATTGAGCTAACTCCTCTTCTCCTGTATCTTCTGCAGCCGTGAGCCTTCAAAATTTAGTTAGCTAGATAGCTAACTTCCTTTCTCATCTGCAGTTTGATTTGCTCGTTAGTTAGCTGAAGAGCTAACTATCTTTTGCTTAGTTAGCTGCTGAGCTAACTAAGTGCCTTGCACTTTTTCTCCAAGCCGTTTACTTTTGCTGTTAGTTAGCTGGGAAGCTAACTAGCAATCATTTAAGTTGCCTAAGGAGCTGCCTTTGGATGCCTTTTTTCTGCCGTGGCCTCTCTTGTGAGCTAGCTGACTAGCTAGCTAGGGTTTCCTGCTTATCTCTTGGCCGAATGCATTCAAGTTTTCAGCTACCTAGAGTTATTTCCAGCCAACTGCCGCCTGAGTTCTTGAGTTTGCTCTTTCTCTCTTACTCTCTCTCTATTGCTATTTTCAGCTATATTTAACTTTTGATTTTTTGAATGGTTTCAGAGTTCTTCCTTCCTCAAATGGAGATCTGCATTCAATGCTTAAGGGAAACATTTTACAACGGTTATATTTTCTTCATGTTTTTATTTCCATTTGTTCCCAATGTGTCTAACAGATATCTTTTTTGTTGGATCATTATAAATAACTGTGATTAGAAGCACACTATGACGATTTTGAAAAAGAGATTTTCAAAAGGAAGAAATCCAAGAAAAGAGCATTTACTACATATTGTTGAGTGGTTGATAAGAGAGTTGATGTGCATTTAAGTTCATTCATTGCTCCAAAATCCGGATCATTGAAATTTTTCAAAGCAATCAAGACTTTAGCTACTTCGACCTCATTCATTTATTGCTAAAATTATTGCTTCAAAAGTTGTAAAGTATACTCTGAATATTTGCTTATTGTAGGAGCTTCTCTTTATCATTTTGTAAAAGGGTTAGTGTTAACCCTTGATTATTGTTGGCTTCCTTGTGCCATGAAATAAGAGGACTAGCCTGGTTTGGCTAGGGGTATTTGGCTTCCTTATGCCGTGAAACAAGAGGACTAGCCTAGATTTGACTAGGGGTTTTTGGCTGCCTTGTGCCGTATACACAAGAGGGCTAGCTAGGAAAAGCTAGAGGTTGTAATCGTTGTGATACGATTAGTAAAATTCCCAAGGTTTTGGGGAGTGGATGTAGGTGCTGAGTTTGGCACCGAACCACTATAAACTTCTCTATGTTTGTGGTTGTTTGTCTCTCTATTGTTATCATTTTGTGCACTCCACTACACCGTTGCAAATTAAAATTAGGGTTTAAGCACATACATGCAATAGTAATTAATTTTTTAAATAACCCAATTCATCCCCCTCTTAGATTACTACATCTGGGCAACATCATGTCTCCAAATAAAAATAAACTACGATATTATTCATCCATAAAAAAAATTCAATAAAAAATAATAATAAAGTACTCTTAGCTACGTCTCTTTGACAATATAGTGATTTAAAATTAGCAATGTTTAATTATTATTTAAAATTTAAAAAATAACTTACATTTTGCTATCAAAGATCCATTCATATTATCATAATATATCAATTATTCTATTAATCTTAATTAATTTTATATAATAAAATATTAAAAAAATAATTTATTTTTAAAATATAATAAATAAATTATGATAATTAAAAGTTTAAGAATCAAAAAAATGTAAATAAATGTTTAAAGATTAAAATATATTTTAATTTTTAAAAAAATTAAATATAGTATCTTCTACTTATATATAAATACTTTGATTTAAAGGTATTTTGAGATATTTTTAAAAATACTTATATATAATACATTTAAAAATAAATTTTTTTTTTTTTACTGCAACACATTTTAATCTAAAATATTTATGATGAAAAATGATTTATTATGATGAATTAATCAGTTGACCAGTGCTAACAAAATGCATGACCTTTTTGAAGAACAAAGCATTATGCCATTGGTTAGTGTGAGCTTCTTGGCTAGCTTGTTTCCTATTTATTCTGATTTGCTGCAGATGAACTGAATCGACACCCACCTGGGTGTACTAACAAATACAATTGTATAGATGATTTTTAATAGGGTCATTGTCTTACTTTTCATCCTCAGCCGTAGAATAATGGAACACAGCCAATGTTCTGCTTAGCTTTTTTCGAGCATTGTTTGACTACGTACTCACCTCAAATATACTATAAGCATAACCATCCTAAGCATCTAATGAAAGGAAAATTCAAAGGGGGTGTGGATGTGGGGCTGTTCTTATTGGTACTTATTATTATCTTTAAAATTATTTTGTGATCAACATACTTTTATTTTGGTATTTATTACAGTATCATTTTAAATATATCTTTTTAGTAACTGCATGATGTCAAGAAAAAACTTTGGTTTTATGATTTGCCCAATGGTGCATTGTGTTAATTTGTTTTGTGAAGAGCTGTGTGTAGTCAGCAATGTAATTATTATTTATTGTTACCCACATTTTGGATTGATCAATACAATGCCATTGAAATTTTGGCTGCAAGCAATAAGATCTTGTTTCTTGTGTTAAATCCATCATCTATAGATTTCTCTTCCATGAGTCAATATCCCTTGTATTTTGTGCCAATGTCATGTGGAGCTCATCATATACACTTCTTTGATTTAAAATTACCATATAGATTTCGTAGCTAAAATGGATGATATTTTATAGATAATGCAAGGTATCATGGATATAATTTATGAAGACATCAAATATGTGAAGTCAAATATATCATTTACAATAAGAAATTTTTTTTTGGTTGGTAATTGATATGAAGAGTGCTTAGAGTTGGTTATAGAGCTTCAAATAAAGATAGTTCACAAATGTTCCAAGTTTGTAGTATCACAAAAGTTTCATATTATAATTATCCTTTTTTTGACAAAATTTATTATCTTAAATTATTATCGTTTCTTTTTTAGAGAGATCCGGTTATGGGAGAGGAGCCATCAAGACTTCATTTGTGGAATACTCTTCGTTTTGATAAAAAGAAGAATCAATGGATGAATGAAAGAGCTGAAGATACCCATGTAAGTTTTATCAATTAAAAATATAATATTCTTAAATGCAATATTTTATACTAAACATGTTGAATTTTTTTTTTTCATTGCAAGCATAATTAATAAAGTTTCTTCATAGGACTCTACAATAGAACCAATCAATGAGGATGCCACTTTTGAGAAGGTTTTAGGTTATAGATCTGGTTATAAAAGGAGATGAGGTCCACTACGTCGAGAACTAGAGGTAGTTTATCATCTTCTGAAAACTAATGAGCTACATGAGTACTGAGAGCTCATCACTCAGCAACAAAAGATCATCGGGGATCTAAAGGAAACGACTGATGAGCTCACTACACAGCTAGTGCCTGTATTTCCTCTCAGTAGATCCTAGCATACCTCATTTCCTTCATAGTACATGAATTTTTGTTTAATTATGTATTTTCAAAAACATTGTATATGATGATTTTATTGAAATCAATGAAAATTTTTATTAAATTTTTTGTAAAAATTTTGAAGCAAAAAATGATTTCTAATCTCATTGCTTTAATATTATATTAAATTATTGTAACAAATGCAAAATAAAAAAAAATTAAAATAAAAAATTATTACGATGAATTATTTCTGCCGTAATAGAAAGGTAGGTTAGAAGTTATTACAGCAACTTAATTTTGCCATAATAACTTGTAGCCTATTACGGCGACTTAGCTTCGCCGTAATAGGTTACAAGTTATTACGGTGAATTATTTTTGTTGTAATAGCTTTCTATTACGATGATATATTTTCGTCGTAATAGAAAGCTATTACGGCGAAATTAAGTCGTCGTAATAGATTTTTATTAAAAATATATATTTTTAAAAAATTATAACGACGATATATTTTTATCATAATAAATTATTACGATAACAACTTATTACCATAATTTTGAAACATATTGCGATGATCACCGTAATAACTTATTACGGTGACTTTTGTATGCATTGCGACGAATTAATTCATCATGATAAGTCATTTTTCTTGTAGTGTACCTGTTGGGGGGTAAAATCAACATTGCATTAATATCCGTGCGAGGCGGCTAGGGCCGACCTCTTCCATAGCTCGGCCCCTTCCGGGCTTCCGTAGCTCGACCCCCTCCGGGCTTCCATAGCTCGGCCCCTTCCGGGCTTCCATAGCTCGGCCCCCTCCGGGCTTCCATAGCTCGGCCCCTTCAGGGCTTCTGTAGCTCGGCCCCCTCTGGGCTTCCGTAGCTCGGCTCCTTCCGGGCTTCCATAGCTCGGCCCCTTCTGGGCTTCCGTAGCTCGGCCCCCTCCGGGCTTCCATAGCTCGGCCCCTTCGGGCTTCCATAGCTCGGCCCCTTCCGGGCTTTCGTAGCTCGGCCCCTTCCGCGCTTCCATAGCTCAGCCCCTTCCGGGCTTCCATAGCTCGGCCCCTTCCGGGCTTCCATAGCTCGGCTCTTTCCGGGCTTCCATAGCTCGGCCTTTCCGGGCTTCCATAGCTCGGCCTTCCTGGGCTTCCCTAGCTCGGCCTCCCCGGGCTTCCCTAGCTCGGACTTCCCGGGCTTCCGTAGCTCGGTCTCTCCGGGCTTCCATAGCTCGGCCCCTTCCGGGCTTCCATAGCTCGGCTCTTCCGTGGCTCACTTCCCCCCGAATCTCCACGTCCCAGCTTCACCAAGCGATCCTAATACCTACCTCCGCGGAACCTGACGCGGGAGAGCCCAGGCTTACCCAAACAGCACCCTAGACAAGGAATCGTATCGAGGCGTGGCCTAAAACCTATCGTAACCGCCCCAGGTCTACTCGACCGGATCTCGAAATATCAAGGTGCTCTCCCAACCGTCGATCCCCTAACGAACAGGATACGGATTTCATAGCCCCACAGCGGCCTGATTCTATCCACTTCCGTATCCTAACAACCTCTGAACCTTCCAGAAGACGCTCAAGGTCCAGGTGACAGTCTATAAATTGGACACTCCCAGATTCCCTCAGGTACGCATCTCCTGGCGCACACGCACTCTCTTTACATACGCACTCCCACTACTCTCTCCGGCAGCTCGTCGGTGCTCCTGCCCTCTGGAGTTTCTGATTGGCCGCCCCTGGAGAGGCTTCCCGGAAAGATCCACCTCCCCATTGTCTGGTTGATCGCCGATTTCTTCTCCACTGACTTGAGCGTCGGAGGGTCTTCCGCGGAGGGCCACCCCCAGTGCCTCCCGCGTGTGGACTTCTTGTGCAGGTCCGCCCCCCTCTTCCTGGAGATCGACCGCACTCGAGTCGGAGGACAGATCCCGGCGGCAACAGATTGGCGCTAGAGGAAGGGCCTCAAGTCCCATCAAAACTTGAAGAAAGGAGACAAGGATCTAAATCCGGAGAGGGACCTCTTCAATGGCCAACCAAAGGAGAGCAACATCGGAAGCCCAAGATCAGGCCGCTTCCCAGAGGCCAAATTCGACGAGCGGTGTAGCGCCGCAGCCACCACCAGTCGAAACTCCGTCACTGCCCGCTATCCCGGTGACCCAGGACCAGTTTGCTACGCTGGTCCAACAAGTCCAGGCTCTTACCCACCTGGTTCAAGAGCGCCTTGCGCCTCCTCCTGCTTCGCACCTTCAGAAGGAGGCGGCGATTCCTTCTTCATCGGCGACCTCTTCCTCTGATCCGCACGAATCCGCGGATCCCCCACATCGGCCCAGAGGGGACAAACCAGTCCCACGAGGCGGTTATGGCAGAGATCCTCCTAGATCTCGGCGAGCCCGATCCCTCTCCCCGGTGACATCTCACCATGACTCAACACCATCCTTGCGATTCTCACGCCCGGCTCCTCCTCTGACTGGCGAAGAAGAGATCTGCCGACAGATCCAAGAGATGCGTCAGGAGCTGGACGCTGCCAAGCAGGCCCATCCGCCCCAGCCCAAGGCGGAGCAGGGCATCCCTTTCTTTAAGGGGATCATGGAGGAAGTGATTCCCTCCCATGTCAAGTTACCGGCCGTCGAACCTTATCACGGCTCTTCTGACCCGGATGACCATCTCAGCAGCTTTCGGTCTATTATGATGTTCCACGGAGCATCCGATGCGGTCCTCTGCCGTGCCTTCCCCTCCACCCTCAGGGGATCCGCCCGAACCTGGTTCAATGCCTTGAAGCCGGGTTCCATTGATTCATTCGATGAGCTGAGCCACCTTTTTATTGGCTAGTTCGTCAGCAGTCGCCGCCACCGACGGAGATCTGACTCCCTCTCCGAAGTCAAGCAAAGAGAGGGGGAGTCCTTGAGAAATTACCTTGGCCATTTCAATAAGGCCATGTTGGAAGTGGACCACCTTAATCATGAGGTGGCCATGTCTGCTTTGGCGGAGGGAGTCTCGAAGGAAAGCGACTTCTACCTAGCAATGGAGGTCAGCTACCCCCCCAGCCTATCTGATATGATGGCCCTGGCGGACAGGTATGCGAGGGTCGAGGAATCGCAGAGAATTGCCCGCGCTGAGCAGGCAAAGAAGCAGGAGCCCAAAGTCCCCGACAGGCACCGTCCCGCCCGGCGGCCAAGTCCGCCCCGCCGCCAGAGAGTCCCTCCGCCGCCTCCAAGGAATCGCTCCTGGAGTCCTCCTAGGCGATTTGATCGCTATACTCCGCTGACTGTGCCCCGAGCGCAAATCCTTATGGAGATAGAGCGCCAGCTTCCCCGGCCAGTACCTCTCCGAGGGAACCCGACCCGAAGAGATCCCGCCAAGTACTGCCGTTACCACCGGGAGCACGGCCACGACACTGAAGAATGCTGGCAGCTGAAGAATGAGATTGAGAGGCTGATTCGGCGGGGACGACTGGATCAGTTCAGAAGGGCGCCCGAGCCGCAACAGCAAGGAGGTGACCGCCAGCCCGAGCTTCAACAACCTCCTCCTCCACCAAATCTGCTCGTAATTGGCCGCATTAATATGATTGAAGAGGCCAGCGGATCGAGCCCCAGAGGCGACAGAGATGGATCAATGCCAAAGAAGGCACGGACGGGCGAACTCTCCTTCTCCGATGATGATTTTCTTGGATACAGCTCCCCCATGATGACGCGCTAGTTGTATCCCTTAATTTGAACAACTATGATGTAAGCCAAATCCTAGTTGATAGTGGAAGTTCGGTAAATGTTTTGTACCTCGGTGTGTTTGCCAGGATGAAATTGCTCATAGAAAATCTTCGAGCCGTGGATTCCACCTTGATGGGATTCACAGGCGACGTCGTCGTCCCGGAAGGGGTCGTCACCTTGACGGTCCGTGCAGGAGCCTGACCCCTTGTGACCATTGTTCAGACAGACTTTCTAGTGACCGACCTCAGATCCCCCTACAACGCAATATTCGGTAGGCCCGGACTGATGTCCCTCAAGGCAGTGGTCTTCATCCCGCACCTATCCATGAAGTTTCCCACCGAGCGAGGAGTTGGAGTTGTTCGAGGGAGTCAGGCCATGGCTTGGCAGTGCTTTGTTACAAGCCTTCAGTCTAGAATGTCGGAGGTCGATGGGCTGGACGCTCGCGAGGACTTCGCCGAACAAAGGGGAGAACTGGCGGAGGAGTTAGAGGAGGTACTGCTGGACGAAGTTCGACCCGACCGAACCATCAAAATCGGGTCGCTGCTCAAAGGAGAGCCTCGACACAGATTGATCGATTTCCTCCGAAGCAATGCTGACATCTTCGCCTGGTCCGCCTCTGACATGCCAGGGATTAGCCCCGAGGTTCTCGTCCATCATCTCAACGTGGACGAGATGCACCGTCCGGTTAAGCAGAAGAAGAGAAGCTTCACCCCAAAGCGACAAAAGGCCATCGAGGAAGAGGTGGACAAACTCATCAAGGCCAATTTTATCCGAGAGGTAAATTACCCGAGCTGGCTATCAAATGTCGTCATGGTGAAAAAGTCGAACGGCAAATGGAGAATCTGCATCGACTTCATCGACCTCAACAAGGCCTGCCCGAAGGATAGCTTCCCCCTCCCTCCGATTGACCAGCTCGTGGACGCCACCTCAGGCCACCAGATGCTGTCATTCATGGACGCCTATTCTGGCTACAATCAGATCCGAATGGCCCCTAAAGATGAAGAAAAGACCGCCTTCATAACCGACCGAGGTACTTACTGTTACCGCGTAATGCCTTTTGGTCTTAAAAATGCAGGTGCCACCTACCAGAGACTGGTCAACAAAGTGTTCAAGGAACAGATCGATCGGAATATGGAGGTGTACGTGGACGACATGCTGGTTAAAAGCAAGGAGGCTTCACGACATGTTGAGGACCTTGCGGAGAGCTTCACCACGTTGCGCAAATATGGGATGAAGCTCAACCCGACCAAGTGCGCCTTCGGTGTCAACTCGGGGAAATTCCTCGGCTTCATGGTCTCCCAGCGAGGTATCGAAGCCAACCCCCAGAAGATCCAAGCTCTCCAATAAATGGCGCCCCCGGCATCTGTCAAAGAGGTCCAGCGTCTAACCGGGAGAATAGCGGCCCTAAACCGCTTCGTGGCGCGGTCGGTCGAGAGGCGCCTCCCCTTCTTCAAAACTCTCTGATCGGCTAAAAACTTCCAGTGGACTCCCGAATGCCAAAGGTCATTTCAAGATCTCAAGAGGTACCTCGGCTCGCCTCCGCTCCTCAGCAGTCCGACCCCAGGAGAGACCCTATTCTTGTACCTAGCTATTTCGGAAGGTGCAGTCTGCTCGGTGCTGATCAAGGAAGAAGGCAAAGTCCAAAAGCCGATCTACTATGTCAGTAGGCTGCTCCGCGATGCGGAGACAAGGTATAGCAAAATTGAGAAGATGGTGCTGGCCTTAATTACCTCAGTTCGAAAGTTGCGGCCGTACTTTCAAGCACATTCTGTGATGGTCCTGACAGACCAACCCATCAAAGCGGTAGTCCACCGTCCCGAGACATCGGGAAGAATGACCAAATGGGCCGTCGAGCTAAGTGAGCATGACATACACTTCCAGCCTCGCCCAGCCATCAAAGCTCAGGTGCTGGCCGACTTCCTTCTCGAATGTACCATCCCGGAGGACGGTTCTACCCCGAACTCCCTCGAGGAACCAAAAGCTGGAGCCCGGTGGCTCCTCCACGTCGACGGGTCATCCAATGCCCATCACTCCGGTGCGGGTCTAGTTCTTACCAGTCCTGAGGGGATGATCTTCGAATATGGCATCCGATTCTCCTTTCCGGCTTCCAACAACGAAGCCGAGTATGAAGCTCTGTTAGCCGGTCTCCGGATCGCCCGCAATCTAAAGGTGGAAAAGCTCAGTGCCTTCACCGACTCTCAGCTGGTAGCCGGCCATGTTCAGGGAGAATTTGAAGCCCGGGAGCCGAACATGGTTCGATATCTTCAGGAGGTACGAACATGCTCCCACATTTTGTCGAATTTGAGATTATTCAGATTCCTAGATCCGAGAACGTCCGCGCTGACCTACTCTCCCGATTGGCAACCGCGGAGGCGATGGATGCCGAACAAAAATTCCACCTGAAGACTCTGGAAAAGCCGAGCATCACGAAAGCCGACCGAGTGATGCAAGTTGAGGCCGAACCATCCTGGTTCGACCATGTCCTTAAATATCTTAAAGAAGGGTCGCTTCCGTCCGACCGAAGAGAGACTAGGAAGCTGAAGCTGCAGGCCGCCCACTACGTGTTGATTGACAACCAACTTTACAAGCGGTCTTTTTCCATGCCGCTGCTTAGATGCCTTCGCCCATCCGAGGCAGACTATGCTCTATGCGAGGTGCATGAAGGGATTTGCGGCAACCATTTGGGAGGCCGGTCTCTATGCCACAAGGTGCTGCGACAAGGCTACTACTGGCCGACCATGCAGAAAGACGCAGACGACCTAGTCCGAGCCTACGACCCCTGCCAGAGGCATTCAAGCGTCCAAAGGCTCCCTTCCGCCGAGTTAGTTTCTATATCCTCTGCTTGGCCCTTCGCCAAATGGAGGATGGACATCCTCGGCCCATTCTCGCTTGCCACGGGACAGCGGAAATTTCTATTTGTCACCATTGACTACTTCACCAAATGGGTCGAGGCGGAAGCGGTCGCACAGATTACCGAGGCACGGGCCAGAGATTTTGTTTGGAGGTCCATCGTCTGCCGATTCAGCCTCCCCCACACTATAATCACCGATAACGGCAAGCAGTTCGATAACTCCAGGTTCCGCCAGTTCTGTGAGGAGCACGGAATTCGTCACCACCTTACTTCGGTCGGGCACCCACAAGCCAACGGAGCGGCCGAAGTGACCAACAGGACCCTCCTCCAGGGAATCAAAGCTCGCCTCTCCAGAGCCCAAGGCAGGTGGGCGGATGAGCTACATCATGTCTTGTGGGCCTACCGCACTACCCCGAGGATCCCGACGGGCGAAACCCCATTCCGAATGGCTTTTGGTACAGAGGCGTTATCCCTATGGAAGTCGGCCTCCCATCATTGCGGGTGGAGAGTTACTCAGAGGAAACCAGCAACGAGCAGCTCCGCACCAACCTCGACCTAGTGGAAGAGGTCAGAGAGAGGGCGCGGATCAGAACGGCTGCTTATCAGCAGAGGGTGGCCCGCTATCATGCCTCCAGGGTCAAAGGAAAAGCCTTCCTGCCTGGCGACCTTGTCCTCCAAAAGGCTTCTGTTTCCAAACCGCTGGAGCAAGGAAAGCTGGCGCCAAACTGGGAGGGCCCGTACCAGGTAGCGGAGATTATTGGACCGAGAACCTACAAGCTGCAGGATCTGGATGGGAAGTCCATTCCCCGGACTTGGAACGCGGACAACCTTCGCAAATATTATCAATAGGTATGTCCTCTCTGAATTCATCTTCACATGCCTCACTACACGTTCCTGCTTATCTGTTTCCTCAAAACTTGTCGCGTGAATCATTATGCACTGCATTGCTATAAATTGCAAGAAGAAACAGATACTGCTTACCAATCCTCGGCACAACCGAGCTATCTGTTTGAACAGGAAATCTCCGAACCTTGGCAGGGCCAAGTAAAATATTCTCCGAACCTCGGCTGGGCCGAGCAACAAAATCTCCGAACCTTGGCAGGGCCAAGTAAAATATTCTCCGAACCTCGGCTGGGCCGAGCAACAAAATCTCCGAACCTTGGCAGGGCCAAGTAAAATATCCTCCGAACCTCAGCTGGGCCGAGCAACAAAATCTCCGAACCTTGGCAGGGCCAAGTAAAATATTCTCCGAACCTCGGCTGGGCCGAGCAACAAAATCTCCGAACCTTGGCAGGGCCAAGTAAAATATTCTCCGAACCTCGGCTGGGCCGAGCAACAAAATCATTATGCACTGCATTGCTATAAATTGCAAGAAGAAACAGATACTGCTTACCAATCCTCGGCACAACCGAGCTATCTGTTTGAACAGGAAATCTCCGAACCTTGGCAGGGCCAAGTAAAATATTCTCCGAACCTCGACTGGGCCGAGCAACAAAATCTCCGAACCTTGGCAGGGCCAAGTAAAATATCCTCCGAACCTCAGCTGGGCCGAGCAACAAAATCTCCGAACCTTGGCAGGGCCAAGTAAAATATTCTCCGAACCTCGGCTGGGCCGAGCAACAAAATCTCCAAACCTTGGCAGGGCCAAGTAAAATATTCTCCGAACCTCGGCTGGGCCGAGCAACAAATCTCCGAACCTTGGCAGGGCCAGGTAAAATATTCTCCGAACCTCGGCTGGGCCGAGCAACAAAATCTCCAAACCTTGGCAGGGCCAAGTAAAATATTCTCCGAACCTCGGCTGGGCCGAGCAACAAATCTCCGAACCTTGGCAGGGCCAAGTAAAATATTCTTCGAGCCTTGGCCGGGCCGAGCAACGAATCCTCCGAGCCGTGGCAGGGCCAGGTAAAAACCATTCGGGCTAAAATCCCAGCTAAAAACCAAAGTACACAGGCCCCGACTAAAGCCGGGCAGCCTCCAAATCCCCGAAGGACTTCGTTCGGTTCGAAAACGAGCGCGTTAAGCAAAAACCGTCGACGCACAAAAAGAAGCCACCATTGGCAAACCCCTTTTTAGAGGCCATTGAGCCCCGCATAATCGGCCAGAGGCCCCAAGCAGAGCTAGGAGATCCTCCTCTGCTACTGAAAATCTTTGGGTAATGACCCCTATAACCCATCGTTCAAAGCGTCTACATCAACCCACAAAACGATGGGGCCACGCCAACACCCTAATTTGTCACGCGGATCAAGGCTATAATTCTCGAAAAAAGAAGACTTCCAAAGCAAATCCCTTTTCATTTTAAGAAAAAGGGGGTTACATAGACAGTAAAAAAAAAAAAAAAAAGCAAAAACAGGAAGAGAGGCCCTAAATCAGAATCCGGAGTCACTCCCGGGGGCTAGCAGTTCCTCCAGGCGCTCCGTCAGGTCGGCCACTTGCCGACGAAGGGACGAGATCTCCTCTTTTTGCTGGCCCACCACCCGGCGCTGGGCCTCAGCCTCCCTTGAACACACATCCATGTACTCTTCGACGACCCTTACGAGCTGTTGATTGCTCGCGAGAGTCGATGCCAATCCCAAACCATCGACAGTAATGGAGGTACGCCTCCCCTCCGAATGCAGCAGGCTGTCAAGCGAGGAACGCAACTCGCCTGATGATCGCCCTGGATAGGCCATTTTTTCGGAACTTAAACCGAGGGATGGCCGAAACCGATGCCCCTCGGTCATATTTATACTCGCCAGGCAGGTATCTCTACCAGTCGCGCCATAACTGATGACCCATAAGAACTTGCCACGTGTCGCCATTTCAGTGCCTGTGAAATCCGAAGCGTCGCGCCCCATCCCGAGCGAGATCGGTAAGCGCGAGCAGTTTGTTCGGGAATTCCCCAAGCAGAACATTTTCCGATCTGTCGGCCCTCACAATAAATGCATTCGGCGCTTCCCCGAGCCTCTTAATGCTGGTATCTTCTTCGGGAAACGCGGAAGTCCGGCATTCGGCCAATAACCTATCCCCTCGGGAAGAGTAGCGACACCAATAAAAAAGCGTAACAATATACCGCTTGTTCCGCCCTGGCGCCCCTTACCAAGCGCCGCGTGGGCCTGACGCTGTGGCCCACATTCACAACTGAGTTGCTCCCTTGAGCCCGAATCTCCGAACCTTGGCAGGCCAAGTCGATTATCTCCGAACCTCGGCTGGGCCGAGTAACTGAATCTCCGAACCTTGGCAGGGCCAGGTCAATTATCTCCGAACCTCAGCTGGGCCGAGCGACTGAATCTCCGAACCTTGGCGGGGCCAAGTCAAAATATCTCCAAAAATCGACTGGCCCGAGTGATGGATTCCCTGAACTTCGGCCAAAGCCGACCCACGATAAACCGAGCTCCGATAAAAGCGAAGCACAAAAATATCAGGCTTCTGACCAAAGTAAGGAGCATGTTTCGCCGAATGGTCTCTGAACCGCCATGCACGAACCTCGATTGGTTCGAACGACATGGGATCCTCATCTAAGGATGAGCGGGACACCTTTGTACCCCACGAGCAACAATGACGGCAAACTCGGCACAAAAAAGATAGAGATTGAAAAACAGAACATAACTCTCTTTATTGCCGATTAAGATCAGTTACAAATGCCTCACAGGCGTTACAAGAGCATTGAAATGCATAAAATAAAGGCAAATATAAAACTCGGGCAACTGCGCCAAAGCAGACCTAGGCAACTGTGATGCTCCGACGTCCGGATCGACAAATCAGGCAAACCACGAAACGGTCAGCCCGCCTGGACGGTCGATAAAACTGACCCCCCATGGCTCCCGCCGACTGAAGAGATTCAGAAGATGGCACGGCCCGTGGATGCTGATTCTGAGGATTCGGACGAGCCAACCCGCTCCCCTAGGAGGGGGTTGGATCGTGGATCGCTGGGACCATCGAACCCTGGTTGCTCCCATATTCTCCGTCCCGTGGCAAGGATTCCCCTTAGAGAAGGGATGGGAATCCAGGCCAGCGAAAGAGGGAGAGTCTGTGTGTGCTACGGGGGTGTCGATACACTTCCTACCGTAAGCCCCCCGTAACAGGCCACAAAGATCACACGGAAAGGGTATATGTGCGCTCCCCGTGCGATCTCTACGCCCCCTATGTGCGCTCTCCATGCGATCTCCGGGACTCATCCCCTAAGGGTGAGCCGTTCTTCGGCATCTCGCCAGTCGCCCCAACCATCCGGAGGCAAAAGGCTTGCAAGAAAAAAGCTCGGTCCTCTCACTCGCAGCAACAGAAAAATGAGCATGATGAAAGCTCTAATGGAAAAGAAACTTTGGGGATGACCAAGAATGACCCCCATTTTCCCCTTTTTATAGGGCAAAACAAACCGGGAAAGTTACCCAAGCTGTAAGTCCCGAGACCCAAACATCCGGCCCACGCCTCCACGTGGCCCCTCAGTATAGGCGTGACAACCCGTCGCGCGCTGAGCCCACCGCTTGAATCGAGACGCGCGCGATGATTTCCCCTCTGATACCGAATCGCGACCATTAAATGGGAAGGATTGACCACTGGCATTACGGAAACTGGCAGGTTCAGAATATCGTCCTGGGAAAATAACGTTCTCCAATGGTAGACGGTTGCGTGCACGGCACGACAAAGTAACCTGCATGGGAAAAGAGCACCTTCCGGAAAGCTCTGCTGCAGCTTTATGTTCCCCACTACGCCGTATCTTCAATTCTGGTGAAATAAAAACCGAATCACCTGCGGGACAGCAGGGCATTGGCAGAATAACAGAAAGCGCGAAGGCCTATCTTCCTTGTCGGTCCCAGTCGACCTATTCTGTCTGTCGGTCCCAGTCGACCTATTTCGCTTGTCGGCCCCTGCTGATCTATTCTATTCGTCGGCCCCAGCCGACCTACTTTGCCCGTCGGCCCCAGCCGACCTATTTCGCTTGTCGGCCCCTGCTGACCTATTCTATTCATCGGCTCCAGCCGACCTACTTTGCCCGTCGGCCCCAGCCGACCTATTTCGCTTGTCGGCCCCTGCTGACCTATTCTATTCGTTGGCCCCAGCCGACCTACTTTGCCCGTCGGCCCCAGCCGACCTATTTCACTTGTCGGCCCCTGCTGACCTATTCTATTTGTCGGCCCCAGCCGACCTACTTTGCCCGTCGGCCCCAGCCGACCTATTTCGCTTGTCGGCCCCTGCCGACCTATTCTATTCGTCAGCCCCAGCCGACCTACTTTGCCCGTCGGCCCCAGCCGACCTATTTCGCTTGTCGGCCCCTGCCGACCTATTCTATTCGTCGGCCCCAGCTGACCTACTTTTCTTGTTGGCCCCAGCCGACCTACCTTCTTCATCGGCCCAAGCCGACCTATTTTGCCCATCGGCCCTAGCCAGTACGTTTCCTTCAATCCCGAGATAAGGATGACCTAAGAGCGTTAGTGAGCCATAGGTCGCTCACAATCAAGGCGGAAACGACAATAAGGTCACGCAAGGAAAACACTTAAGTGAAAACGGGAAATTCATTCATTAAGAAACATCAGACAGACTTCTGAAAAACGAAATACAAGAGTGGCCCCTAAGGGTCAGGAACCACATCAGCTCTGGCCGGACTTTCGGTTACATCTACAGAAGCGTGACTAGACTCGCCCTTCTCTAATGTTTTTGCCCCCTTAGCGGAAGTTTGTGACCGTCCCCCAGAGATTGCGGCTTCGCTGGAACTCGGGATGACACCAGGGTCAGTGTCTGAGACGTCGACATATTCGTCCTCTTCTTCCCCCTCGGACTCACCCTCATCGGGAGTTTCAGCATCCAGAAAAGAGATATTCCATTCCGGATGCTCACTGGATATCTTCTTTTTGCATTCCTGCTGCCCATGTTGGAAGGCGCCAACACTGATGGCATCCTGCCTCCCCTTGAGTATGGCGAGCTGCATGCTGGCCTCGGCAGCCTCCGCGACTTGGGCCCGCAGAATGACATTTTGCTCCTCGAACTCGCCGGCCCGCGTCTCGAATTTTGAGCTCTTGTTGCGGCTAGACACAAGCTCGCCTTGAAGAGCCGAACCTCCAACTCCAACTTTGCCATCTGAAAAAGCCAAAGTAAGTCGGCATCACAAGGAGCCAGTGGAAAAAGCTAAAAAGGGGCGGGGGGGGAATGAGATCGTACCTCCTCCTCTCGTCTGGCCAACCTCTTGGCCAACTCCTCAGCCTCGCCCCTGGCCCTTGTCCTGTCAGCCCCGACTAGCTCGACTCTCTCCTGCAGATTATTGATCCTTGACTGTTTGGCTCCGATTTTCTCCTGGGCTTGGGACAGCTCATTGTTCACTCGAGCTATCACCCCCTGTTGCCATTTAGCGCCCTCCCTCAAGTGGACAATTTCACTGTCGCGGCGCTTCAGTCGCTCCTCCACCTCGTCGAGCATCCTGGTCAAGCGCTTCCTCTCGTCGGCAGCTTCCTTCCCTAGCCGACCCATGCTCTCGCTATGTTCTCTCTGCATCGCCTTCATCTCCGCGGAATGTTTCGACTCAACTCTGGCCAGCTCCAAGCACGCGTTGTCATTTTTCGCCAGAAGTTCCTGCAACTCCTCCACCCTACGCTTCTGCTTGGATACCTCGGCCAGAGCGACCTGATGTGCTGCCCTTATTCCCTTCAAGCTCCTATCAGTCATGTCCATAAGCTCTTCGAACTTCTCAAACACTTTCAGTCGTGATCGAAGCTCGGCATTATCCTTCCTGGCCTGAATGCTGGCTCCCGTCGCCAAACTCAGACGCCAGCACATCGCCCGAGAAAGCAAAACGCTCTACAAGACAAAAGATGAATAAAAGCCCACGACGCGGTCACTCGGGAGACATCTACCGCACAACAGAAATGACTTACCCGCGAGGCATAGGCCCGAGTCATCCTCATCAGGGTTGTATTATCGATGTCAGGAAGGAGATGGATACTCTCGGCCACGCCTTGCTGACCGAACGCGGCATCGACCAGCTCCAAGTTCGCGAACTTGTTCGCCGAAGGATCCGCATCCGGATACAAGGCCGACCTCATTAAGGCGGAAAACGCCTCCTCAACACCAGCGCTTGAGCTGCTGGGCTGACCGTCCCCGCTTGAGACCGACCTGGGCAATCTCCGCCTGAGAGGCCCCCAATTTCTCAGCCTCCTCTATCAAGGCCCTAGCTTGGACTTTTTCGAATAATTCGACTAGCCCAAGTGCCAGCCTCCCCAAAGCCTTTTTCAAAGGAGCTCCCAATGCGGGGCTCCCGCCTTGCTGCATCCCCTCCTTCGATGCACCTTTCCCGATTACCACCATCTGTGTCTCCGCCACTGAGCCCCCGGGGTCTCGGCCCGTCCTATCACTTGCGTCTCCCCCGCAGGCTCCCCCGAAGCCTCGGTCTGACCTGCCTCACTACTACCGGGCTCCCCTGCAGAGAGGCCAAGAGAGGGCTCTCCCTGAACCTCCTTGGCTGCAGCTGCCCCATCTCCTCTCCTGCTGGAGCCGGGGCCGATCCCGCGGGGACAGCGGTCTCCTCAGCAACAACCGCCTCTCCCAAATCCATCGCTGGTTCCTCTTTCAGGGGGGACGCGGTCGGACGGGTCAACGGGGCCTCGTTCAAGCTGTCCGATATCTCTAGCACGAGAGGGCCGGGGGCCACAACCGCTCTCCCTGGATCCTCCTTCGCCCCGGCACTTCTGCCGTGACTGCACTGGCGCCTGGCGGGCTTCCTGCGGAGATGTGAGCCCTTTTCTCAGGCCTGCCACCATCCGCGCCACTGCTCTCCCCGGGGCGCTTTCCTCTCTTCCTCTTGGAGAGGCTCGTCAAAGCCGACCTCTGGGCTGAGGGAACAAAACATACATGATCAGATCCAAGCACATTCATCGAGAAAACGCACAGCGAAAAATTTAAAAGAGGAGATTCACCTTGCGGGTCCAGGGGCTGAGCCCTGCTGCGAAAAGGGCCCCCTCCGATAGCAAGTCGTTGGCCGAAAACACTGTCCATTACGAAGGACGTCCAAGTCCCTCTCCTCCTGTGCCGACAATACCGGATGCGTCTCCGCATCCCTCACAAAATCCCCCCATCTCCGAGGGAAGTCGGAACCGATGTTCCCCTCCGCGATAACGAACCGACTCTTCCACCCCTTGATGGAAGATGGCTTATCCGCAATGACGTTGAAGGATCTCCGGGGTCCGATGTAGGGCCACTCTGATTTCCTCCCAGGAATCAAGTGGTAGCAGGTGCGAAAAAGGGGGAGAGTAGCGACGATTTGAATCTGGTGGCACATCGAGATAAATCCGACGATGCTCCGCCAGCTGTTTGGAGCCACCATCGATGGGCAGATATTATAGTGGGTCATGATTTCCTTCACCAAGGGGTGGAGAGGAAAACAGAGACCCGCCTTCAAACTATCTTCATAGACAAAAACCCCAGACTCTAAATCCCGAGTAACTCTATCTTCCGGCTCCGGCACCCGCAGAACGACATCCAAGGGCATCCCATACCACTGGTGAATCCTCCCCAAATCCTCGGCAACGATTTCTGAGACCACGTCGTCGGGGCTCATCGCCATCTCGGTTGAAAGAAATACCAAGCGAAAACGATGAGCGTCGAAGAGGATGAAAGGCCGAAACTTTTCAAAAAACAAGATGAGAGGATGCTGCGAACGTGCACATATATATATATAGTACGTCCATCGCCTTGCTTCCCCACTAAGGAAGCCGCCTTGAGGAGATAGGGCGTCTCACCCGAGGCGTCCGAAATCGCCTCGACAAATGCCCAATCGATCGGGATTCACGACGTGGCATAATCCCAGCCGTCACTTTCGACAGAGCCTTAGCCCCGAAGGCAGCATGGCCCGGTAGCATTAATTAGGGCATCATTGCTTGAGCTGTCTAAACCAAGACGTCCCATCCGAGACGCGCCATTTGAACTTGTACTCCCTATGCCCGAACCTACGCTTCGAAATAGGGAGTGGAGGGCATGTGTTGGGGGTAAAATCAACATTGCATTAATATCCATGCGAGGCGGCTAGGGCCGACCTCTTCCATAGCTCGGCCCCTTCCGGGCTTCCGTAGCTTGGCCCCCTCCGGGCTTCCATAGCTCAGCCCCTTCCGGGCTTCCATAGCTCGGCCCCCTCCGGGCTTCCATAGCTCGGCCCCTTCCGGGCTTCCATAGCTCAGCCCCCTCCGGGCTTCCGTAGCTCGGCCCCCTCCGGGCTTCCTTAGCTCGGCCCCTTCCGGGCTTCCGTAGCTCGGCCCCTTCCGGGCTTCCGTAGTTCGGCCCCCTCCGGGCTTCCATAGCTCGGCCCCTTCTGGGCTTCCATAGCTTGGCCCCTTTTGGGCTTCCATAGCTCGGCCCCCTCCGGGCTTCCATAGCTCGGCCCATTCCGGGCTTCCATAGCTCGGCCCCTTCTGGGCTTCCATAGCTCGGCTCCTTCCGGGCTTCCATAGCTCGGCCTTCCCGGGCTTCCCTAGCTCGGCCTCCCCGGGCTTCCCTAGCTCGGCCTTCCCGGGCTTCCGTAGCTCGGTCTCTCCGGGCATCCATAGCTCGGCCCCTTCCGGGCTTCCATAGCTCGGCTCTTCCGTGGCTCGCTTCCCCCCGAATCTCCACGGCCCGGCTTCACCAAGCGATCCTAATACCTACCTCCGCGGAACCTGACGCGGGAGAGCCCAGGCTTACCCAAACAACACCCTAGACAAGGAATCGTGTCGAGGCGTGGCCTAAAACCTATCGTAACCGCCCCAGGTCTACTCGACCGGATCTCGAAATATCAAGGTGCTCTCCCAACCGTCGATCTCCTAACGAACAGGATACGAATTTCATGGCCCCATAGCGGCCTGATTCTATCCACTTCTGTATCCTAACAACCTCTGAACCTTTCAGAAGACGCTCAAGGTCCAGGTGACAGTCTATAAATTGGACACTCCCAGTTCCCTTAGGTATGCATCTCCTGGCGCACACGCACCCTCTTTACACGCGCACTCCCACTGCTCTCTCCGGCAGCTCGTCGGTGCTCCTGCCCTCTGGAGTTTCTGATTGGCCGCCCCTGGAGAGGCTTCCAGAGAGATCCACCTCCCCATTGTCTGGTTGATCACCAATTTCTTCTCCACTGACTTGAGCGTCGGAGGGTCTTCCGCGGAGGGCCACCCCCAGCGCCTCCCGCGTGTGGACTTCTTGTGCAGGTCCGCCTCCCTCTTCATGGAGATCGACCGCGTCCGATTCGAAGGACGGATTCCGGCGGCAACAGTACCTATCAACTTTCACTCAAATTTTTTGGTGACATAATTTTGATCCGTCAACAAACTTAATTGACTAGCGGATAAGTTTATAGTGTTACAAATGATATTAAAGCCAATTCGAGTGAGAAAAAGGCTACTCATGGAAGACGATAATGAAATCCCGCTAGGCTTGTGATAGATTTTAACTAGCTTATAATGTGCTTATAACTCAATTATTTGCTATCCATCAACTTTTATTCAAATTTTTGAATCACATTATTTTAATTAGCTAACAAAATTAATTGGACTAACTAATGAACTTGAGGCGTTACAAGCCAGAGGCAACAAATGATTTATGAGGCAGCATTTTGTGTGCGTGGGACAGCTAATAGTTACAAGGCAACATTTTGTATGGATTAAAAAACTTAAATATATTTTCGGTAGGTAAAAATGCTCTATCTGGCTATGGTCCTAGACAAGTTGCCACCATAATTGATACTAATTGGGTACCTAGAGATATCGTTACTATTATTTAATAAAGTATTGGATGATCATAGGAAAAAATTACATAGGATACATTCGAATAATTTTGCATTAAGCTGCATATTCTTATGTTCTAAACCACATGTATAAGAGTCGTTCAACTCTTTCATGAGCCAGACCACCCCACAACTAAGATTTGTGTTCATCTTTGTTTGTTAAAAAAAAAAATCTTAAATCATAATTAAAATAATCAAATATATTTTTAAAATTATTTTTTTAAATAATTAAAATAATTATACCATTTTTTTGTTACAGGCGGGCGATCACACCACTCTGGCGCGAGTCAAGCCCGAAAGATCTGAGTACAATATTTGCTGCAAAATAATAGGACAAGGGACAACGAATTGCCAAATCCACTGACCGGGATGGCGGGCAACAATAGAAGCAACATAATCAGCCGCAGTGTTGGCTTCCCGATATATATGACGAATCTCAAAGGCACTAGTAGACTGAAGAGAGACTCTGATATATCTGATCAGGGGATTTAGAGAAGAATAAGAATCCACATCCCGCCTAATCCACCTGATAATCGAAAGGGAGTCACCTTCAATGATCAACCGACGATAGCCCAAATGGCGAACAGCATGAGTGATGCCAGCCCATGCAGCCTGAAGCTCAGCCATAGGGATCGAAATGTCAATAGAGCTATGACCTCCAGCAGCAAGTAACTGGCCCTCAGACCCACGAATGATAAACACAGAACCAGCATAACGATCAGAAACAGAACCATCAAAGTTTAATTTGACATAACCCGAGGGCTCCCAAGAGATGAAGACTATAGAACAGTGCGCTGCCAAAGCAGCAGGGGAGTCCCAGTGTCTAGGCCCGTCAGTGTGAACACCAAGATGACAGCGAGTGTACTCCTTGGCATGAAAGAGAGCATGTCAGATAATCGCCTGGGGTGTGGCCGTCTCCTCAGCAAAGATAATCTTGTTTCGGGTCAGCCAAATATGATAAGCCAAATAGGCGGATAAAACACCCACAGAGCAGGGACCATACTGGGTGAGCAGACGTATAGCTTGCAGGAAGGAAAACTGGATAGGTCCATCTTCCAACACCCAAGGGGTAAAATGGGTCAACTGCCATATCTGAGTCGCACAAGGACACAAGAATAGGACATGATCAACAGATTCATCCTGCAACCCACATATCGGACAGAGAGGCAATATCGAGAGGCCACGATCAGCCAGAAGGGAACAGGTAGGTAGGCGATCCCACTTTATCTTCCACAAGAAGAGCTGGATTCTAGGGTGAACTGGCAAGCGCCAGATCCAAGCAACATCAATAAGGTCTGAAGACCGAGAGTGGAAGCGGCCACCAGATCCCTAGAGGGGGCGCAAGGGAGACAGGATTGACACCACAGTCTAATATCCGGGCCAGCAGAATGAGGAAGAGGCATGGCAAGAATCCTATGAGCAAGCTACGCCCCAAATAAACGAGACACCATAGGAGCGTTCCAACCAGCATTCTCCTGGCAAATCAAAGATGAAACAAGCAGAGAGGGTTCAACTTCAGAGCTGATAAAGGTCGGCCAATGAGATAAGGGAAGATCAGCTATCCAAGGATCCTGAAAGATATCAACAGAAGTCCCATCTCCTATCATACAGTAGATATCAGTCATAATAGTAGGGGCGGCCTGGCAGATAGCATGCCATAAACAAGAACATCCGCGGGGGATACTAACAACCGATCCATAACTCCAACTACCGTATCTACCATGCATAACAGTACTCCAAAAACAGTGAGGGTCCAACAGGAATCTGGAAGCATGCCTGGCAATAATAGCCTCACGACGGAGCACCAAGGACTGAATCCCAAGACCGCCCTCACACATAGGCAAGCAGACCTTATCCCAAGCCAATAGATGGATGCCATGGCCCCCCTGCATAGATGCCCAAAGAAAGTTCCGAATACGTCTCTCAATCTGGCGGAGGCAAATAGTCGGAATCAAAGCATTGAATAATAGATAGATAGGAAGCGAAGTAAGAATAGAACGGATCAGGGTGATACACCCCATCATAGAGAGACCCGAAACCTGCCATCGATCCAACCTAGCAGAGATCCGACGATCAAGGTCCCCAAAGTCCTGCAACCTGGGTCGACGACCCGAAATAGGGGTACCGAGATAGGTCAGACGATCAGTGACAGTCGAGATCCCTAACAACTAGGAGATAGCAGCACGATAGCGAGGAGAGGTCGAAGGACTAAAGCAGAGAATAGATTTCTACAAATTGACCTGTTGCCCCGAGGCCCGGTAATAAGCATGAATGATAGCATAACAGATGGCTGCATTCTGGACAAAAGCTGGGCTAAGCAGGATGCAGTCATCAGCAAAGAGAAGATGAGTGAGAGGAGGACCATGGGGCCCACGCATATAAGGCTGCAATAGAGATGCTCCAACCGCCTGATTAAGAGCACGAGACAGATTATTAGTACATAGAACAAACAAGAATGGAGAGAGAGGGCATCCCTGACGGAGTCCGATAGCAGAGGAAAAAAACTCAGTCGGACTATCATTAATGATAATAGAATAAGTGGGCCCTTGTACACAAGCCATAACCCACTCAATGAAAAGATCAACAAAACCAAACTCCTGAAGCGTATGATGAAGGAACATCCAGCTCATCCTATCATAGGCTCTCTCCATATCTAACTGCACAGCCATGAGAGACTATCGACGAGTGGCACGCTGGAGGTCATGCATAAACTCCTGGGCTATAAGAGCATTATCTGAGATACTACGGCCACGGATAAAGGCCTCTTGCTTCGAAGAGATCAGCTGGGGAATCACCCCCTGCAACCGAGTAACTAAGATATGAGCATAGACTTTATATAGAGTAGTGCACAAACTGATCAGCCTATAATGCTGAGGAAGCAGAGCATTCTCCCTTTTAGGAACCAGGGCAAGAAAGGTCCTTTGCCACTCAGGAGGAATAGTTCTAGAAGAGAAAACAGACTGAATAGCCAAGGTAACATCCTGCCCTACAATATCCCAATAGTAGCGGTAGAAAAAAGGCAGAAAGCCATCAGGACCCAGAGCTTTATCAGGTCCCAGAGCCCAAACAGCCGAGCAAATCTCCTCTGCCAGGACCTCCCGAGTCAAAAGAGCATTTTCACTCTCAGAAACCCTAACATCCCGAGTACCAGTGGTATTGAGGGAGTCAGCACCAAAAACCTCCGACCAACGGGACTAAAAGAAATAGAAAATCTGCTCTCGAATAGCCCCATCGTCATCAAGGATAGTACCCTCGGCATCACTAATATGCGAAATCCGATTGGCAGCACGCCTAGCCACAGTGGCCTGGTGAAAGAACCTGGTATTGCGATCACCTTCCTGGATCCACTGAACCCGGAACCGCTGATGCCAATAAGTCTCCTACTGTTGGAGCAAGGAATGATGCAGAGCCAAACAACTCCTAAGAGACTGAAGATTACTCTCAGATAGCTGACCCTCCGCATCCTCCTTCACCTGAAGAGCAGAAATGTCGGCTTCCACAGTTAGGACTTGCTGCATAAGATCCCCCACCTCACTCCTATGCCACCGTAAGAGTCTGCGCTTGGTGAGCTCTGAGCGGCGAGCGAGCCAATAAGTAGAATTTTCTCTAACTGGCATACGCCACACCTGACTAATTAAAGACCGGGTCGAAGAATAATACGTTCAAAACTGCTCAAACCAAAAGGCCCCCGCCTAACAGAAGACAGCTCAGTAGAGATGAGGAGGGGACAATGGTTTGATGCAATCTGCGGAAGATGAGTCATAGTGGCACTGACAAAGGACTGCATCCAAGAAGAGGAGGCCAGAGCCTGATCTAACCGCTCCCACACCCGAGCAGACCCACTGCGGTTATTGCACCAAGTAAACTGCGGCCCCGAGAAACCCAGATCTAAAAGACCCGCTGAGGAGATAAAGGAGCGAAACTCCATAGAATTCGGAGAATCTACAAAACGATGCCCCCCGCGCTTTTCAGAAGCATCCAAAATACAATTAAAGTCACCAGCGATAAGAGTAGGGAGGCCCTGTTCTAATAAAGAAAGAATCTCCGACCAAAGGCCGCGCCGCTGACAAAAAGCAGTACTAGCATAGACTCCCAGAAGCAGCCAAGGCGGAAGGGTTCCCTCAGAGATAACCAGGGCCACCTGCTGATGATTATGATGAAAATCATCAATTCAGATAGCTGTGTTCCTTCAGAGAGCCATAATACCCCCAGATAGACCATTAGCTTCCACAGCATAGGAAGACCAATTACGGGAGACTTGCCGTCGAAGCGCTGAAGACTAAGACTCGACAGATGAGTTTCCAACAAAACACATATATCAAAATGATAAATCTGCAAAAGCCTGCCAAAGGAGGAGCGAAAGGATGGTTTCAACGCTCCTCAAACATTCCAAATGAGAATCTTCATAAGAAGAGAAGCAAGGATACCTTAAGCCTCAGCCTGAGCCCCCATCATAACCAAATCTGATTGATCTTCCGAATTAGGACACAACATTTGGAGTCCCTGATCCGGCATCTGACACTGACCCGGATCAAGGAGAGCTAACTGCTGAACTGGCTCCATAGGAACAACTTCACTCTGCTCCGTAGCAGGAGGACCGTCTTCCCGAGAGACAGAAGGGGAAGCATTTATGGCAACTTTCAGAGCTGTAAGGGCCACCTTATGAGCATCTTTACCCTGGGGGCCCAGAACCAGAGGAGGAGCAACTTCCACTGATAGACCCTTACCAAGAGTAGACACCCTGCCCTTCTCAACCAAGGCCTTAGGGGGCAATCTGGGCCCAATAACCTCAACAGCCCGGGCCCGTTTCAGGGAAGCAGGATTAGCATCCTCCCGAACCTTAGAACATCCGGCCCAGCGATCCGAGCCAAGAAGGCGAAATGGATTAGCAGCAACTTTCCCGTTCATAATCAGCTGAGTTCCATTATCAGAAGCAGAACCAGTTTCCTTAGCCACAGAAGATTCAGCCATGAACTGGAACACTGGATCAGAAGACAATTGCTTCTCCTTCAGCTTGGGTGAGTGATTGATCTTCTTCCTGCTTCCCTTGGAAGCCTTCTTAGCTTTGGGATTACTCTCAGATTTGAAGGGACCCCCTGAAGAGAACACTGGAGCCGAAGACATGAGCGTGCTAGCATGTACAGTAACCGGCACGGAAGAAGACTCCCGGCACGGTCCCTTAAACACTTGTGACTCAGCATGGACGAATGCTACATTGGGAGAGGAGGGCGACGGCACCATTGTTCTGCGAGAAGACTTCCTCGGCTTCAGCCAACCGTCCAGCTCTCTCAGAGAGTCCGAATTAGCCATGCCCGAAGACTCCACTGCTTTGGCCTGACCCGATTGCTCCGTAACAGAGGAAAGCTTCCGGTGACGAAGCGCGGCCATCCAGGGGCTAAACAACGGAGCTGCAGCAGAGGGACCTGGAGTCGAAGAAGACGAGCAAACACCAGTCATGTGAATAGATCCACAATGAGCGCAAATACAGTCAACATGCTTGCAGGCAAATTGCTGCCAAAACGGGTGACCGTGAGCTCTGATTCTTGCCCCCGGCCGCAGTGGTTTACTCAAATCAACCCTAACAGACACACGGGCAAAGCTTCCCCGCCGTCTCTCCTTCGTGAAAGCGTCAGCTTCCACAAACTGCCCATCCACTGATAGGATGCTACGAAGAGTCTCCACATCCCAGTATTCCAGTGGAAGGTTGGGAAGACGAACCCAAAGTAGAGCAGTTCGCAAGGCATCATCCGTGGGGACAAAATCCGGTCTCCAAACCTCCACAGCCAACGACTGGCCATTCACTACCCAGGGCTGCAGTAGGGCAACAGATCTGGCAGCAGGGAGCTCAAACTTCAGCAAAGTTGTGCGGTGGGCAAGGGAGATTGAGTCAATTCGTCCCGCAAGCCCTGTTCGGCGGAATTCCCTGATCACAGCTTCAGAGGGAACCCATCTAGATAAAGTACGCATAATCAAACTAGAGGATGACCAATCCTCTGTTTCTCGGTCAATTGCTGCCGTGGGAAGCTGAATGATCTCCGGAAACTGGAGTTCCAACCCGGCGATTTCAGCAGAGGACGGCGAGGGAGCAGATAAGGTGAACAAGCTTGCTCCCTTATGACGAGCCGACACTCCACCAGCCGGACGATGATCGACACCGGAGGATGGGACTGTGCTGCTGTCGGCCATCACGAACAGGCCAGCGGAAGTAGAACAACTGAAATCATTGGAGATCGGGATGAAGAAATCCCGTAGCATGAATCTTAAAGCAGAATCTTAAACAATAACCCTCTCACCCGTAGCACGAATCTTAAACAGTAACCCTTTCACCCGTAGCACACATGGTCATGGACATGGACATAATCATACCTTTCAATATATATACGCGCGCAGATGACATCGTGCTATTCCACCATTTGCCCTCCTAAGTCCGTCAGTAATAACAGCCGATGAGCCGTAAGCCTCTGTTTGGATGAAAAAAAAAAAAAAAAATTTGAATGAAAAAAAATAAAAAAAAGAATTAAAGAAAAAAATAGAGGAAAAAAAAGTGCATAAAGGCTTCCATGATCACGACCGTTCGATGCACACCGACAACCTCAAACAAAGATAGCTCACTGCTCACGTCATCTATTGTCACGAATCATCCTAATTTTAGCTGCGCTCGAGCCCCCGAGCCCTAATCTCGCCCCTTCCGTCCCCGTCCCAAAGAACCTCTCGCCTCTGCTCTGGATATCCGTGGGAAGCGGGCCGCGATGGGTTCCAAGGACGACGGCAAGGCCAGCGAGCTCGACGGAGCCAGCCCTGGGTGAGAGATCTACTCGATTTGTCTTTTAATTCGTTATATGGATTTTGTCCCATCGTTTTATCCTGTTTTGCGGTTCGTCCTGTGGGTTTCTGACGCGTTTTTCCTCTTGAATCTTTCCTTCTGGCCGCAGCAAGATCTTTGTCGGAGGACTTCCCAAGGACACGAGCGTTGGTTAGTCTCCTGTGCCACTCCTATCCCTTTAGGGTTCCTTCTATGTAGAATTTTGACCTTTTTTATTCCAATTATCTAAAACGTGGGATTCGTTGCTGTTATTCGTTTCTGTGGTTTGATATCATGTGACTTTCTTGTCTTGATTATTTATTTTTTGGGGGAAAATAAATCCTGGAAATTTCATGGGCACGTTCTAACTTTTGATATTGCGGTATGTTTCGTCGGTCAATTGTTTTTAATCAGAATTTTATGTCTGATTTCCGTGCGATGCATGCGTGTGGAGGTCTCAACTCTGAGATTATGTCATTTATTCTGAGCATGTGTCGTTCCTATTTTAGTTGTCAATCTTATTTGATCACACTTTGATTTCCTGAGTTTAGAATTATTCACGAATCTGGCCCTTGTTCAATTCTTGTTTTCGGCTCCTATTTTTATAATGATGCGATCATATTTCGAAAGGTGAAATTTTGTAGTCTTTTTTTCTTTCTTTCTTTATTTGGTACTTCTCCAGATCAATGCTTTTGTTGCCTTTGCTTCAATATTAATCATTGATAAAGTACCGGATGCAGTTTTTGGGTCTGCTATCTTGTTCCCCAATACAATTTTGATGTTTGCACCATTGTACCCATTGGTTTGTTTGTTTTAGTTTTAAGGATATCATCCACCTTCTGGCCCTCCTTGCTGTAACATGCTTACAGTTAAGGACAGAAAAGCCTTAAATTGTAAACCATATGTTTAATCATTGCTTTTGTGGTTTGTTCTTGGGGAGGCTGAATTCTTGGTGTCAAATGCAGTCCTTCCCAATTGTTTTTTCTTGGGGCTTTAGTCATATGGTGCATCCTGTTTGTTGATAGCCCTACATCTGGCTTACAAAAGACCTAGTTATCTTTTAGCCTGAGGCATTTGCATTGCAGTTTATTCTGTCTCTGTCGTACATGTCATGTGTCTTAGTATATCTTTGAATGCTCAATTTTTTATCTAATTCTCTTAGCTTGAAATCATTAACACCATCAGGTGTGCCTTATTGGAGGGAGAAAGAGAGTTTACGGACGTAGATTGTCGAAGATCATGAACTATACAATGTTTAATAAGCCACACAAATATAAATGTTTATGACATGCAACAAATTGTAATATGCAAAAGAAAATGCTGGTGATGTCATATTCCTGCTATATCCTATCCCACTCTTATTTCATTTTATTTCATCATTTGCATTGTCTGTATGCCCATGTTATGTGAGTCACCCAACAATAATGTTGTTACTTAACCAACACCATGGTTTTTGTTTGAATTGTTGTATTCCCTCCCCCAATCACCACCCAACACGTTTATCTTTGATACATAATTAACCATTTGATGAAATTTCTTGGTCATTAACTATGTCTTGGGAATAATTTTTATGTATTTTTCCTAATACAGCTGATTTAAAATTTTGGGCTGGTTCGTTCTTTTGCTTTGTGGATATCATGGTTTTCTCTTGATTATGTTTTATCATCTATTATGTTTTTCATGGATTGATGTTGATTATCTATTTACCTAAGAGTAATTCTTGATAATTGTATATGACTTCTCCCATAATATACGTATGTCATGTTAAATGTTTCTATTTTCTACTAAAATCACATTATTATTTTTCTCCATAACAGCTACATTTACGAAACATTTTGGCAAGTATGGGAATATTATAGACCATGTGATAATGAAAGATAAATACACATCTCAACCAAGGGGTTTTGGTTTCATCACATATGCTGACCCTTCAGTTGTGGATAAAGTAATCGAGGATACCCACATAATCAATGGAAAACAGGTAAATGTTATTTGAAAGCTCAGAATGTTATATTTAGACTGGTTCAATTATGTTCAACGTGGATACATTTTCATTTTATATTCAAAGTTATTTGTGTGCTTTTGATGGTCAGATGGCTAAATTAATCTTATCAATTACCTGCTCCATCAGTTAACAGTTTGCTGCTACTTAAACTGTATTTCTAGTGTAAAGAAGTGCGAGAATTGGTTCTTTTAACTTTTGTCACATTTATAAGCGAACATTATATTTCTAATATGTATGTATGTATGTATGTTATTTGATACCATATACTTTTGTTGTATACTTGGTTCTGATGCAATAAGAAACCTACTGAATTTAGGAGTTTTTAAAGCTATGATTGGTTTTCAGTTCTTTTGAGTCAGTTGTCTTCCTGGAGGCATAACTGGGATTATACATGTCAATTTGCAATGTGAGAGTACTAGTTTGGAATTTGACCTCAAGTATGACGAGTTTTTTGTTATGAGCTTTAGCTAGTTTGGTTGCTTTGAGGGTTGATGGTTGTCATCAAAGTTGAAGAATGGCATTGCAGGTCAGTTTGTGTCATTTTAGGAAAGTCTTATTCCTTTTTTGGTTTGAATTAGGAGTTCTAAACGGTATGGCATTCGCTGGGAAGTGTTCTGCAAGTGGTCTCATTGATTTAGGAGCTACTCTGATTGCTTTATGCATAGAGAAGCCTACCTACGAATTTAGAGAAGCCATACCTATGAATTTAACAATGCATGTGCTTTGATTTAGGAATCAAATTTCTTTCAATGGTGGATTCAATGAAACCCTAAGGGATTCCCCTCTGCTCTTACAATTTTTTTTGTTCACTTTAAGTTCTTTTTCCAACTAAGTTTTTGTATTTTTCCTCTGGTAGATCTTGAAGCAGCATATCTCCTTTTTTCTTTGGCATTGCAAACTGTACTTTTCAAGTAATAGTAGCATCATCTTCTATTAATGCTAGGTATATCTATGATTTTCTGAGATTGGCATTTCATGGATTGCCAGCTCTTTTATATTTATGAGCCAACTGTATTTTCAGTGCTGTGGAAAATCTCAACTTGTACTACACACATGAAGTCATGAATATTTAAAATGTTGCTGGGATATAAAATCTTGACTTTCCACAAATCTGACAAACCATTATGCAACTAGACTGGGTATGATGAAGAGAAGAAAACTTTGATCACACAATGCTTTCATTTTTTTTAAAAAAAATCACATGGAGGTTTTTCTCACTAGTTGACAGCTTATCTTTATGAATACTGGAAGTTAAACTCTGGTAACCTGAACTTTTTTTATGATTGAAATAATGACTGTCTGCAGTTTATTTTGCTTCCGGCTAACCTGCTTGAGTAATTTGCTCTTGAAATTGCACGTCCTTTAATGAAATACATTTGCCTTTGTATAAAATCTTTTCATTTGTGCACCAAGTAATCCATCATGTATCGTTGTTCATCCTGCTATATTATGGACTTTTGTGCTTGTTAATTTTGGCTGTGTGCAACTTATATCCAATGTCTTTTTCTATCATTTTTTGCACTGATTACCTTAATCTGTCTTTGACCCATTGTTAATTCTGCTAAATGAGTTGGATTGTGGTTTGTCGATTAACTATTAGAAATATGATCCTTGAGAATTGTTTGTATGATGCGCATATTTGTAGACTATATCTATGGTAGGGGTTACATACCTAGGTGGCAACATATCCCGTGGTCCAATTTAAGTTGATGGACAATTGAGTGTTGTTAGAGGTTGTAGGTGTCTTAGACTAGGTGGCAACATCTTCGGTGGTGGGAGTAGTTGCAACTGACTAGAACCCCTGTATGCCAAAGTCCATGTTTCCTCCTCTCCTCTTCTCCTAATAAACGAAGTGCACCCTTCTATGATTGTGTGCTTCTTGCACATCATGTGGACATTGGAAAGTGCCTATACAGTTTGCTGATTGGGTGTTGTAATATGTCTTGTATTATGCCTTTTTTTTTTAAAAAAATTGCTTTAATATTTTCCTGCTTTTTGTTAAGTTTGTATCAGCTTGATCATATTAAAGTCTTTTATATGCTATACTGTTTCTTATGCATGTATTTTGGTAGCTAATGTTGGATGTTGTTGTGGAAGGTAACTTAATATTTTGTGATTCCAAGTATATTGACACATGGTACTTGTCGAGTGGTGACCTACAGGTTGAAATCAAAAGAACCATCCCTAAAGGCTCTGTGCAATCTAAGAATTTTAAAACAAAAAAGATATTGTTGGTGGGATCCCATCAACGGTTACAGAAGGTAGTTTTGGTTTTATATTTTATTTTTTTGAGCAAGCATTTTGCATGTCCTGAATGTTTCTATTGGTCATCGCTCATTCTTTTTGGTGTTTTTTATGTATTGATCAGATGAACTCAAGAATTTCTTTTCAAAATATGGGCAAGTGACGGATCACCAGATTATACGTGATCATGTTACCAACCGCCCTCGAGGCTTTGGGTTTATTATATTTGATTCTGAACAAGTTGTAGATGATTTGTTAGCAGAGGGAAACATGATTGATCTGGCTGGTTCTCAGGTGAGTTTTTTGCAACCTTATACGGATATGGCACTGAAGCTGACATTGGTTTGGCCCATATCTTGCACTGTATTTGTTTCATTTTGGTTAACGGGCAACACAGAATACTATACAGTTATTCTTCTTAATATAATTTTGTTTAGATCTTTTGTTTTTGTTAAATTTATTATGTTTTTAGGTTTCAGGTTGCTGTAGGTTCAAAGATATTCCTAAGACGAGGCTTGCTAGACAGTTTGTGTAGCAGGAACTAGGTTAATTCTGTTGCTTTGTTGTAGGTGGAGATCAAGAAGGCTGAACCAAAGAAAACCTCAAACCCACCACCGCCTGCATATGGTAGTGAACGTAGGGCTCGTTCTTTTGGTGATGGCTTTGGTGATTTTGGCAACTCTTATAGCAGTTTTGGTGGTGGAGGATTTGCCCCGGCTTCCTATAGGACCCCTGCAGGTTTTGGTGGTAGATTTGGTGGTTACGGTGCTGGTGGCGGTGAATTTGGTGGTGGATATGGTGGTTTTGGTGAAGGATTAGGGGCTTACCGAGGAGAATCTTCCCTTGGTTATTCTAGTCGCCTTGGATCATATGGAGGGTTTGGTGGGGGATATGGTGGAGGGGGCTTAGGTGGCTATGGGCATGGTGACGAGGGCATTGGTGGTTATGGAGGTTCTAGCTATGGTGGTGGATATGGTGGATACGATTCTGGCCCAGGTACCAGTTATGGTTCTGGTGGACTCTATGGTAATAGGTCAGGCTATGGTGGTGGTGCTGGTCGATATCACCCATATGCAAGGTAGGAAAGAGACCAGGTTCTTCCAACTAAGCTTTGTTGTAGACATTTTCACTACAGGTTTTGCTAGTTCCTAAGCTGGAAGGTTGTGCCAGGTTCGGTAGATGCTTTCTAGTAGATGCTAGAAGGGTCTCAGAATGTTGAGCTCAAGCTTGCTAGTTTGCTGATTAGAGTGCAACCAGTCATGTAATGTTAAGAAATCTGGATTACATATTATATGTTGTGTTTCTCCTATGCTTGATACTTTAGAATTTCATGTTAGCTTGGTCTGTACTCTATAGAATGTTATAGCATCTATGTTACAGGCCTTTATGAATGCCCTTTGGTTCTTTAGTTTGTATTGTGGCAGGAGGGCTAGATTGTCCAGTATGAAATTTCAACAGGTTGGAATGATGCTAATTTCCATTTCAGCTGGTTGCGGCATGAACCGTTGAACAAAAGCTGCTAGTCATTTAGAAACCCCTCCCACCCCTCCGTAGTATTTTAGCTTCTGTTGTTTTGTTCTGGTATTGCAGAATTTTTTCATTTTCTTTTCAGTTTTAAGATTTTACTTTTTGATCACTTTCCAAGAAGTGGCTTTTATTATCCATTGAATGTGAAAAGTAGTTTATTGGAATAACTTTTTAAGCTAGGCAGTGAATAAGTCACTGCACAGTTGAAACAAGAGTTTTCATTTGAGTAGGATAGAACTCACGTGGACCTAGAGATTCATTCCCGGCAGACGATGCAACTAAGGCTTCAGGTGTGCTGATACGGAAAGTAAGTGTTCTGTGTCGAACAAATCTTAGTATCTAACAAGAATGGCATCTTCTCCGCTTGATACACTTTGGTTTTACTACATATCAAACCCAAACTGCACGCTTTTTAGCATCTATCTGCAAATTAGTTCATGGTACAACAATTGGACTTCGTTTATTTATCTTTTTTCATGAAGTTTTGTATCTTTTAATCTACTAATTTCTTGAAGTTTTATTCATCATCTGGATGCGCAAAATTTCTAGCGAATGCTTTCATTTTTTTATTTCAGTAGATTGAGATAGCGAAGCCAGAGCCACCAGACCGCCGGTGAATATACATTGTTCAATCGAAATTCTTATCCTGAACAGTGAATTATTAGTGCTCTCTACCTTTGTTTTCCCCTGTTTTCTTGCTTGATTGGATTATTTGTTAACGAAAACATAAAAAAAAAAAAATAGTTTTTTTCCCATATACAATTGGCTACATATTTTTATTTCCCATATGCAATTTGCTACATGTGTTAGCCTGCTGGGCTATCTAAGCTCATGATGTGCCTGGATAACATGTTACATAATAAAGAGGGCTGTGCTTTCATGCTCAACCCTAAGCTTGCTTTATGCCAGCCGTAATCTCGGAGGCCTTTGTTAGACAACTCTGATATTAAGTAGACGGTTCAAATTGATTTTTTCTTGTTCTTCTGTTGAAAAAATGTTTTAAATTGTTTACTTTTAAAAATCATACCATTACCATGTCATTTTAAGCTTGTTTTGTTGATATCGGCTTTGTTAGAAAAGGCTTGTACTCTTTCGAGATTAATTTCTTCGTGGATCAGATTTGTTGAGATCTAGTAATCAAGATCAGAGCTAGTCTTAGGATTAGCTGGATTCCGGCAAACCCAGTATCGTTGCACGGGCCTATGCAACTTCCAGTTAATAACTGTATTGTGTCAAAATTTGACCTCCAGTTGATTGCCATGTCTGGATGGCAGATGCTCGATGTGTATCTGTAGGTGTGTGAGCAAGTAGCTATAGACTCCCATTAGTGGCTTCTAATCGTGCTGGCGTGGAGACGAGTTTCCACAGTTCAAATTGAACTTGAATAAAATTTTAAAATACTACTAGTTGTAAAATGATTTACCTTAGTGTGGATTTGGAAAGGAGGTATCGAAGTTCTTGTGGGCTCGTTCGGTTAGGGTAATTCCGTTGTGGTAATAGAATCCCTGTTGATCTATTGCTAAGCTTGCTAGCGAGGATGGCTGATCTCTGTGTCTCAATTGGATATCAGTCAACTCCTCCAATGATTCTTTGTTGTTGCTTGGTTTACCATGTGATTAAACGGGTCCTACCAACTACAATTTTTCAACTTCCGTGTTGCCCATATGGCGCTGTAATTCACGGCCTGCGAGGCGGTTTGCTGCATCCGGTAATGGTAAGAATTTAGTCTCAAATCATTGTTCAAGGGATAATACCCGTTTCATTTAATTTGTCTTTCAATTCTTCCTTCTAATATTCATTCTAACGTTTTTCGTTTTCTTTTTTTTTTAAATGCTTTTTATTTTCCATTTTTTGATATCTAAAAATCCAATTGATAAGTGATATTTTTTTAAATTTTTTATTTCCATTATAAATAATATCTTTAGCATCAAATGCATATATAATTTTTGAACTTTTTGGGGGTATTTTACTTTCGTTCCTGTATTATGAAAAAAATGTTAAAATGTTTTTAAGTTTAGTTTTTGTTTCAGTTTAATCCCAACAGTAATTTTGATGCTATAAATCCTTATGTGGGGCACGCTTACATGGTTTGAGATCGTCAGCTGGCATTTGCTTGACTGATAGGGCATTTTTAAGGCAAATGAGGGATTATGTTGATATCCATAGAGAGATAAGGAATTGCTTGCCGTTGATCTAATTTATGGCCAACGAGAATAGAATTGTTGGGAAGTGTTCTTGTTGAAGAGTGGGGCACTTAGAAATAGAAAAAGTCTTTGTATATTGCTCCCGGTGCAGTAAGTCCTACGTGAATTGCAATGCTTCTCCTGATTGGTCCACGTGGATCTTATGTGGTTGATGTGCCAGACGGTATGACTTTGCTACGATGTTACGTTCTGATTGTGATGGCCATAAAAAGTGCTTCGCTTTTTTTTTTTAAATTAGCGTACAGACGAAAATGTCTTTTCTCTTTAGCCTACTTCTATCGTTATTTTTTTTAGGATTTTATCTGTGCAATATGTTAAGGAATCAATCAGTTTGAGCACGATCCTACGCCCTCGCTCTGAGAGTCCGGTTGAAAGAAAATATTTCAGCTTCGAGGTTGGAATGCTTGGCTATTGAAGTCTTTGTACAAAAACTTCTGAAGGAAATATCATCCGCAGTACGAAACATTCTTTCATTATGAGGTTGTTGTGGTTTATGAGCTTGACGATAAAAAATTATTTCTGATTGTAAAACATTCTTTCAGTGGATGATGGTGCCGCGAAGCGGGAGTTTGGGGTTAAGGTTGTGGTTTATGAGCTTGACGATGGCTTTCAGGATCGCCTATCAGATAAGATGGCGGGTAAAAGTAGGGTGTCGAACTATGGTGTCGTAGGTTTTGAATTAGGGTGTCGTGGATTTTGAACTAATGCTTTGTCTTAACGTTTTCTGAATGGGTGTCGTGAGTTTTCAATCAGGGTGTCATGGGTTTTCAACCAGGGTGTCGTGGGTTTTGAACTAATGCTTTGTCTTAACATTTTCTGAATAGGTTTCGTAGGTTTTGAACTAAGGTGTCGTGGGTTTTGAACTAGGATGTCGTGGGTTTTCAACTAGGGTGTTGTGGGTTTTTAACTAATGCTTTGTCGTAACATTTTTTGAATGGATATCGTAAGTTTTGAACTAGGGTGTCATGGGTTTTGAACTAATGCTTTGTCTTAACGTTTTCTAAATGGGTATCGTAGGTTTTGAACTAGGGTGTCGTCGGTTTTGAACTAGTGTCATGGGTTTTGAACTAATTCTTTGTCTTAACATTTTTTGAATGGGTGTCGTAGGTTTTGAATTAGGTTGTCGTGCATTTTCAACTAGGGTGTCGTGGGTTTTCAACTAGGGTATCGTGGGTTTTGAACTAATGCTTTGTCTCAACGTTTTCTAAATGGGTGTCGTCAGTTTTGAACTAGGGCGTCGTCGGTTTTGAACTAATGCTTTATCTTAACGTTTTCTGAATGGATGTTGTAGGTTTTGAACTAAGGTGTTGTGGGTTTTGAAATAGGGTGTCGTGGGTTTTGAACTAATGCTTTATCTTAACGTTTTCTGAATGGGTATCGTAGGTTTTAAACTAGGGTGTCGTGGGTTTTCAACTAGGGTGTCGTGGGTTTTGAACTAATGCTTTGTCTTAACGTTTTCTGAATAGATGTCGTAGGTTTTGAACTAGGGTGTCGTAAGTTTTCAACTAGGGTGTCATGGGTTTTCAACTAGGGTGTCGTGGGTTTTTAACTAATGCTGTCTTAACGTTTTCTGAATGGGTGTCGTGGGTTTTGAACTAGGGTATCGTGGGTTTTGAACTAATGCTTTGTCTTAACGTTTTCTGAATGAGTGTCGTAGGTTTTGAACTAGGATGTCGTGGGTTTTGAACTAGGGTGTCGTGGGTTTTGAACTAAACGAGCTCCCTTATCCTTCGGTCTCAATCAATGCTAACGGGACACTCATCATGCTTCGACGAGTCTCAGCAATATACCGCACTCTGGCTGAAACTTATGAGTTCCACTTATCTCAGGGACGCTACACCTTAGCCTCGTCAAGATCACCAAAGACCCCCAGAAAAATGGTCCGTTTGGTAAGGCTCACATGATAAGAGCGAATGATAGCAAACACAAAAGTTAAAAATTTATTTTTATTCATCATACAAAGAAAAGATAAAAAGAAAAGAAAAGAAAAAAGTATAGGAGTCCTCACTAGGGCTTGTCATCTTCTCCGGGTGCTGCCGAGCTCCCCTCATGCTACGGGGCTAACTCGGCAATCTTTCGCTGAAGGGATGCTACTTGCCCCTCTAGCCGGCTGTTGGTCCGACGCAGGAGCTCGATCTCTCTCGTTGAAATGGTCAGGTATTGTTCTACCGCCTTTTGGAGTTGCTCGTGGTTTGCGAGCGATGATGCCAAGACCTCCACATCGATGGTTACCGTTGTGCGGCGGCTTCCATGGGGGCCAGTCGATCGCCCCTCGTCTCCAGAAGCCATCTCAGTATCCAAAAATTTTGGAAGATCAGCTGAAAAGGTGATTAACGATGACATTCTCCCATCCATATTTAAGCTACTCCTGGCGGGTGTTTCGATTGCCCGAGCTTTCAGCTCTGGCGCCCCTATCGTGGAAACTCGCCACGTGCCACCATTTCAGTGGGCGCTCACAGGAAACGAAAGGTTGCGCCCCTCTCGTGAATATAAACCATTACTGAAGAGAGTATGAGAAAACCAAATACTGCGACACCCTAGTACCATGCTGCGACACCCTAGTTGAAACCTCACGACATCCTAGCATCAATGCTATGATATCCGAGCTTAAAATTGGCCACGGAGAGAATCCCCGTGACACTCTAGGAGGAATTCGCCCCCCTTGTGAATAGAAACCATTACTGGAGAGAGTGTGGGGAAGCCAAATACCGCGACACTCTAGTACCAATGCATCGCAACACCCCAGTTGAATTCGGCCGAAAATTCTTCGCGACACCTCAGTTGAAATCTCACGATACACTAGCTTTAAGGCGATGACACATGTACTTATAATTGACCACGAAGAGAATCCTCGCGACATCCCTGGTGGAATTCGGCCGAAAATTCTTCGCGACACTTCAGTTGAAATCTCACGACACCTTAGCTTTAAGGCGACGATACATGTGCTTATAACTGACCACGGAGAGAATCCCCGCGACACCCAAGGAGGAATTCGGTCGAAAATCCTTTGCGATACTCTAGTTGAAACCTCACGACACCCTAGCACTAATGCTACGACACCCGTGCTTACGACACCCATGCTTATAGCTGACCACGAAGAGAATCCCTGCGACACCCGTTCTTGACACCCAAGTTAAAACTTTACGATACCCTTGTTATAAGCTTATGACACCACTACGATATATTTGAACAAGGCGAGAATTTTGACGTCACCCTAGTTGTAATTCGACGATATTCTAGTAACTCAGCTATGCCATCTTTTCGAGAAAAGTTGCAAAACGTGGCCAGTTCCTATGGGTTTGCATATCAGTGTGATGTGATCGTGGCGATCCTGGTGTCCTTTCGTATTTCTCTGAGGTTGGCATAAAAAAATTTCTAAACCCTAGAGGTCCTTCATTTGTTGCTCGAGAAGCCATCCTTCGTTTCTTGCTTGAGAAGCCATTGGTGTCCTAAATTTCTTCCATAGTTCTTTTTTCCATCTACTTCATTCATGGAGATGAGTGCTTTCGTTTGTGGACGAAGATCGCGATCAAGGAAGAACCAGAAGGAAAAAATGGCGGACCAAAGCAAGGACATCGTTCTTCAGTCGAATGAGGATGCGGCTTCTTCAGGTATGTTTATCCCTATGTTAAAATATTATGACATCCTCTCTTAAAATTTCATGATACTCTAGTTATATACATAATGGCACCCACATGACAAGTATGTCTTATGTCTTACCTCCTGTTTCAGTTGACATGAAAATTGTTCTAGTCCCCTCAGTGAAGGCTTTCCAACTATTTAAGAATAGTTGCAGGCCCGTATACGTTCAGAAGGTTTGAAAGATGGGGTTCACTATACGGCATACAAAACTTATTCGAAGGACCCCATTTGGTGCCTTCGTCAATATGCAGACGTTCACAGTTGACGGGCGACTGCTAGCAAACATCATAAGATGTCACAATGGAGGCGACGAGTTTATTTTCTACGGAAAGCCAGTTTTATTCAGTGTCGACGAAGTCGCACTCATTCTGGGTCTTTCAGCTCATGGGAAGAAGATCGACACGTTCAGCCAATTGTTCAACGGAAGGTTGTTCAGACGTTTTGGCCAGGGGTTAGATCTTCGTTAAGAAGGTTTGAAGAAGTTAATATTTCAACTCCGATCATCTAAGGCACAGGAGGATGTCGAGGATACCATCCGACTTTGGATCACCTACATGTTGGTCATATTTTTGGCTCTAAAGTCTAATCAGAGATGTCCATGGTATCTCATCCAGCACTTAGATGACTTAAGTCAACTAGATAGCATCGACTGGGCTTCGGCATTGAAGGAGTTGATTGTTCTGGCTCTCCCAGAAATAGCTGCTTACTTGCGTTCTGAGGAGCCGGTCCACTCAAAGAATGCAAAAAAAGTTAGGAGGCAGCCTACCCTATTCGGATGCTCGACATCACTGGTGGTAAGGATTATTGAGATGCAGAAATAGCGTTCTTAGTATAATTTTTTATTAATATTACATTATTTAATATTCAAAAATATCATGTTCATGCGTGGTTCCTCGAGCATATATCAATGTGAGCACCAGCATATCCCGATAAACTGCCTCGGCTATTGAAGTAGTATGACCACCAAATGAAGATCCAGTCGGTTCGGGTTGCCAACTTGCAGCCTCACGACTTGGTAAGCTAGTACATTGCTCCATTGCTCTGATCATATTTTTCAACTTAATGTGTCAATATTTTTACTTAATATTAATTTGTTATCATCTTGCTTTGCAAATGGAGGGAGCTACAGAAGAGCACTGGCTTCTCACTCAGTAGACAGTAGCATCCCCTTAACCAACAGATAGCTGCGCAGGATGTACCGAGTTGAGGACTGAATTGGAGTGCGTTTAGGATCAACTCGACGATGTCAGGCACAGGCTGTCCATTGCTGAGAGCCCCCTCAGTTTACTGCTCAGAAAGGAAAGTAATGCAAGAAATGAGGAGGACAAGGGAGACGAGAAAACAGAGGAGGGGCATTCCCTGGAGTTGATCCTCCGCGAATCTGGTAATGGAAATACTGAGGAGAAGAAGATGGAGGAGGGCCATTCATCCGAGTGTCCAACTGAGACGGAGAATGCAAAAGCAGAGGAGAAGAGATTGGAGGGGGATTTATTGGATGATAAAACAGAGCATGTGAATGAAAATAAAGAGAAGGAGAAGAGGGGGGAGGGGCATTCTACGGAGGGCCAAGAGGAGTCTAAATTCGATAATAAACTTGGCACCTCTGTGCTAAAGGGTGATGATATGGACATAGAAATCGTTGGAGTGCCTCCGCTTGTTAGGAGGGTTAAAAAAGAGCCGAGGAAGCGTAAGGCATCCAAGGTCGTCGGAGATTGTTATGAGACAACTTGTCCTAAAAAGTCACGAAGACAGTGGGGCACGTCAAAGCCCAACACAACAGTCGAAGATGATCAAATTATTATAAATTTTTTTTTTGAGCGAACGACTAACCGACGAAATCGTCTATACCAATATGTTAGGTGGCGTTGTAACAAGGAAAAGTCTTCAAGATCTCATTAACAATGAAATGATAATAGATGATGTAAGCATATCAAGAAACCTTTTCTAGTTATTGATTTTAGAATTATATTAATCGATTTATATTGCATTGGTAGATAATTGATGTCGGCCAGGAGTTTCTGATGTGCAATTGGATAGAGCATCCGGACCGATACCATAAGTGTATATTTGCATCAGTTTTCGTATTCGCTCTGTGTCTGACTTCTTCATCACATGCTCATGAACTCGCTGGAACATCAGGGGCCTTGATATTTGACAATTATACGATGAAGATAAGGCCCAATTCCGGTTTCTTTTCACCATAATAAACTCCGATAACTCGCACTGGCATTTGGTTGCTGTCGACATGGAAAGAAAAGCGTTCATGCACCTGAATTTATTAACAAAGTACATGGCCAATGCAAAGAAATGACATACAATTCTTGGCCACATATTCCATATTTACTGCGATAAGGAGGATGCGATGACTTGGCCGATGGAAGAGATTTCGGATTGCCCAAGCTAACCGATCGGATCGCTGGATTGTGGCATATACTGTCTGAGATACATGAAATGTCTTGCTCGACGGGATAATCCTGATATGAAGATGGATTTTACGGATGAGGAAGTCAGAGATTACCGGCGATAATTAGCTGCGATGATATTGAGAGAGGGCCTGAACCAAAAGATCAGCGACCTTGTCAAAAAAGTGTTCTTAATTTTTTATTTCATCTTTGAATGAAAATTTAATGTAATTTATTCATATTAACACTGTTTCAGATTTAATGCAAATGTAAAAATTTTATATTGAGAACATGGGTGTTCTTGATTTATTCATATTTATGTCTTTTCTATTTCATAATTTTTTAAGTTTTCATATATGATGTCGTAAATTGAACACTAGAATGTCGTAAATTGAGCACTGGGTGTCGTCGCGCTAAAAGCTTTGGTATCGTACGATTTTGCCTTCCGCCTTTCGGGTGTCGTCGTGGTAGAGCTAGGGAGTCGTTAGCCCAGAGCTGGGGTGTCGTCGTGCTAAAAGCTTCGGTGTCGTACGATTTTGCCTTTCGCCTTTCGGGTGTTATCGCAGTAGAGCTAGGGAGTCGTTAGCCCAGAGCTGGGGTGTCGTTGCGCTAAAGGCTTCGGTGTCGTACGATTTTGCCTTCCGCCTTTCGGGTGTTGTCGTGGTAGAACTAGGGAGTCGTTAGCCCAGCTTTGGGTGTCGTTGCACTAAAAGCTTCGATGTCCTTTCGTGAGTACTGGGATGTCGTAGGATTTCGCCTTTCGGGTGTTACCGCGGTAGAGCTAGGGAGTTGTTAGCCTAGAGTTGGGGTGTCGTCGCGCTAAAAGCTTCGGTGTCGTACGATTTTGCCTTCCGCCTTTCGGATATCGTTGCGGTAGAGCTAGGGAGTCGTTAGCCTAGAGCTTGGGTGTTGTCGCGCTAAAAGCTTCGGTGTCCTTTCGTGAGTACTGGGATGTTGCAGGATTTTGCCTTTCGGATGTCGTCGCGGTAGAGCTAGGGAGTCGTTAGCCTAGAGCTGGGGTGTCGTCGCGCTAAAAGCTTCTGTGTCGTACGATTTTGCCTTCCGCCTTTCGGGTGTCGTCGTGGTAGAGCTAGGGAGTCATTAGTCCATAGCTGGAGTGTCGTCGCGCTAAAAGCTTCAGTGTCCTTTCGTGAGTACTGGGATATCATAGGATTTTGCCTGTAGGGTGTCGCCACGGTAGAGCTAGGGAGTCGTTAGCTCAGAGCTGGGGTGTCGTCACGCTAAAAGCTTCGGTGTCGTACGAATTTGCCTTCCGCATTTCGGGTGTCGCCACGGTAGAGCTAGGGAGTCGTTAGCCCAAAGCTGGGGTGTCGTCGCGCTAAAAGCTTTGGTGTCCTTTCGTGAGTATTGGGATGTCGTTAGCCCAGAGCTTCGGTGTCGTAACAGTGCAAGCGTATTTGTAAATATCAAATCTTCTTGGTAGACGAGATGAGCACTTCATTTGACTAAAAAAGACATCCTAGTTAGAAAGCACTTCATTTGCGATCAAGACACCCTAGTTAGAAAGTTACGACACCCGTGTCTTATATATGCTCATGTGTAAGTTGACTCAATACATAAGCATCAAATTCGTCCATCAAAGTTTCGGAAGGTGGTACAATTCTTTCCTTATCCTCTCCAGTGTTAATTGACTGCATACAAGTCTGCATGTTGCTTGTGGAGCGTCAACGGTTGCCTTGACCAGATTTTTTCTTGATCTTTTTGACTTCTTCTCGACTCCACTCTTTAATCCGTTCTCTCTTGAGCGACCTTTCGTCCTAATTTGTTTAGGATCTTGAATTACAAGCTCTGTACCTGGCTTAGCTGCGCAGTTGGCATCCACGACAATTTTGAATATAGGTGTTAGATCATCCATCACTAAATTAAATGCATCTTCAGAAATGGAGGCTATCTTTGCGAGCTTCACATTCGATGACTCAGCAAACTATATCTACAATCAATAACATAATATTATCAAAAACATATATTAAAATATTTAATTAAAAAATTGTCACTGCGTACCATGATTTTCGTGTGCTTTTATCATAACCTTCAGTATTGCAGTCGAGTTCGTCGAATTGGTATTTTGTCCTTGCACCATCTCTTCAAAAAGTATTTATCTGGTAAACGAAATGCGTCACTTTGATGAAGAACCATCAAGGCATGCCTACACAGGTACCCCTTGAACTGAAAGGATCGGTACTGGCATTGGACACCCTCAATATTTCTATCGTATGACACGATATAATCTTTGATCATCTCCTTGCCGATTTCATCGACTTCAATCTTTTCGTACGACTTTACAGAATATATAACAGTTGCCAGCTTTCTTGATCAATTTAGTATTTGATGCAACCATTTCAAGGATCTCATTCTGAAATTTTTTAAAAATGCGCCTTGTATACCTTTCTGCAGCTTGTCTCTCAAAAGATGATGTCTTTAGGAAAGCAATCGTTTGCAATGTCCTATTATCTTCCTTATTTTGGTTTTGTACCTTTTTTCTAAGGCATCTTCGTACTTACCTATGAACTTCGTTAGTGTAGTCTTCGAATTTATAAACCCATCGAAGAAGTGATTTATGCCTTCGCTCCTTTGTAAAGATGACATTCCTGTTCATAATTTTGTCAACAAAAAAAGCGTTGAATGCGAACATGAACCAAAGACAATGACATACAAACATGCGAAGAATATATCCTTTAGGTAAACTGGGACCCATTTATACTGACATTCGTAAAGGGCATTGAACCAATCTATAGACTTGCATTCTTTATATTTCTCCATAACCTGTGCTCACCTTTTCTTGAATGACTGTATGGTCAATGAATCATATATCGCCTCATCGAAATCAACCATAAACTTGGGATTTGCTGTGCAAATGTGGTCAATCTTTTCAGGTATCTTCTTCAATATATGCCAAAGACAAAATCGATGTCGTGTGTTAGGAAAAACTTCTTTGACAGCAGCCTCGATTGCCTTATCTTGGTCAATTATTATGGCAATAGGTGCTTGACCATCATTTGCATCCAGTCATGCCTGAAAAACCCATTTATATGTCTCAGTACTCTTATTAGACAACAATGCGCAACCAAGCAAGGTGGACTGTCCATGATGGTTGACCCCGACGAATGGACAAAAAGGCATTTGATATCTGTTTATCAAGTAGGTTGAGTCAAAACTTAGAACATCACCGAAGTATGTGCATGCCAATCTTGACCTTGGATGAATCCAGAAGACAGACCTCAGATGACCATTATCATTGAGGTCTAATGTATAGAAGAAATTGAGATTTCTGAGTTACATTTTGGTGAAATGAATTACCATTGACTGAGCATCTTCTTCTTTCATCTTAGACTGACGTTCGCGACAAATGAAATTACGAGCATCCTTCTCGGTGAAATCTAATCGTCTTCTGCCCCCTTTTCTCCTTGCTATGACAGAGTATATCTAAGTTGTCGAAACATTCACAGCATATAAATTGTTGATCTCTGTCTTCTCTGATGTGCTGATCCTCCTATGCGACCGTAGATAACCAGTTGGTGTTATGGACATCCCATGGTTATGTTCTAGAGAAACCTTAACCAATATCCACTTACCACTTGTAGCATTCAGTCTTGCTTTTATGGATATCATATAATCAACTTTCTCAGTATCCCTATGATTCATACTCTTCTCTATTTTTCTAGATTTTTCTTGCTACGCCAGGTGCTTGAAGCAAAGTTGTTTTTTGTTGTTGGCCCTGCTACACACTGTTGTGATTCCAAAACCAACTCTTTTCGCTTATCCATTGTAGAAAGTATATACATCATCTGCTGAATTGAATTTCATTCAGTTTGAGGAACTACAGTATCATCCCCTGCATTTGGAGCGATGGGTGAAGGTGCACGGCCGGGAGTGTTATTTTCTTTCCGATTTATAATTTCAGCATCGTCTATGGAAATATAGGCACACAATCATGAACAATGATATCCATAGATTTAGTTGTCAATATATCCTGATAAAGGATTAGGACACGGAGGTTAAAACAATACGACACCTCACTTGAAGAAATATAATTATGATTGAACCTCAGATACCAGGAATACATGCCATCTATGATCTGAATTTAGAAATCACGACACCCCAGTTTACAAAAAAACGACATCGAAGCTGTAAAATTACGACATCAATTCATAACACATTGAGGAAGGGCCTAACGACACCAAGGTTTAGATATTACGACACCGTAGCTGAAAATGTTCAGGCAAGAACTAACGATACCCCATATAAAAAATAACGATACTTCCCTTAGCAGTTAAAGACACCCCAGAGAACAACCTACGACACCTCGGAAAGCAACAAATGAAGATCGCGAAGGTTATAATCACGGGTGTTGTCACGTTTCAACTGGGGTGTCGCGAAGATTTTCGGGTGAATTCTTCTTGGGGGGTCGCGGGCCTTCTCTCCAAGGTCAGTTAAAACCTTGCGACACACCATTTAGCAGGTAAATACACCCCAGAGAATAAACTACGACACCCCTTAAAGCAACAAACAAAGATTGCGAAGGTTATAAGCATGGGTGTCGTAGCGTTGCCGCTAGGGTGTCGTAACGTTTCAACTGCGGTGTCACGAATGATTTCTGGTCGAATTCTTCCTTGGGTGTCGTAAGGTTATAAGCACTGGTGTCGTAGGAGTTGTCGCTGGGGTGTCGTGAGGTTTGAACCAAGGGATTCTCTCCATGGTCAGATATAAGCACGGGTGTCGTAGCATTGGTGCTAGGGTGTCGTAAGGGTTAAACTAAGGTGTCGTGAAGCATATTTGGCAGAATTTCTCTTGCGGTGTTGCGGGGCTTCTCTCCATGGTCAGTTTTAAGCACGGGTGTCGTAGCATTGGTGCTAGGGTGTCGTGAGATTTCAACTGGGGTGTCGCGAAGGATTTTCGGTCGAATTCCTTCTAGGGTGTCGCGGGGATTCTCTCCGTGGCCAGTTATAAGCACGGGTGTCGTAGCATTGGTGCTAGGGTGTCGTAAGGTTTCAACTGGGGTGTCGCAAAGTATTTTCGGTCGAATTCCTCCAGGGTTGTCACGGGGCTTCTCTCCATGGTCAGTTTTAAGCATGAGTGTCATAGGCTTTTCTTCACGGTGTCTTAACAGTAAATCTAGGGTGTTGTAGCTTTTATAGTGATTGAAACGCGACGACACCCCAGTTCATAAGTTATAACATCCTAGTTAAAAGAGTACGACATTCGTGCTATAAAACACTAAACTCTAAGGAAGTTACCCGTGCATTAAACGGTTTGGTCACACATTAACTTCCTCTAATGATAAAAAAACAGTTGGTGTAATAAAGGAACTTTACAAAGAAGTGGGAGCAAGGATTTTTACTTCCTGCTGCGGATGATATTTTCTCAAGAGGTTTTTGTACAACTCCAGTAGCTGAAATATTTTCTTTCGATCGAACTCTCAGAACGAGGGCGTAGGATCGTGCTCAAACCTTTGACTGATTCCTTAGCATCCGAAAGTCAGAGCGAGGAGAAAGAAAGAGTTTTTCTTGCACGGATGAAATCCAAGAAAAAATGGCGGTAGAAGTAGGCGGGAGGGAAAGGACATTTTTGTCTGCACGCTAATTTTAAAAAAAAGACCGCTTTTCATGGCCGTCACGATCAGAACGTAACATCGTAGCGGAGCCATACCGTCCAGCACGTCAGCCACATAGGATCCATGTGGACCAATCAGAAGAGACGGTGCAGCTCACGTAGGACTTGCCACACTGGGGACGGTGTACAAAAAATTTTCCCTGAGAAATATCGACTTTCTGGATCTTGGGTCGAGTTGCCATATTGGGCCATCCCATTGAAAATTGTTGAGAGCTGCAACTTGTCCTTCGTTGACCTTCGCTCCAAGGCCATTTTTGAGACCTTGTTGGTGGGTTCATTTGAGTGCTTGCTCTCTCTTTAGTTCGGTTTGGAATTCAGGAGTTTGGCTTGACTTTTCACCGAGCGTTTATTTAAGAGCACTTTGGCTTTTGCTTGGCTTGGAAATGCTTTTTGGAAGTGGATCATGGGAGGAGCCGAAGGAGAAATGATGATGATCATGATAGAGTGGTCTCATGGAATTATTAGAGGAGGGAAGGGGGCAGTGTGAGAGAGGCCGAGGTTGAAATTGGCTAGGGGATAATGTCGAGGGATAGAAAAATTTTGTGGATATTTAGATAATGATTTTGCTTCTTGTTCCATTGGAGTTAAAGAGAGTGGATTTAATAAAAGCAGAGGCAGACTTATGGATGAATGATACTCTAGAAGGAATCATGTAAGTGAATCAAGATAAAAAGGAGGGGACCTGGACGAAAAGAGATCACCGTGAGTTTCTTTAGAAGCAAGAGAGGTCATCCAGTTGTGTTTAGGCAGGATTTGATGATGCTGTGTAATGAAATCAATAAATGTTGAATTGGAGAGGGATTTAAGTTGGGATTTCAACAAGAAATATTTAGCAGCGGAGGATCGGAGCCTAAGAATAAAATGATGATAAAAGTGCCAAAAAAAAAAAAAAACCTCAATTATCGGAGGTGCAAAGAGCTTAGAATTTGATCAGATTGTGTTCTTGAAGCCATTGCTAGGAGGAGCTTTTGCAAAAGAAGCCTTCATGGTGGATCTAAAAGAAGATTTGGATATGAAAGCTCAAAACACCAAGCATCTGACCTTTTTGTTGTTCAAAATGCGGTCTTCGGTAACAAATTAAAAGACAGACTTGTCACGCTCAACTTCTTCTTCGACAATTTTTTTTAAAACTAAAATACCCATAAAGGGTCAATTCTAGGAACGCCAAACATATAGCTTTTTTGGACAATAGAAGTCCATAATTCGACGACATAGCTTGAATTGTGAACGTAATAAACTTCAATTTGGCATCGACTCGATGTTCTTGAAAAGCTCTTTGACCAAATCGTCCAACGCCAGTCTCGCGGAACCTCCCTCCTCGAGAGCCGTCCTGCTCAACTCCTTCGCCTCCCTCGCCCTCTCCCTCACCTTTCTCCCTTCCTCATCTTCTCCCATCAAACACCTCACGCCTCTCTCCACCTCCTCCGCGCCCACCAGTACCCCACCGTCTCCCACCCTGATCTCCGTGGCCGCTCCCAGCTCTCTCGCCATTTCCAAAGCATTAAAGCGCTGCTCAGCATACAAAGGCCACCCGAGTATCGGCACCCCAGCCACTAAGCTCTCCAAGCATGAGTTCCACCCGCAATGGCTCACAAATCCCCCTACTGCCTTGTGCCTCAGTATTTCAACCTGGGGCGCCCACCCTGGCCACACCATCCCCCTCCCTTTGGTCCCCGCCAGAAAGCCCTCAGGGAGCACCGTGCCGAGGTCAGCATCGCATGACAGTTGGAGCTTCCGCTTCGGTGGAACTCGCAAGCACCACAGGAATCGATGCTGGCTCCGCTCGAGCCCCATTGCGATCTCCCTCACTTGCTCCCTCTCAAAGCACCCCATGCTCCCGAAGCAGAGGAACACCACCGATCCTTCTGGCTGCCCGTCGAGCCACTGGATGCACTCACGCCCCCCCTCCAGCTGCTTCCCTGCCGATACCACGGGGCCTATCGCGTATATAGCTGGGGTCGGGCCATCTATAACGCATCGGCCTTCCGATATCGCTCGAACTGCATGCGGTTCTAACTCCGAGAAGGTGTTGATAACTATTCCCTGAGCCTCTTGGAACCGACGAGCATGGTAAAGGAACCATTGGTAGCCTTCGCCCTTTTTGTTTAAAAGGGCATCCGGCAGGGCTAGCGGGGGCAGCAAGGAGGTCCTTTGGAGGCTAGGCTCTCCATCTCCGAAGGGTACATGAGATCGAGAGTAGGAAGGTAGAGCATGAGGCCGAGGTTGGCAGCGCCCGAGGTGGAGAATAGGTATGGGGGGATGCCGAGTTCGTCTGCAACATCAATCATGACAGTGGCAAAGAAGTCGATAATGAAGGCGGCGATGCGAGGAGTAGTTGATGGAAGGTTGGTGATAGCATCCTTGACGAGGGGCTTATGAGATTCAATGTAGCGACAGAATTCGGCGAGCACATCTTCTGTAGTTTCGTCGAACGAGAAGTCGATGGGTGGGAGATTAAGGAATTGGATGGAGGTGGAGGCAGCAGAAGCAATGATGGAATTGATGGAGGAGGGCCAGGCATGGTTCACGGGTTGCATCACGAGGATGGTGATCGAGAAGTGGTTGCAAAGACGTTTTGCCATCTCGATGGCAGGTTTCAGGTGACCCACTCCTGGACATGGCAAGAACACCAGACTCGCTGCCTTGGCCATCCTTCTGTTTTACTTGGGCTTGTTTGAGACTGGGGTTCCAGGTTGGAGTGCGAACTGTGGGAAGGATCCTACTCTTCCTTATAAGCTGGGAGGATAACTGAGGGGTCATTGGTTACAAAGTACTCGATTTCTTTGACCAATGACTGTCCTAAGTCCTAACCATGTTAACTTGTTTACCAAACATGTTACTTGTCTCCCAAGGTTTGACTTGCTTTACATATAATATATTGAAATAAATAATTAAGGCAGATGCGGTGCTCTCCTCGGTTCGGTTTGAGTTCAATTTTTTTTTAAAAGGAGTAGGTTTACGTAAGTCAAGAATTGCTAGCCTGTAGGTGTCAGCTGACATCATGTCCTTGTTTTGAAACTTTATAAAGACTACTTGTGCTCCAAGCCTTTGTTTTATAATCTCAAAACAATTCTGGTCCATCAAAGTTAGTAGAACACAGATCTCCGCTTCAACTTACACTGCATGGGTGCAATAAAAGTTGCCATGAATTAAAAACCTATGCTTTATTTCCTTCTGTTTGAATTCATATTTGTAACTGATTTGTGATTAAAACTTATTATTATTGTTATTGTTGTTGCTGTTGAATTCTTATCTTATATTGAAAATACCTTTTAATAATAGTTCTTGTTGATATATATATATATATATATATATATATATATATATATATATATATATATATAAAAGTACCTATTGATTTGGATTAAGTTTGACAGGCATGCGTTTGATATGGATCTCTATTTTAACGTTATTCTAAAATTAAAATAAATAGATCATGTTATCACCTCCACATACATCACCTCTGCATACATCGCCATGCCGTATAAAAATATATTATACTATCATAATAAATCTCCACCAGAAATATTATTTATCATAATGTAACAACCATTATTTGTCTAAAAAATAATATTTTAAAATTTTAATGTTAAATTAATAACTATTGCAACAGCCACTGTGATTGTGTTGTAATATAAAATAATTGATAGTAATAATATTTTAAAATTCTATTTCTTGGACTACAAAATCATTGAAGAGAGATTTTAAAAAAGAATTTAATTAATTTTTTATTTAAAAAGTATAAATAAAAAACAATTCTTATTTTGTTGCTAGTATTTATAGGACATGCATATATGCATGTCTCCCTCTATATAAAATTTAAATATTTAAAAATTAATAACATTATTTTAAAGAGAATAAGTTCATTAATGGTGTTTTTTTTTTTTACTTATTCTTTTTTTTCCCTTAAGAAAAGAGCAATTCATTGGTGGCTATTTATATTAGGCTAACTTGTTTTTTAAAACCTAAAATTTGATAATCATGGTCTTAATCATTTTTAAAAATTAAATGATGCTCATTGAAAAAAAAAATCTTGCGGACTAAGAAATATAAAGGGATGAAGTAATTTATAATTTTTAAAAAAATGTCAATTTATTAAAAATAGATTTTGTGAGGCACTACTGAGACAAGGGATGATATGACGGATACATCTAAGGCATGGTTTATTAATACCATTGCCATCAAATAAACTTTTATGATCGTAGCTAGCGTGAATTATAATAAGTTACTGTTTATTTAAAAAACAAGAAGCAGTCCTTAATTATTTAAAAAACTAATGATTTGCATTGAACCTTGCTCTTATCTGAACCTTGCTTTAAGATTAGAGCTTCGGGTGCTTGCTTGCTTGATCTCTGGCGAACTTCACCATTCTCTGCGATTGTACCTCTCCGATTAATGGCTGCAATTGTCCCCTCCATTCCTATGGATGCGGATGGAGCTAAGGAGGGACGGAAGCCCTGAAGGAGGGCTGCGGATACTGGCTTCGCATGGTATCTCCTTCCCCTTCGCCGGATATGGTGGCGAAGCTGGAGGGATGCTTTCCTAAGATAGTCCAAGTTTCAGCAATGACTTTGGATGAGGAAATTGGATGCTCGGAGAATAAAGCCATCCTAGCTAGAACCTTTCATCGCTGGGTTTCACCGGATGCAATCATTCTGGAATTCCGGCGAGTTGGTGTCCCCGGCAACATTGAAGTTGTAAGCTTGGCTTACTGGTGTCACATCTTTCGATTTGCTGACTCTCAAGCAAAAGAAATGGTTTTGGGAAGGCTGTGGGTGGCCAAAGGCCAATCGATCGCCACTGAGAGTTGGACAATGGAGTTCATCCCGATGGCTGACTCCGTGGTTTCTGCCCTCCTTTTGGTGCGGCTGCCCAACCAACCACTGGAGTTTTGGAATGATGATATCCTGAGAGCAATTCTATTGTCGGCGGGCCACTTTGTCTTCTCCGACACTGCTACCCAAGCAAAGAACAGGGGTGGATTTGCTCGGGCGTGCATGCGAATTGACCTGAGAAGACCTCTCCGGCCGAGAGTTTGAGTACGGGGGAATCGATCTCCCTTCTGGCAATAATTCGCATATGAACATCTTGAGGGGATTTGTTTCAATTGTGGGTCGCTGCATCTTACTGGCCCTTGCTCGCCATTGCCTTTGCTCGATCCAGTGACTTCATTGCCTAGTTCCAATTATGGCCCCTGGATGGCGGCTCTTCGCCAGCGGAGGTCTTCCCTTGGCCACATGCTGGAATCGAAGAGGAAGCCCCATTCTGCATCAAATCCTGCTGCCTCTGTTCCGCAAGCGACTTCATCATCTTCTGGCACTGTTCCGCGATCGGCCCCATCGATGGAAGGGTAGAAAGAGCCGGTGAAGCTGGCTCGACGGCGCCTTCACAAGTCTGGTAAGCCTCTGGTCCTTGCTGATGATGATCTGGGCCAGGTTGAGGCTGGGACAAAGCTAGGTATTCAGGGTTTAGGAGCCGTGCCATTGGAAGGGGTGTGTGCCGGTTTGAGTGAAATAGAGAGGGTCAAACAGTCTGAAACTCATTCTGAGTTTATTGGCCCTCAACTTAACCTGAACCATAATTTAACTACTGAGAACCTATTTGCCCTTCTTGGTATGGACAAATGGGCTGGAAGGCCCACGGATCGAAGGGATGCCTACCTGGGTCCCTCAAAGCGGGCTAGGCCTGCGGAGACCCAAACTCAACGAACTGTCTCCAAAATTGAAAAAAGAAAAGAAAAATGTATAGCTTCTAGTTCAAAAATCATAATGGATAAATTTACTTTTACAGTATCTCCAAACTTAGCTCGGGATCCTATAGTCTCGGCTGACCTGAGTGGTCAGCCTTCCTGTAGCCAGGGAATAATCTAGGACGGGAAGAAGGTCCAGCCAACCATGGTGGAGGGCCGATGCCACGAGTCGATAGTCTTTTGCCTAAAGGAGGCAATCCAGGTGTAGGGAAACGATACCATGATCTTTGTTGTATCCCTCCAGGTGGAAGAGGCTAAAGCTGAGACCGAAGCTCAAATGGTAGATAATTAATTGATGGATTGTACTACATAGAAGACTGAGGGTGGTACCCTGCCTATTGGGTGCCTTGCTGATAATGATATGCTGGAGGACCAAGCTAAGTCTCAGCTTCCCCCAACTAGTAAATGGAGATTCTAATCTAGAATATTAGAGGAGCTCAAAAACGTTCGTTTCGATCCTCTTTTGGAGATTGATGCAGTTACACAATTTTGATATCCGTGTTCTTTTGGAAACCCGATTATCGAAAGATAGCCTGGCCCAATTTAGGAGACAGGTTGACAGATCTTGATCTTCTTACGTTATAGAGTCAGTGGGACTATATGGTGGTATTTTGGCCATTTGGCGCAACACCTCTATTAGGGTGGATGCCTTTCATCAGTGCAACCAACAGATTGCTCTTGTCATCTCTGAGTAGACTTTTGATCCCTAGGTCCTCTCGGGTGTATATGCTAGCATTGACTTCTGGGAGAGGCATGTCCTATGGGTTGAGATACTCTCTCTTCTTGCCCAGGGACTCCTATTCATTATTGCTGGTGATTTCAACTGCATCATTGGGGCCAATGAAAATAAAGGAGGCAGACATGTTATTGGCTCAGTGGACATTTCTAAGTTCAGAACCTTCATCTCTTCTACTAGGTTGCTGGATTTGGGGTTCTCGGATCCCCAATTCACATGGTATAACAATGTCATGGTTCTAATCGTATTTAGAAGAGATTGGATAGAGCCATGGCCATGGTCGAATGGCTTCAAAAGTATCCTTCTGCTGTTATTACTCACCTTCCTAGGATTTCCTCTTATCACTGCCCCATTCTAATATCCATTGAGGTTGACACTCATCAAACAGTTTAGATTCGAGCTGTTCTTGACTTCCTATTCCTCAGCTCGGTCCATTATCTCCTAGGTTTGGCATATACCTATGAGAGGTAATGCTATTTATCGATTATCTAGGCATCTTGAATTAGTAAGACACATGCTATCTAGATGGAACATATTGGAGGTTGGGGACTCAGTGAGGAAAGTTGAGCAGGTGGAAGCTGATATTGCTATCCTTTAGACTAAAAAGGATCAGGAAGGCTGTGTTCCTAATTTTGACATCACATCTCTCTGAGCTAAGCTCGCTCTTCACCACTCTCTTCCTCAGCAGCAGGAGATCTATTGATGGCAGAGGTTTAAGATAAAGTGGATTCATGACGGGGACCGCAATACCAGATTTTTTCATCAAGCCATCCTAAAGCGACATGCAACCAACAGGATTCGATGACTAGCTGATGAGGATGGGCATTATCAGGAAGATATCCAAGTCATCCGGGATCAGTTATTTCACTTCTTTTAGTTTAGATGGACTAAGCATACTGGCGATGGGGCTCCTGTTTACCAGGTCCCAACTTCCAAGAAGGTCTCTGCACATGAGAATAACCTTCTTATCAGGCCGATCATAGCGGATGAGATATGCTTGGCTTTATGGAAACTTGGGCCTGACAAGGCCCTTGGGCCTGATGGGTTTCCGCCTCTCTTCTTCCGCCACTATTAGAATATTGTAGGCCAAGAGGTTGTTCAGGTCATTCAGTTTGCCTTTCAATCCAAATTCATTCCTGTTGATTGTAATTGAACTCTTATCACTCTTATGCCCAAGTGCATTGATGCTTCTATCCCTCAATACTATCGGCTCATCAGCCTGTGCACTACCTTGTATAAGGTCAGTGCATGTCTCTTAATCACCCGTCTGTGAGATGTGATTCCTCGACTTATTTTTGCTGAATAGAGGGCCTTTATCAGATGGCGTAGCATTTTGGATAACGTCCTTATAGCCTAGAAATTTATGCATGATCTTTAGAGAGCCTCTGCCAGACAGTGACTCACAGCTGTTAAGCTTGATATGGAGAGAGCTTATGACAGATTGAGCTGGATATTTCTGCACCGAACTCTTCATGAATTCGGATTTGATGGCCTATTTATTGATTGGATCATGGTCTGCATTCAGAGGCCATATTTTTCTCTAATCATCAATGAAAATCAGACCAATTTCTTCTACTCTACTGTGAGGTTACGCCAGGGGTGCCCATTATCCCCTTTTGTTCATTCTGACTGTGGATGATCTATCTCGTACGTTCTATCAGGCAAAGCAGGATCATCGCATCGCCTCCTTCAAGGCAGGCCCCCTGGGCTCCTCGGTCTTCATCTTCTATTTGCCGACGACTACATACTACTGGGCCAGGCTACTATTCATAATGCGACTATTTTTGCTTCCATTATTTAGCGCTATAGGCTTCCGGTTAGAAGGTCAACTTACAAAAGTCTATGATCTATTTTAGTTCGAAGACCATCAGTACAACTAGGGAAGCCATACTCCAAACCTTAGATATCTCTAGTCAGGCTGATCGGCTATCGTACCTAGGGATTCCAATTACGGGAAGATGACCTTGCAGTAGTGACTACACTGATATCTAGCGACGGGTCTATGATCGCATTGACGGCTAGCAGGTCACTAGATTATCCATGATGGCAAGGGTCACTCTTATACGCTCGGTTCTTACTTTTCTTCCTCTGCATCTTCTATCTAATGCTGCCATTCCGATTACTTGTCTAAGGAGGATAGAGAGATACTTCTGGGACTTTCTCTGGGCCTCTATGCAGGATGACCATGGTATTCATCTACAGGCATGGGACATGGTTTGCATGTCGATTCATGAATGTGGTCTTAAAATTCAGTCTCTGATAGTCAGAAGAGAGGCTATGATTGCTAGGCACGCTATGCGGTTTCTACTTGATCCGCACTGTCTATGAAGCTCTTTTATGCATGCTAAATATGGTGACTGGAATCCTTCTATGGACTTGCAGCCTTTCCGCGGGTATTCCTTCTTCTGGAAGGAGGTTTGTTGGTATGCTTCGACTATTTTGAATAACATCTCGTGGATGATTGGAGACAGCTCCTCGGTTAATGTTGTTCAGAACACTTGGAATATTGATCTTTCCCTTTCACGATGGCCTACTTTCATTAGCATCGATGTTCCAACCAGCATAAAGGGTTAAGGATCTAATCTCTCAGGATCCCTCCTTCTGGCATACCCCTACGGTGACCCATTTATTTGGTGAGGAGCTATCTCATCGGATTCTTTCTATTCCACTCATCCCGGGGTACATAGCCGACACCAGGTTTTGGTGAAGATCATGTCTTTCTACGGCTTCCATCAAGGACCTTATGAAGGTTTATAGGCCACAACCTTAGTGTATGAGGGATGTTGCATGGATTTGTAAGCTCCCCATCCATCCCAGGGTTTAGTTCTTTATATAAAAGCTTGTGTGAGACTGTCTTCCTACCTATTTCATGCTCTCTAGGAGGGGGCTATTCATCCAGGCTACTTTCCCATTGTGTGGACAGGAGAAGGAGACTACAGATCATGCCATCTTCATCTGCCCTAGAGTGAGATGGATCTGGCAGATGATGGGTTGTTATTGTAGAGCGGATGATACGGGTTCTTCATGGTCCCCTTTTTTGATGAGGGCCATCCAGCAGAAGGCCACCCTTTGGGCTACTACAACCTATCAGATCTGGTTATTCAGAACATGCTTATCTTCACTGATGATATTATATCTTTTCATAGGATTGTGTAGAAAGTCAGATCTCTATCGACGGAATTCGCACTTCATCGTAATGCTGTTGAATCTGACACCTCTAGCTACTGAGGATCCCCTGCTGCTTCGGCAGCAAACCGGCATACGATTTTCATCTCTTGGGAGCCCTCCCTCTAGGGTTTGTCAAAATCAACTTCGATGGGACTGTTCGGGGAAGATTAGCATGTTTAGCTTTTATTATTCGAGGGATTGATGGAGCTTTGCTGTCGGCGGGTGATTTTGGTATCCTAGACTTCTCTGTCCCTATGGCTAAGCTTTATGCAGCTTGGGCTGGTATATCCTACGCTACTTGGATTCTTCATGCTCATAGCCTTCTCATTGAGAGGGATTCTCTAACTGTCATCCGATGGCTTCGGAAGGATGCTGCAATTAAGTTTCCATCAATCCACTGCTCCATGATATTTGGTCGTTCTTCGGAAAGTACACAGAGCCTATATCCATTATATCTATCGTGAAGCCAATTCTGCGACTTATTGGGTGGTGGTCTCTGTGGCTTATCATATTGGGTTTTGGATTTGGAATCAAGATGATTCTTATCCCCTTGTACTTAAACAAATCTTGTATTCTGATCTATCTAAATTTATTCACACTAGAATAGTGTGATCATCCGTCTGTACCAAAAAAAATCATATGGTCAACTCATTATAAGATTTATTGCTGGCTATCGAGGCATCGAATAACAAAGAAAAATATTATATATTTTTATCTTAAAATTGTGTTATTTCTTAATTGAGTAGGTGTGGATCTCTTTTTTTAAGAAAAAAAAAAGTAGTTGGATGCATTTGGAGCCATCATAGCAGAGATGCTTAGGAGGACAGTGGAACCACACATAATTTGAAGTAAAATGAGTCACCAGTCCTTCAGTTAGACTTCAAAGTTATGAACCATTGCTTAATACTCGCTATAATAGCGTATTAAAATTGTATTTATTTTACACCTAAGCAAAGGAGAAAAAAAAACTTGCTTTAATGGTGTAATGGTTCCTAGCCTTTGCACAATATGCATGACTATTAAATGCATAATTGTTTCATGGATAAATTTCTTTGAGTTTTGATGGAACATAATAGTTTCTTAGTTCAAAAACTTTTCTAATTCTTTGGCTTAAGGTAGGAATGGATTGGAGTTCAACATTAGTAGGTGATGTGGCTGATGAAACCACATGGATAATCATGGAAAAATCAACTATGTGGCATGGACACGTCGGCCTCGGCATCTTCAAGCTAGCCGAGGCGGCCCTAACTTTTTCAGGTCGGCCCCGTCGGCCTCGGCATCTCCAAGCTAGCCGAGGCGGCCCCGACCTTTTCAGGTCGGCCCCGTCGGCCATGGCATCTCCAAGCTAGCCGAGGCGGCTCCGATCTTATCAGGTCGGCCTCGTCGGCCACGACATCTCCAAGCTAGCCGAGGCGGCCCCGATCTTACCAGGTCAGCCCCATTGGCTCCGGCATCTCCAGATAAGCCGAGACGGCTCCGAATTCTTTATGTCAGCCCCACGTCTGTCAGAACCATCAACCTTCTGACCAGCGCAGCCTGACACAACCAGGCCCACCTACCGTCTGACCACGCCGTCGATGGGACTAGGCCCACCAATCAACTGATTTCATCGACCGATGGAACCTGGCCCACCAACCGTCAGTTCCTTCCCTCTCCGATGAGATAGCACCTACCGATCTGTCCAAATTCATGTAACCCCCACGTGTCTCACGGACATCTCTCCCTCACGAAATTCTGCGTGGCCAATCTCCATGCAAGTCTCAACCGCCTATAAAAGGGTGAGTCCATTGGAGATTCAGGTACGCGAACATAAGCACCAACTTATTCTCTCACCTCAGAGAAACTCCATCTCTCGGAGCCTTCTCTGCCCTAAAGAGCTCTCTCGAGCTCTTCTTCAGCTGTGACCTCGGTTGCTGACTTGGGCATCGGAGGGTCCCCACTGGAGCACCCCTCCGGTCTTGGGACTTCTTGCAGGTTATCCGGCTAGACGAGGATCTCACCAGTAAATGGATTATTCTTCCCTGCGCTCAATACCAGCGATCGGGCATCATCAGATTGGCGTGCCAGGTAGGGGATAGGAGAGAAAGCGTGAATCCTACAGACTTCACTCGCAGGCATTCCCTCCTTTTTCTTCATTAAGCAATGGTGATGATGCGGGCTCAAGACGCTTCCACCAGCTACCCTGGGGGGCATCCCCCACTGGATAGGCAGCAGGAAGTTCATCCTCCTACTGCCGATCCTCCCGTCGCCTGCCCACCACCAGATACAGCTGCCCTAGCTGATCAGCTGGCGGCCCTTACCCAACAAGTCCAAGCCCTCACCTCCATGGTCCACGGACTTCAAGAGCAGCAGTCCGTGGCCACCAAGCATCAGACCGCTCCCCCTGCCAGTCAGCAGTCTGCAAGGGGAGGCTCTCCCCAGTGAGAGGCCGGTTGTCGCCAAGCTTCCCCTAGGAAGCCCCGTCGTGAGCCTCTCAAGAGGCCATGATCCCCTGACTGTGGCCTGAGCAAGCTTCCCTCGGAGCCACGATGCCAGGAGGAGCTGAAGCGGAGGTCCCACCTTCCGCGCCCTTCTCCATCTTCTTCTTCTTCATCATCCTTCGAGCCACCCAGGAGGACCCCGGTGATTAGCCGTTAGGCGGAAGAGCACTTGGACGAGTATCACCGATGACTAGACGAGCTCGTCAGAAAGATCAACAACCAACAGGAGGAATATGACACTCGTCCTCCCTACACCCGCCGAATATTGGAGGAGCTCGTACCCTCCAAATTTCGTTTCCCTCAGATAGATCCGTACGACGGTACAACGGATCCTCTCGACCACCTCGAGAGTTACAGAGCCATGATGCAGGTCCAAGGTGCTACGGATGCCTTGCTATGCAAGGCTTTCCCCGCCACTCTACGAAAAGTCGCCCGTGCCTGGCACACGTGCCTATCCCCTCACAGCATCGACTCTTTTCGGGAGATGGAAAGAGCCTTTTTGGTGCATTTTGATGCCTGCCGAAGGATCCCGAGAGTTGCTGACAACCTCTTCTCTGTACGATAGGAGGAGGAGTCACTTCGGGACTTCGTGGCTCGATTTAAGACCGCTGCCCTCGAAGTCTATCATTTAGACGATGGGGTGGCGATGCTAGCTCTGAAGCGGGGACTCCTCCCGTCTTGCTTCACCTTCTCCCTGGATAAGAAGCCCCCCGGCTCCTACAGCGACCTCCTCCTCTGAGCCTAGAAGTACATCCACATGGATGAGGCCGACCTCACCCGCCGACAGGGGGTCTAGCAAGAAACCAGCCCGCCCGGAGCCAAGCAGATCTTTTTGCCCTCTGCGGCACGAGCCGCCCTACCGGCCGAACCACGGGCATCGGAGCCTCGCCCCTCGGGAGAGCGAACTTACGCCCCTCCTTGCCCCTCGCTCTTATATCTTCATGGAAATCGAGGGCGAGCCATACCTCCAGCGACCTCCTCCTATGAAGAAGGGCCTTCCCCATGACAAAAGCCGTTACTGTCGCTTCCATCTGGACTACGACCATGACACCGATAGCTGCTACAACTTGAAGCGTGCCATCGAGGAGCTCATCTAACGGGCCTACCTCAGGAAATATATCCAGAAGGTGCCACCGCCAGTGCCAGCCCTCATGGGACCCCCGCTTGTTCAGGCTGCCATCGACAATACCCCCACGGAGCGGATGGTCGGGATGCTATCTTGGGGGTAGCTTCTTCATCTAAGCGGCCGAGAGGGAAGGAGGCGCTAGACAATGTAGTTCCCGGAGGGGGTCAACAGTTGTTGAAAATGTAAATAATGAAGGCGTCGTCGTCTCCATGATGATTGCCAAACACCATGTAAAAAGCATATTAGTTGATAGTGGCAGCTCAGTTGATATCCTTACTTACGATGCATTTGTTAAGATGGGATTATCCCTTGATTCTCTTTGGCCTGTGGCGGCCCCTCTAGTCGGATTCACTGGAGACTCGGTGAGGGTCGAAGGTGAAATATCCTTGCCTACGACGGCCGGGACACCTCCATGCCAGAGTACAATCATCATGAAATTCTTGGTTGTGCGAGTCCCTCTGGCGTACAATGCCATCCTCGGGCGACCGGGCCTAAATCTGTTGGATGCAGTTATCTTCACCCGGTGTTTGCTCGTGCAATTCCCCACAAGCGGCGGGGTCAGCGAAATGTGAGGCGAGGTTAGCTTGGTCCTGCCGTGCTACCATGCAGCGTCAAGTCCTTAGGAGGCCGAGCCGGCCCCGGAGGTGCCTGATCCCAAAGAATCCAGCAAGGGAGGGGAGCCGGTTGAGCGGCTCCTAACTTTTCCTTTCGGAGACGATTCGACAAAGACCGTGCGCATCGGCGAGCTCCTCCTTCCAGAGGATCGCGACTACCTGCTGGCTTTCCTGCGGGCCAACTCGGACATATTTGCCTGGTCGATATCCGACATGCCCGACATCCCTTTGGAGGTGATCACCCTAAACTCAATATTGACCCAAAGTACCGTCCGGTCCGCCAAAGGAAGAGAAGCTTTACTCCCGAGTGGCAAAAGGCCATTGATGAAGAGGTCAGCAAGTTGCTTAGCGCCGATCACATCCGAGAGGCACACTACCCCAGTTGGCTGGCCAACATGGTCATGGTGCGAAAGGCGAATGAGAGTTGGAGGATCTGCATCGACTTCACCGACCTAAATAAGGCCTGCCCAAAGGACAGTTTCCCCATCCCCCGGATCGACCAGCTGGTGGACTCTACCTTTGGCCATGAGCTTTTCAGCTTTATGGACGCTTTCTTCGGGTACAACCAAATAAAGATGGACCCAAGCGATGAGGAGCACACATCCTTCGTGACGGAGAAAGGTATTTATTGCTATAAGGTGATGCCCTTTGGCCTCAAGAATGCGGGGGCAACCTATCAAAGGTTGATGAACAAGGTCTTCCAAGATCAACTGGGTTGGAACATTGAAGTCTATGTGGACGATATGCTGACAAAGAGCACCCGTGCCTCCGACCACATCTCCGACCTAGAGGAAACTTTCAACAACCTACGCCATTTTCAAGTTAAGTTGAATTCTAAGAAGTGTGCCTTCGGCATCACAGCGGGCAAGTTCCTAGGCTTCATGGTGACTCAGTGAGGGAACGAAGAAAACCCGGAGAAGATCAGCACCATCCTCGACATGAGGCTGCCGTCTAGCAAAAAGGAAGTGCAACGGCTCACTGGGAGGGTGGCGGCTTTAAGTCATTTCCTCTCCAAGTCAGCCGAGCGATGCTTGCCCTTCTTCAAAGCCCTACGGAAGGTGAACAGCTTCGAATGGACGGATGATTGTCAAAAGGTCTTCGATGGCTTGAAGGCTTTCCTATCCTCCCCGCCACTCCTGTCGAAGCCAAAAGACATGGAGAGTCTCTTTTTCTATCTCGCCGCCTCTCCAGAAGCCGTCAGTTTCATCCTTGTGCGTCTTGATGCCGACGGGACCCAGAGACCTATCTACTATGTGAGCAAGGTGCTTCACGATGCAGAAGTCAGATACTCTAAGACAGAAAAGATCATCTTCACTCTGATCGTCTCCGCTTGGCGTCTTGCCCATATTTTCAAGCTCATCCTATCATGGTGCTCACGGACCAACCCCTCCGAGCCATCCTGGCTCGCCCAGACACCTCAGGCAGACTAGCTAAATGGGCCATCAAGCTGAGAGAGTTCGATCTCTCTTTCCAGGCTAGGCCGGCTTTAAAGTCCTAGGTCCTGGCCGATTTCTTGGTCGAGTGCACATGAATGAAGGAGTCGACTGAGGAGATTCCTATAAAGTAGCTTGATGCCGAGCTGGACGATGGCGGGTAGTCCTGGATCCTCCACGTTGACGGCGCTTCAAATTCCCAAGGAAGCGGTGCTGGCCTCATCCTCGCAGGCCCGGACGGAGAGAAGGTGGAGTGCACCCTTCGATTCCTATTCAAAGCTACAAATAATCAGGCTGAGTATGAAGCCCTACTGATAGGGTTGAGACTGGCCCAAGAATTTGGAATAAGGCACCTTAGAGCTTTCACCGACTTGCAACTCGTTTTCGGACAAATCAACGGAGAGTACGAGGCGCGTGATCCCACCATGGCCCAGTACCTGGGCAAGGTTCGGCTCTTGGTCTCCTCGTTAACTTATTTTAGCATCATCTACATCCCTCAGAGTGAGAACGCTAAGGCTGACACCCTCTCTCGGTTGGCCACCTCCACTAACGGCATCACGAGGGACGCCTACATCGAGCACTTGGAGAGGCCCAGCATAGAAGACGGAGAAGAAGTCCTCCCGCTCACCCAAGAGCCGACTTGGTTGGATCCCTACATTCGCTACCTCACAGATGGCACCCTCCCTAATAATCGTGACGAAGCTAAGCTGCTCAGGTGGAGAGCCTCCAAATTCACCCTCCTAGACAGACATATATACAGGATATCATTTTCCTACCCCCTGCTCAAGTGCGTAGGACCTACCGACGCCGATTACATCCTTAGAGAAATTCATGAAAGCATATGCGGGAACCACCTGGGGGGTAGGACCCTAGCTCAGAAGGCCCTTCGTCAAGGGTACTTCTGGCTCTCTATGAGGGAGGATGCTGCCAAGTTGGTCCAGAAGTGTGACGGCTGCCAGCGCCACGCACACATCCAGCACCAACCCTCTGTCCTTTTGAATCCACTCTCAGCCCCGTGGCCCTTCGCCCAATGAGGAATAGACATCCTTGGACCATTCCCCCCAGCATCAGACCAGCGGAAATTTCTAATTGTCGCCATCGACTACTTCACCAAGTGGGTCGATGTCGAGGCACTAGCCAAAATCACCGAGAGCAAGGCTAAAGCTTTCTTCTGGAAATCTGTCATATGCCGCTTTGACCTGCCTCATACTCTCGTCACCGACAACGGTCACCAGATCGACAACGCCACATTCAAGACCTTCTGCGACGAGCTGGGGATCCACCATCGATTCACCTCTGTCGGCCACCCGCAGACTAACGGAGAGGCCAAGGTCATGAACCGAACCATCCTCCGAGGGCTCAGAACTCGGCTGGACGGATCCAAAGGCTAGTGGGTAGAAGAGCTTCCCAGTGTGCTATGGGCCTATCACACGACCCCAAGGGCTCCGACAGGTGAAACCCCCTTCAGTCTAGCCTTCGGGTCCGAGGCGGTTGTCCCCGTCGAGATCGGACTGCTAATCCCGCGCGTGGAGTCCTACAGCAAAGAAGACAACCCTGCCCAGCTGAGAGCTAACCTCGACTTCATCGATGAAGTACACGATCGGGCACGACTGCGTATGGCAACTTTCCGCCAGTGAGCGGCCAAGTACTACAACACCCGGGTCCGCCCCAAAGTATTTCTCCCCAGGGATCTGGTTCTAAGGAAGGCCGAGGTGTCCAAGCCCATAGAGGGGGGAAAACTGTCCGCCAATTGGGAGGGTCCTTACCGAGTCACCGAGGCGCTCCACCAAGGAGCGTATCGAATTGAAGAGCTCAACGGCCGACCCATTCCGCGAACCTGGAATGCTGACAACCTTCGCCGATACTATCAATGATGTATCTCCTTGCGTCATGAGCAATAAAAGGTCTCTTTCAGCACCTCGGTCAATTCTCCCTTGCATCCAAGGACCATATCTCACAAAAGAGCTCGTCGGCATCGCAGCCTATGGGACACCTACTCGGCCTCGGTACGGCGGTGCCCCCAAGTAGGTTCAAGATCCAAAAGGCTCCATAACTGGTCGAGTCATCCCTCGGGCGGCACACAAACCTCCGAGGCGGTTCAAAAGGAGCTTGCCGGCATTGCGGCCTACGAGACACCTACTCGGCCCCGGTACAACGGTGCCCCCAAGTAGGTTCAAGACCCAAAAGGCTTCGTAACTGATCGAGTTGCCCCTCGGGCGACACATAAACCCCCGAGGCGATACAAAAGGAGTTTGCCGGCATTGCGGCCTACGGGACACCTACTCAACCCTGGCACGGCGGTGCTCCCGAGTAGGTTCAAGACCCAAAAGGCTCCGTAACTGGTCGAGTCGTCCCTTGGTTGGCACACAAACCTCCGAGGCGGTTCAAAAGGAGCTTGCCGGCATCGCGGCTTATGGGACACCTACTCGGCCCCTGCACGATGGTGCTCCCGAGTAGGTTTAAGACCCAAAAGGCTTCATAACTGGTTGAGTCGCCCTTTGGGCGGCACACAAACCCCCGAGGCGATTCAAAAGGAGCTTGCCGGCATCGCAGCCTACGGGACACCTACTCGGCCCCGACACGGCGGTGCCCTCGAGTAGGTTCAAAACCCAAAAGGCTCCGTAATTGGTCGAGTCGCCCCTCGGGCGGCACACAAACCCTTGAGGTGGTTCAAAAGGAGATCGCCGGCATCGCGGCCTACGGGACACCTACTCGGCCCCGGCACGGCGGTGCCCCCGAGTAGGTTCAAGACCCAAAAGGCTCCGTAACTGGTCGAGTCTCCCCTCGGGCGGCATACAAACCCCCAAGGCGGTTCAAAGTTGAGGCTTGACGACGCCAATGCTAACGAGGTGCTGCCCAGTCCTGCGCCGTCTATGATAGACTTTGTCCGTCAGAAGTCTCTTTCAAAATCAATCTCACAAGGCTTCCTTGTGCGCTTAACGGCCTCACGACCATTCGAACTGTCTCTCTAAGTTCACAAGCAAGTCCCTAAGATGTCCCCAAGGGCCGCTCGGGTTTGCCCAAGTTTTTCCTTGCAGCCGGCAGATAACTATCCTACTTAGCCGGTCGGGGACATGTTGAATCATGGACTTGGTCAGCAGGAAAGGTCTTTGTGGACTTGCTTAAGTCACTACTAAGCATGAGTCTACGGACCCGCCGCGGTGACACCATCATACACAACATCCACAAACATAAGAGCAAAGCATTTTGAGAAAAAGTTTCCTTTTCATTAAGTATCTTGTAATGATTACAAAATCTGACCCGAAGTCGGTTACAAAAGAGAGTACAAGATCAAAAAAGAAAATACGAGTGTCTCAGGGCTTGCTCGGCCCTGGTTCCTCTCCAGCCTCTTCCTCCTCCGTCGGTTCATCACCGAGATCCCCGGGCTGGATCCCTTTAAGTTCGGAGCTATTGATGTTGAAGGCTGCAGACATTTTTACCTTGCAAAGGTCAAAGCCCTTCGCATAGGCATCGAGGCTGGCCTCGACAATCTCCTGCTCGAACTCCGCTGAGGCCTTGAAATTGGCGACGACATTATTGATTCTGGCCTCGGCCTCTTTGGCTCGCACCTCGGCCTCTCCGATTCGCGCCTCGACCTCCCTGGCTCTTGCCTCGGCCTCCCAGGCCTGATTCTCGGCCTCTTCAGCATGGGCGCTAGCGTCGTGAGCATGGGACACCGCCCCGGCCCGCTCATGACTCGCCTCGGTCGCAGCCCTCTCGGCCGCGACAGCCCTCTGCATCATGGTCCGGACCTCGTTCGTGACCACCTCAATCCGGTTTTCCGATTGCTGGAGCTGGCGGGTCAGCTCCTCAATCCTCTTGTCGGCCGCCTCCCGCCTGGCCGATGCTAAAGCCAGTTGGGCCTCGGCCGTGGAGGCTCGACCGCCTTCGATCTCAGCCCGGCACTCTGCTTCCTTTATTCGGCCGCCTAGGTCCTCCTCCTGGGCCTTGGCCTCTTCCTGCAGCCGGACCCATCTCTGACTCAACTCCTTGCCCTGCTTCTTGTATCTCTCGGTCCTTTCTCGACTGCGTGCAAGCAAATTCCCTGAATGGGACATTGCTGTGCGGATGACGAGGGCTCCATTAGCCAGCTGCATCAAAAGAAAGAACTCGTCAGCCACAAGTCAACCAAAACCTGTCAAAAGGAAACTAATTTCGAGGAAATACCTGGAGCACGTTCACCAGTACCATGTCGAGGATGGCAGCGTGGGACATCCGCCCCATCTCATCGTCGATCTCCGGGCACTGCACCCCCGACAGCAGGACGGCGGCCCGCCCGGCATCCCCCATAGTAGATGGCTTGGGTGCCGATCACGCCGGTTGTTCCAGCGTATGATCGATTGGCCGGTGAATTGGATGATGTGTGGGCCCCCAGGACAAGCTCCCCGACTCAGCCCTATGCTTTCTGGGCCTCCTCGACCCGGTGTCGGGTCCTTTGGTCGCTGCCTCCCCCTCTCCGGTAGGTGGGGGAGCCCTCTCCGCCTCCGGCTCGGCGGGAACCGGAGGAGCGCTAGCAACTATAACCTGCCCCGCTTCGGCTACATCGGCGATGGCAGGGGTATCCTCCTTAGGGTCCAGGACCACCACGGTCGCCCCGGTGGTGGTCTGGATCTCCCCTTCTTCTGTCTCGGCCCCGGCCGGGCTGAGGACTGTTTCTTTAGCCGGCGCTTCTCTGACCGGCTCCTCCACAGGTGCCTGAGCCTCGGGGGCTTCCGAGGTATGGGCCGGTTCGGCCTGGGCCCTCTTCCTCGCCCTCTTGGCTGGCCTCGCCTGCTCGCCCATCGCCAACTTCTTTTGGCGCATGGCGGCCTCCAACCTCTCGGTTGGAATCTTCATTGCTGCATGAGAAACACGTATCAGTACCCACCAAAAAAAATATATGAAATGATGAAATGATGAAGTGAATGGCGAAATGGACAAGGGCAACGCCCAGCCGAGGGCGAGAAGAATAGGTTTCTGTGCTCACCGACTGCCGGGGCTAATTCGACCTCATACAAGTTCTCCTCGGACAGGAGATCCTTATAGGTGGGGATCTGACAGGACGAAAGGTGGCGGAAGAGCTCCCCGTCCCCATCGCTCACAGCCGAGTTTTCATTGGAGCTGACATCCGATTCCCTCCAATCAGTCCTCACTCCCTCCACATGGGCAAAAAGGTATCGAGATTTCCACTCCCTGATTTTGGATGGATGACCTAAGGGAAGGGCCCTACCCGGCCTGGCGGTAAACACCCACCAGGCCCCCTCACCTTGGCGACGAAGCTTGTAAAAGGCCCGGAACAAAGACAAACTGGCTGCGGAGCCCTGGAAATGGCAAAGAATAATGAAGGCACAGAAGATCCGAATCGAGTTCGGAGTCAACTGCGCCGGCACTAACCTATACCTATTTAGCAGGTTCAGAAAGAAGGGGTGGAAGGGGAGCCGCAGCCCGCACCGAAAGAACTCTTCGTACAGAGAAACCCAACTTGGGAGGACGGAGCTCACTCTGTCTTCAGGTCCCGGCACGGACATGTAGATAAAGTCGGGGACCCTATACATGACCCTAAGGGCCTCTACCTCTTCTGGAGTCATGGTGGAGGCGATCCCCCCGGTCCTGCCGGATCAAGACCAGCTGCCAGAGAAGGTGTCGGACGCTGGGAGGAAGAAGGAATTGCTCTCACCGGGAAGGTTTGGGCAGGTGGTTGGTTGCTCACCCCCGGCCGGTCATGGATTGTGATCCCTCCTAACGGCCGGGGCACTTGGCTGACAGACAAAGTATGGTCCTTACCAGGGGAAGGGGACGACTCTACCACCGGTCTCTTACCCTCTCTAATGGCCCTACGATCCATGGGTTAAGGATGAAGGGGTAAAAAATGGAAACTGACCTGGAGTTTAGTAAGAAGACGAAGGCTGAAGGTCCCGGGTTGCAGGTGAGTTCAAAAAGGAAGAAAACAAGGAAAGCAATCGCAGTGTAAAGCTCTCCCCGAACCCATGAAGCGCTTTTTATACCCCAATTTCAAATCGCATCGCCCAAGGATTCGCCACGTGGCCCTCACCTACTGTGTCGAGTCCTCAGGCGCCGGCCATCTCACCCACGCTCGAGGCACGCTGCCTCGGTTCAGCCGAGGACGGGATCCCCGGCCAATGATGGTGCTTGAAGAACGGAGAAACATTGATGGCGCCTACCTTTTTCCCATCTTTCGAGAGGCGCCCCCTCGAGGTGCCCGGTGCCGACGTCAGCTCCTACCTACCGCATGATTACGAAAGATTTTCAAAGTGACATCGCTCGGGAGAGCGCGCCAGCTCACCCGCCATTAAGGCTCCTATAATTGGCTATCAATTTTTGAATTTTCGCGCCCCTCTTGCCCAAAGAATAGCGAGCGCGTGGCCCTTCACGCTCAGGAGTGGGGGGCATCTGATGTGGCTGATGAAACCACGTGGGTAATCATGGAAAATCAACTACGTAGCATGGACACATCGGGCCCGACGTCTCCAAACTAGCCGAGGCGGTCCCGATATTTTCAGGTCGGCCCCATCGGCCCCGACATCTCCAAGCTAGCCGAGGCGGCCCCGATCTTTTCAGGTCGGCCCCGTCGACCCCGGCATATCCAATGTCAGCTCCCCCTCCTCTCTGGGGCCACCGACAGCACACCTGCACACTTGTGGTAATCGGATAGAGTTTTACTAGTCTTTATGTAGCGCTCCATAAAGAGCTAGAGAACCCCAACTAATTATCATAAGTGGCAGACACACAAAAACACATCCTGTTAAAAACTTTTCATTTTTCATCTCAATTATATACACAAATCATTCAATCAACACTAAGCATCAACCTGCTCAGATAATATTTTTCATGACATTCCTCAGGCAGTTTACAAGATCACATTCACAATCGACATCAAAATCATAAGTGCACACATCATGCTCATAATTTTCTCCAAAACATAAGTCTCATATTCATATCCCAAAAGGTCTAAAACATCATTACATCTCACTATACACATACACATATACAATATACAAATATCAATCCACATTGTCTCAATATACAAGGCTAGCATCTATACACCTTGCATCCAAGCAAGCTTCACCAGCTAAGGGTTTTGTCCTGCTTATCTTGTGATCCTGGCAGAAATGCTCACTGATCTGAAAGAACATTTAAATCATAGAGGGATGAGACCTAAGTCCCAGTGACTGGATAACCATCTAACTATGGAGAAATAGAGAACCATAACATCTTATTTTCAATCGTATGCTGATACTATTTAGCTTGTACAAGTCAAAGTACATTTTTAACATGATATCAGATAAAATAAAATGTAGCTTATTCTTCAAATAACATATCAGTACTGAAATACTCTACAATAACCTTTTTACTGTAAGATAACTCATTAAGATAAAAATCAATGCATTACAATATAAAAATATGCATTCTTTATCTACAACCCAGACTTCTTTATTAAATTCTCAGACTCCCACCGAAATCTGATTGCCCATTGACATCCAAGTAAACTCTCTCTCTCGGGATAACTACTCGACCCACTGGCCCTTTTTATATCACAACATATGCTTTTAAATCTCATGATGCTGGGCTGTGTGTGTAATGCATCTGAGGTACCACCCTACAGTTGCCCTCCCGTAGGTGTACTCTCATCGGGTGCGTGACTAGCAATAGGATCCCCGCACAAATAGCACCCCTTACCCGTGCGGTTCACCCGGCAAAGTGCTTTGTTCCTTAACCCTGGAACCTCGGGTTTTCTCTCTGCCCCCACGGGCTATATATAGTAATCAGCTCCACTGAGCTATGATTCATGCCCCCACGGGCTGCTCACAACCAGTCCCACTGGCCTGGTTAAGCATGCACTCACCCCTGATTCTGGGGTTCATCGTACGATCTGTTCGCAAGGAGGTGTCGGCTCGATAGTAGTGTGCAATGCTCATGCTACAGTACAGTCTAAAGGGTGATCAGTCCCCTAGCTGCCTGATGCTCAGTATGACACATACATCATTTGTAAAGCTTTATCATGCAAATATGCCATGTATACATTAAAAATTCCCTCATCGAAACTCATGCTTATGTGTTTATGCTCAAAACTCATGCTCGAAACTCATGCTTATTTCTTTATGCTTAAAACTCATGCTCAAAACTCATTTATCAGAATATCATATACTAGGTTCTCATTTCTCATATTTAAAACATACATAATACTCTGCTAAACATAACATACCACAACTAGGTATTAATCTTATTATACTAGCTCAAATTAACTTCTCATTGCTAGATGAGAAACCCACTCACCTTAGTAGGTTACTCCTCGACTGGTACTCAACTCTGGTATTCCGGCTCCCTGGATTAACCCTCTTGACCTACGTCAACATACAGATACGATAGCTATTAGGATTATCTCCACACGAGGTTTTCCCACGAACCATGCATGCATACATGATCTATCCTCTAATATCTCATTATTTTCTTCCACCCTTTCTCTACTCAAGATTACTTCTACTATTACCTCAAAATATAATAATCTAGAAAATCTAAAGTCATACAAGATCTAGGGAAGCTATAGCTTACCTGGAGTCGAGCACAAACCCCAAGCTTCCCTTTCCCTTTCTCTTTCTTCCTCCTTTTTCTTCTTCTTCTTCTTCCTCTTCCTCTTCCTCTCTTTTCTCCTCTTCTTTCTCTCTTTCTTTCTTTCCTTCTTTTCTCTGGTTGAACCCACGTTTCCCTTTTTCTCTAATGACTTGGGGACCAAGTCATTGGAAACTTAAGGGTTAAGGCATGCCAAATTTCCCTTTTGCCCTCAAACACTCTTAACGTGCGCTTTTTGGAAAACACGTGGCTCACTTATAACCATGATATTTTGCCCTTAGATTTTCTTTCCCAAGTTGCCCTTAACACAATTAGCAATTGACATCGGAGCCTTTTCCCATTTTGCCCCTGACATAGTATTTTTTTAATCGATTTATAGCCCAGATTATCATTTTTTACTTAAATCGATACTTTTATATAATATTTCTAAGAAAAGACTTTACCAGCTTGAAGAACTCGATTTTAGAAATCCAACGGTTCAAACGGCATCCAAATCGGACTTGAAACGGATTAAATATGAAATTATCAAGATTTAACTCAGAAAAACCTGCCGTCTTGGAATCGGCTCCAACAGATTTGGAGTCGTCTCCAGCAGAAATAGGTGTCGGCTCCAGAAAAGTAGGGGTCGACTCCAGAAAAGTAGGGGTCGACTTCAGCTCTGCAGGTGTCGACTCCAAAGCGTGCCGAAAGTTTAAAACCGTGCCAGAGTCGACTCCACTCCAATTAGGATCGACTCCAACCACTAAAAACATCATTTTAGGATAAAACTCAAACTAAACTTGATTTTTCTTGTGATTTAAACCCATTAAAACTTAAGTCTCTCAATTTCTTAAATCAAACTCATTAACATTCAAAAATATATTTATTTACTCTAAAATTTCTTCTCTTTACATTTATCAAAAGGCCAACACACCCATATTTCACTGAAACTTTCTGACTTTTATTTCAAATGAAAATGCCATAAATTACAAGGTTTTCAGGATGTTACATCCAAGCTGGCCGAGGCGGCCCCGAGCTTCTCAGGTCGGCCCCGTTGGCCCCAGCATCTTTAGGCAAGCTGAGGCGGCCCCGACTTCTTCAGGTCGGCCCCACATCTGCCAGAACCATCAACCTTATGACCAGCGCAGCCTGACACAACCAGGCCCACATACTGCCTGACCACGCTGTCGATGGGATTAGGCCCACCAACCAATTGATTCCGTCGACCGATTTGACCTGGCCCACCAACCGCCAATTCCCCCCTCTCCAATGGGACAGCATCTACCGATCAGCCCAAATTCATGCAACCCCCACATGTTTCGCGAACATCTTTCCCTCATGGAATTTTGCGTGGCCAATCTTCATGCAAGTCTTAACTGCATATAAAAGGGTGAGTCCATTGGAGATTCAGGTACGCGAACATAAGCACCAACTTATTCTCTCACATCAGAGAAACTCCATCTCTCGAAGCCTTCTCTGCCCTAAAGAGATCTCTTGAGCTCTTCTTCAGCTGTGACCTCGGTTGCTGACTTGGACGTCGGAGGGTCCCCACCGGAGCACCCCTTCGGTATTGGGACTTCTTGCAGGTTGTCCGGCTAGGCGAGGATCTCACCAGCAAGTGGATTATTTTTCCCTGCACTCATTACCACCAGCGATCAGGCATCATCAGTAGGCTTGAGATATATAGCAGGCTATCATAATGCGAGTTTTTAGGAATCTTGTTATAAAATTATAAAAAATTTAATAATATAAATCGAGAAGTCTAACTATGATTAGTTTTTATAATTTTTTAAAAATTTGAGCTTCAATCTCATTTATTTAATAATCCCATTTAATGCCTTTAATTTCTTATACAGTCTCCTTATGTCTTTAGATTTTTCTTTATTTATGAGTGTACTCTATAAAATTTGCCTAAATTGGGATATAAAAGTTTTCTTTAAAAAACTTTATTGGTGTGTGAGAGGAAACTTTTAAGATTTTAAGGTAATGATTGTCACGACTAATGATAAACATTGATAATGATTATTTTTTAATTTTGTTATATATTTTTATTATTTTAGTATTTTTTGAAAAGTCGGGTCATAATGCAAGTGCTAAATAGTGATGCTTTTTTATTCTCAATTCAACTAATTAGGGGTTCGAAATCCACTATATTAAATTAAGACAATATCAATATTTTTTTGCATGCTTGACATGTGCAGAAATCAGCAGATGGAGCTTTTTAATTTTATAATGTTAATTTAATAATTAATTTTTAATTAAGGATAATTTTGAAACTATTTATGGATAGAAAGCGTGGTTTTGGCCATGTTTGTATCCACATGGATGTAGTGAAGAAATCGACGGTTGTACTAATAGTTTCATACTGATGATTTTATTTTTTTTAACAAATAATTTTTTATCACTTTAATTAAAATCTTGATAATCTGACATTTAAAATAAATAAATAAAAATAGATCGATGATTTGTCAATCATATCATACTACCGATTTTTCTAAATTACATTCCAAAAAATTTTTTAAAAATATGGAAGTCATCCCTGTGAGGGATGATTTTGGGCTGGACCACGCTAGCGGTGGCCCAACCCAACCCCGTCACGGCCCGGCCTGGCCCGAGTCATGAGAGGACTTGCGGTGAAATGAGTCAAAGAAGACGAGGATTCTCCATTGGCGAACTGGAAGTGAGATGGCGCTACTCTAATCACCGATGCCGACTCAAACCCCCATCAATTTAATCTTTTTGTAGCTCATCTCGCCGTTGCAACTCTAAAGTTGATATCTAAAATAGCGTTCGTGATAAAAATTGGTTCCATTAATTCAGGGGGTTGGGTCTTGTGGATGCTTATTAAATGAGTGGAGTGGGCTAAGAGATGCTGTAAAGCCTGAGTGGATATCATCCAAAATTTTATATGAAATTGTACGAATATGCAGAAGTTAACCAACAAAAAAAAAAAAAAAATTGAAACTACGGTGAAGAATAGAATATATATATTCATTTCCATTTTTATCCTGGGAAAGGATTGATGTTTTATGAAAATGATTAATTATTAAAATATAAATATCATGACAGACACTAAATAACTCTACTCAATGCCACGTTTGAGGTATAAATGAGTGACATAAACCATTATGAAGAACAAAACAGTAATTTCTATCTGAATTTAGGATCTAGATTTAATTTTTATTTTTTTTAAAAAAAATCCAAATCTACATCCAGTAAAATTTGTCGATAGCTATCTATATCCAATCAGATAGCAAATTTCTGTCCAAATTCAATTTGAGATAGATTCAGTTGGATGCCTATTTTCAACCCTAAAGCAAAGAGGAGAGAGCCGAAGGGATCTCCAATTCTCTATGAAATGAATTCCTATGCTATTGCTATTTTTTTGTCATCATTACAATGCGTTCGGATATTTAGTCTGCCATAAAGTCCACAAGGAGGGCGTAAACTCTGGCCAGACCATGATCTTGATTGCACGATATATGGCCTAAAATGTTACTTTGATTACTAGATTAAGAGAGTTAGACACTAGATTTGGTCATTCTATTGCTCAAAGGGAAAAGATTGCAATCAAGCAGAGCAAAGGTGCTTCTTGGTGCATGATGGCACTCATGTTGAAACTTCTGCTTTTGTGCTAAATGAGAAGACAAACTTCTACGTGGATCGTTTTATAGGTGGCATCAAATGGGGACTGGTTTCTTCGCCTGCATGCTTACATAGGGTGGAGAAGGAAGGAAAGGGGAATGGATACGGATGGTGATGGATAGATAGAGTTTTTTGTGGGTATTCAAATTGAATCGAAAAAAAGAGTTTAGTTGGTAAAAATCTGATATGGTTTAGTTTTGGATTTCAAAAATTTTTAAACCTGATTTAAATGAGTATGAGTTCGGGTTTAGAAAATTGAGTATATAAAAAATATAGTTTTTCAAAAATTATAAAAATTATCAATATATAACTCATTTAGGTGGAATAGTGGATACAAACTCCTTACCTTAAAAGAACTTCTTAAAAATATATTTAATTTTAATTTTATTATTAAATTGATATAGGATAATGTTTTTTTAAAAAAATTATAATAAAAAATGATTTTATTTTAATTTTGGAATGGGTTCCGGCTGGATAACCAATTTGGTCCGATCCGATTTTCTTAACCAATTTGGATATAGTTTAATAATCTGGATCGGGTTTAACTATTTTTAAAAATTAATTTAAAATTTGAATAGTTCAGAAAATAGGGCATCCACCCTATTACCATCTCTAGAAAAGAAAGAGAAGGATAATAAAAATTTTATTTGGAATAAAAGTGAAAGAAAAAAAAAGGAGAGGGGGTTGAGGGCTTTTTATTCTATATTTCCTCTCAAAAACCTATTTCTTGACCTCTAAATTGGGAGATAAAGAGTGAAAATTTTTATCTTCATCTTTCTAATTCTATTCCTACAACTAAAAAGTATATTTATAAATTTTTAAATATAACTTTCTTCTTATTCCTCCCCTCCTTTTATTCAAACAAAGTAAATATAAATTATAATCCTTTCTCCTTTCCTTCTTAAACAAAAAAAATAGTAATCCTTTCTTACAATTCTTTCCTCTCTCTCTTCTTTCCCTCCAAATATCTAAATTGACCCTTAGTAAATGAGTGGTTGGACCAAACCACACATTTATTTTTTATTTTTTTATTATTCAAACATGATTGGAATTAGAGATATCAAATGGGCTAGCCCAAGCCAACATGAGATGGCTATTACCGTAGCCGTGCCATTCTTGGTACGACCCACGGCATGCTTCTAGGCATGCTCAACACTAATGAGCTGACTTGCAGTATGACCTACTAGGCCTGCTTATTAGGCGAGGCATGCTCAACACTAATGAGCTGACTTGCAGCATGACCTACTAGGCCTGCTTGTTAGGCATGCAGACCCGGTATGTAGGCATGGCATGTTAGACTAGCCTACATAATGACCCGTCGAGCTGGCATGCCGAGCATGGTCAAGTGAACATGCGCCTGGCATGGCTGGCCCAAAAGTAAAGGAAAAAAATGCCCCCCATAACAGTAAAAATAATGCCTAGTTTTAGAGCATTTTCATCTAATTTTAAAATATTCTTTATAACAGCATAAATGACTGCTTTTAAAGGTATTTTAGTTTTTTGGTCAAGAAAACATATATCCTTCCCAACGGCCATAAACAGCTAGTTTTCAAGATTATTTTTACCATTTAAAAGCCCTTCAACATCTATAAACACTAAATAGATCTCAACCTTTCTTTCTCACCTTATACTAACCACAAGCTTTATAAAACTCTCTATTCTCCTCAGCCCTCCTAAGCTATCCAAAGCCCTCTTAAGTCCTTCTTATCTTCCTACAATCCTTCCTAATTCTCCTAAGCCATCTTAATTTCTTATGTATGTACTTATGTTGTCTTTCCTTTAAAGTTACTATGTTCCTAGTCAATTTGTTAAGTATTTTACTCATGGACTTTGTATTTATTGAGACTTATGATTGGATGTGTTTATTTCTTGTGAAATAGTTCACGATTATGGAGTTATGTTATTATACTTTTTTCAATTATGATTTAATTTATTTCTTATGAATTAGCTCATGGAATTGGCAATTATGGTAAATTTATTTGAAACTATTTCATTAGTTATATAAATTTAATACTTTATTTTTATTTTTTATATGTAGTGAGCAAAAATCAAAATATTTTAATATAAAAAAGGGGTTGGTTGGAATAGTCTTTGTGGGGATGGGGATCTCAATAAGAATGAAGATGGGGATCTTATCAAAAATGAGTTTGGTGGGGATGGGGATTGGAAATTTTTTGTCCCCATTAGCTGGAATGGAATGGGGATTGGGATAGGGGGCTAAAATAGTGGCGAGAGTAGAGAGTGGCTCCTTTCTCAATTCTGTCTCATTGTCATTCCTAGAAACATTTGCTCGCTGGTTTACGATTTGAGCATATAGTGCTTATTACATATCATTTACTTATATGTGGTAATATTGTTTATCTTACTCAATCATTTCAAAAAAAATAAAATAACATTATGCTTTCATGTCATTTCAGCCTGACTCATCACAGAGTGAAGATAAAGATATTAGCAATGGATTCGATAAATTAGAGGGAGAGCTCCATGAGTAGGTATGACTGTGAATAGCCTCTTCTTTCTAAGCTTTTTTATAAAATAATTACTTCTTGCTATGTTACTTTTCAAAGGACAAAATCATGCCAACCAATCACTTGCACGGACTGTTGTCCCTTATTGCATCTCATAGGAACAAAGTATATTTTTGTGATTCTATTGGATGTTCAACGGAAAAAGAATTGAAAGGTATTATTAATACCTAAGTATTTATTTCTTTATAATTTTATAGTAATTAATTGCCTGGATTATATCATTTGAATCTTACACCATTATTATACTTTGTTATATCAGTGCACTCAAAATATACAACGCTAAAGCTGACCGAGTTACAAGAAAAACACTTACTTGGAAGTTAGTTAAGGTATATTGAGTTGCACATTCTTTTTATTAATTCATAAAATTATATCTTATTTTTCTGAATCTTATAAAAACTTTTAAATTCATTTTTTAAGTGTCCTAAGCAACCATCAGGTGTTGAATATAGCTATTATGTCATCATGTATATGAAGGAGATCATTGAGAATCATATCATTTCAACCGATGAAAAGATAGATTATTATTGCATGATTTATATAAATAGTACTTCTTATAGTTTTAAATTTTTATGTCATGTGTTATTTAGTGTTCCTTTTCTGAGTAACTTATGTATATATGCAGTTTGGCGAGAAGAAAACATATAAACAAGAAGAGATCGATATTATGTGTGAAGAATGGATCGACTACTTGTAAGGTTTCATTTGAAGAAATGTCATGGATGTTTATGTATATTGAAGTTTGGATTATCTGAAAATGTTATGGATATTTGTATGATAGTATTGGATATTTCAATTCAATATTTGGAATTTTTTTTGAAATTGAAAGTATATATTGTATGATAGTATTGAATATTTGTATGACAGTATTGGATATTTCAATTCAATATTTTTAAAAAATTTTGAAATTGAAAGTATATGTTTGTATGATAGGATTAGATATTATACTATGTTTTGAATATAAAAATGTAGTCTAAATAAATGATAGACTACATTTTTCAATAAAAAGTAGTCTTTTATACTACATTGTCTGATAAAAACGTAGTTTAAATATATTTAAAGATTACATTTTTACGACTTTTAACTACGTCTAAAAATGTAGTCTAAAAGAGGGACTTTTAACTACACTCACCTAGACTACGCTTTAGAAAACGTAATCTAAATATAAAAGACTACGTAGTCTAATTAAAAAATTATTGCAGTGAATAATCACACATTGATTATAAGCATGCAATATGGAGCATATTTGACCAAATTAAGATGAAGAATCTAGTGGATTTGAATCATTCTTCTTCCATATTAGACTAATTCAAGGTAGAGAATCTAATGGATTTGATGGGTTTAAGTCATTCACATCAATACCCACATTTGTTTAAAGCAAATATAGACAAAAGTTAGATACCATTCAAATATAAGTAATCAGATCTTGAATAGTATTAAGTAATAAAAATTAAGATAAATGACTTGATCATAAAAGATGGGAGCCGAATCCACCATCCATATTTCACATGATATATGAGCTTAAGGCATAGTTACTAATTCACATGAAGAGCAATCCAATGGAGGGTTTGTATCATTGTTTTAATTAATATTTTTTAAATATTTATTCTAGATCAAATAACTCCATTAATGTTTAATTATAAATTATATGAAAGATGATAGCAAATTATCTACTTTTTAGAGTGTTTGTGGAAAAAATTTATATGTAATTGTAGGAATACGTAGAAGTTAACCAAAAAAAAATGAAAATAACATGAAGAATATAATATGTATATTCATTTCCAATTTTATCTAAGAAAAGGACTTATTTTAAATAAAAATAATTAATTATTAAATATGAGATATGATAACATATACTAAATACCTCTATTCAACTACATAGCCCCTCCCCCTAACAAAAAAAAGAGAGGAATATTTGAGGTTTAAATAAGTAAAATAAATCACTATAGTAAACAAAATAAATTTCATACCCTAGAACCGGAATTTCAATATGAGTTTGAGATCTAAATTTGCTTTTTATATTTTTTTATTAAAATCTAAATCTAGATCCAATAAATTTATGGATAGATATCTGAATTCAATAAATATCAATAATTTTTGTCTGAATCTATTCGATATAAATCTAGTTGGATGCTTGTTTTCTGCACAAAAGCAAAAAAGAGAGCATGGTTGTTCAGAGAGATTTCTATGAAAAAAATTCCCATGATATTGTTGCTTTTATGTTATCATTGTAATGTCGTTCAGATCTCAAATATAGATTTTCAATCAAATGATTATTCGTATGATGTGATAATTGATATCATCATCACAACTGTTCAGGCAATAATACTAGATTTCGAGTCCGGCAAGCGTAGAACATCAAGTGTTGCTTTTGCTTACATAAATTGAACCCATGCATTTATTCAATTCTTAGCAGAATTTGGCCATCCCTTTTTTCACAAATATGTGAGAGGATAAACTTGCACGTGGATCTTTTATTACTAGTGATATGGCTGATGTAGCCACAAGGGTAATTTTGACAAAACCAAAATATTAGTGCGCCCCGGCGTTTCCAGCCCGCCGAGTCGGCCCCGACCATTCCTGGTCGGCCCCTCTCGGCCCCGCGTCTCCAGCCCGCCGAGTTGGCCCTGACCATTCTTGGTCGGCCCTTCTCGGCCCCGGCGTCTCCAAGCCTGTCGAGTTGGCCCCGACCATTCCTGGTCGGCCCCTCTCGGCCCCGACGTCTCCAAACCCGCCGAGTCGGCCCCGACCATTCATGGATGGCCCTTCTCGGCCCCGACGTCTCCAAGCCGCCAAGTCGGCCCCGACCATTCCTGGTCGGCCCCTCTCGGCCCCGGCTCTCCAAGCCCGCCGAGTTGGCCCCGACCATTCCTGGTCGGCACCTCTCGGCCCCAGCATCTCCAAGCCCGCCGAGTCGGCCCCGACCATTCCTGGTCGGCCCCTCTCAGCCCTAGCATCTCCAAGCCAGCCGAGTCGGCCCCGACCATTCCTGGTCGGCCCTTCTCGGCCCCAGCGTTGCTAAGCCCGCCGAGTCAGCCCCGACCATTCCTGGTCGGCCCCTCTCGGCCCCGACGTCTCCAAGCCCACCGAGTCGGCCCCGACCATTCCTGGTCGGCCCCTCTCGGCCCCGACCATTCCTGGTCGGCCCCTCTCGGCCCCGGCGTCTCCAAGCCCGTCGAGTCGGCCCCCACCATTCCTGGTCGGTCCCTTTTGGCCCGGCATCTCCAAGCCCGCCGAGTCGGCCCCGACCATTCCTGATCGGCCCCTCTCGGCCCCGGCGTCTCCAAGCCCACTGAGCCAGCCCTGACCATTCCTGGTCGGCCCTGCCCCGGCACATCCTAGTCGGCAAGGCTGGCCCCGGCCACCCCTGGCCGACCCAGATAAGCCTTGGCTCCCTAGGGAGAGTCGAGACTTCCCGGTTTTCTCCAAATCTGCCCCAACACGGCCCTGGTAGCTCGGGACGCTACCTCTCTGACCTGCGCCGCCTGACAACGCCAGATCCAACTACCCACTGGCCACGCTGCTGATGGGACTGGACCCAACTACCCAATAGCCCCACTGGCTGATGGGACTTAGCCCACCAACCGCCGTTTTCTCCCTTTTCGATGGGATAGGACCCACCAACCAGCGCAGATTCACATAACTCCCAAGAACTCCACAGACATTCCTTCTTCACGGAATCCCATATGATCATGTCAGGGTCAACCCCTATAAAAAGGTGAATCCACTCAATAATCAGGTATGCACGATAACCCTGAAAAAATCGCTATCCTAAGGCCCAGAGAGGAATCCCTCCTCCCCGGGAATACCTTTTTCATCTAAAAAGAGCTCATTCGAGCTCCTCCTCTGCTGTGACCTCAATTGCTAACTTGGGCATCGGAGGGTCCCACCGAAGAATTCTCTCCGGTCCTGAGACTTCTTTGTAGGCAACCTAGTGAAGCAAAGGTTCGAGAATCAGTCCGTTCTCGACGTTCAGGACCAGTGATTGGGCGTCATCAGATTGGCGCGCCAGGAAGGGGGCGTTGGTGTAGGACGTAGCAAGTATCTCAGGGCCTCCCTGTGCTACATCTCGACAAACTCTACCCCCCCTCTCTTCTCTCCTTGAAGCCATGGTGGTAACACGAGCTCAGGACGCTTCCATTAGCTATCTAGCGGGGCTTCCCCCACCAGTTAGACAGCAGGAGGCCAACCCCCCTGCTGCCGATCCTCCACTCACCTGCCCACCATGAACGCAGCCATCCAAACAGCGGAGCAACTGGCGACCCTCTCCCAGCAAGTCCAAACTCTCACTGCTATGGTCCATGGGCTCCAACAGCAGCAGTCCGTGGCCACCCAGCACCAAACCGCTCCCCTCGCCAGTCAGCAGTCGGCGAGGGGAGGTTCTCCACGATGGGAGGCCTAGGAAGCCTCGCCGACTACATCCTTAGAGAAATCCACGAGGGCATCTGTGAAAACCATATGGGAGGCAGATCCTTAGCCCAAAAGGCCCTCCATCAGGGATACTTCTGGCTCACTATGAGGGAGGATGCGACTAAATTAGTTCAGAAATGCGATGGTTGCTAGTGCCATGCATACATCCAACATCAATCGTCTACCTCGCTGAACCCACTCTCGGCCCCATGGCCTTTCGCTCAGTAGGGAATGGACATTCTCGGGCCATTCCCCCCAGCTTCCGGGCAACGGAGGTTCTTGCTAGTCACCATTGACTATTTCACCAAATGGGTCGAGGTCGAAGCGCTAGCTAAGATCACTGAAAGCAAAGTCAAAGCTTTCTTTTGAAAGTCAATCATATGTCGTTTTGGCCTGCCTCACACCCTCATCATGGACAACGGCCGCCAATTCAACAATGAAGCATTAAAAGTCTTCTGTGACGAGCTAGGCATTCATCACCGATTCACCTCTGTCAGCCACCCCCAAACCAACGGGGAGGCCGAGGTTATGAACCACACCATCCTTAGGGGACTCATAACCCGGTTAGACGGGTCTAAAGGTCGATGGGTGGAGGAGCTCCCCAGCATGATATGGGCTTATCACACGACCCCCAGAGCCCCGACGGGCGAGACTCCCTTCAGTCTTGCCTTCGGATCCGAAGCCGTCATTCCTGTCGAGATCGGATTACCCAGTCCACACGTGGAGTCCTTCAGTGAGGAAAACAACTCCGTGCTGATTCGGGCTAATTTGGATTTCATCGACGAGGCGCATTTGTTCTTTTCTATTTCGCAACCACGATGATGGCGTTAAGGATTTCTCCCTAACCAGCCTATACCCATTTTTCACAAAGCACAGACAATCAACACATCACAAAGACAAGGTTTACAGGGGAAAACCTTCCTTCCCAAGGACAAAGCCCCCAACCAAAGTATAATATATATATAACTCTGGATTACAAGATATAGCCCGATTTGGCTAGCACTCCTCACGTCCCTAACAAGAGCTCTCAAGTGCCCCAAACCCTGACTTTCCCTTGCACCTCTTGTACAAAGATCTTGCTCGTCTCGTTGCGTGACGCTCGGGTCTTGCACCCTCCTAGCGCGCATGGCTCCGCACCGTTCAGATGCGTTGGCTTGCCAGATGACTCACGCTTGAGCCACCTTGTCGTGAGGCACGACTACACACCCGCCTGGTGTGCACGGCTTGCGCACCCGCCTGGCGCGCACGGCTCCGCACTGAAAGCCCTCCTGGTGCGGAGCGGGAGGCAGAGGAGACAACAATGGACACTGCGGTGGGATATTGAGGGGGAGGGTGAGCGAGAACAATCCAGTGGGCTGGTTTCCATTGTGGGTGAGGAAAACAACTCCGTGCTGATTCGGGCTAATTTGGATTTCATCGACGAGGCGCATGATCAGGCGAGGCTGCGCATGGCAACTTTTCGTCAGCGAGCGGCCAGGTACTACAATGCTCGAGTTCGTCTTAAGGTTTTTCACCGCGGAGACTTGGTTTTGAGAAAAGCTGAGGTTTCAAAGCCTACAGAGGGGGGCAAACTATCCTTCAACTGGGAGGGTCCTTATTGCGTCACCGAGATACTCCACCGGGGGGCATACAAACTAGAAGAGCTCGACGGATAACCCATTTCATGTACCTGGAATGCGGACAACCTTCACCAATATTATCAATGATGTATTCCCCTAGGGCGTAAGCAATAAAGGAGGTCCCTTCTGACGCAACAGCCTACTCTCCCTTGCATCCAAGGACCAAGTCTCTCAAAAGGAGCTTGCCGACATCGAGGCTAACGGGACACCACTCGGCCACGGCACGGCGGTGCCTTCGAGTTGGTTAAGACCCTAGCAGCTCTGTACCCGATCGAGTCACCCTTCAGGCGGCACACAAACCCCTGAAGCGGTTCAAAAGGAGCTTGCCGGCATCGCGGCTAACGGGACACCACTCGGCCCCGGCACGGCGGTGCCCCCGAGTCGGTTAAGACCCTAGCAGCTTCGTACCCGGTCGAGTCACCCTTCAGGCAGCACACAAACCCCTGAAGCCATTCAAAAGGAGCTCGCCAGCATCGTGGCTAACGGGACACCACTCGGCCCCGGCACGGCGGTGCCCCCGAGTCGGTTAAGACCCTAGCAGCTCTGTACCCGATCGAGTCACCCTTCAGGCGGCACACAAACCCCTGAAGCGGTTCAAAAGGAGCTCGCCGGCATCGTGGCTAATGGGACACCACTCGGCCCCGGCACGGCGGTGCCTCCGAGTCGGTTAAGACCCTAGCAGCTCCATACCTGATCGAGTCATCCTTTAGGCGGCACACAAACCCCTGAAGCGGTTCAAAAGGAGCTCGCCGGCATCTCGGCTAATGGGACACCACTTGGCCCTGGCACGATGGTGCCCCCGAGTCGGTTAAGACCCTAGCAGCTCCATACCCAGTCGAGTCATCCTTTAGGTGGCACACAAACCCCTGAAGCGGTTCAAAAGGAGCTCATCGGCATCGCGGCTAATGGGACACCACTCATTCCTGGTACGGCGGTGCCCCTGAGTCAATTAAAACCCTAGCAGCTCCGTACCCGGCACGGCGGTGCCCCTGAGTCGGTTAAGAACCTAGCAGCTTCGTACCCGGTCGAGTTGCTCTTCAGGCGGCACACAAACCCCTGAAGCGGTTCAAAAGGAGCTCGTCGGCATTGCGCTAATGGGACACCACTCGACCTCGGCACGGCGGTGCCCCCGAGTCGGTTAAGACCCTAGAAGCTCCGTACCCGGTCGAGTCGCCCTTCAGGTGGCACACAAACCCCTGAAGTGGTTCAAAAGGAGCTCGCCGGCATCGCGGCTAACGGGACACCACTCGGCCCTGGCACGATAGTGCCCCCGAGTCGGTTAAGACCCTAGCAGCTCCATACCCGTCGAGTCGCCCTTCAGGCGGCACACAAACCCCTGAAGCGGTTCAAAAGGAGCTCGCCGGCATCGTGGCTAACGGAACACCACTCGGCCCCGGCACGGCGGTGCCCCCGAGTCGGTTAAGACCCTAGCAGCTCCATACCCAGTCGAGTCGCCCTTTAGGCGACACACAAACCCTGAAGTGGTTCAAAATGAGCACACCGGCATTGCGGCTAACGGGACACCACTCGGTCCCGGCACGGTGGTGCCCTCGAGTCGGTTAAGACCCTAGCAGCTTCGTACCCGGTCGAGTCACCCTTCAGGTGTCACACAAACCCCTGAAGCGGTTCAAAAGGAGCTCGCCGGCATCGCGGCTAATGGGACACCACTCGGCCTTGGCACGGTGGTGCTCTCGAGTCGGTCTAGACCCTGCAGCTCTGTAACCGATCGAGTTGCTCTTTAGGCGGCACACAAACCCCTGAAACGGTTCAAAAGGAGCTCGTCGGCATCGTGGCTAATGGGACACCACTCGGCCCTGGCACGGTGGTGCCCCAAGTCGGTTAAGACCCTAGCAGCTCCGTACCCGGTGAATCGACCTTCAGGCGACACACAAACCCCTGAAGCGGTTCAAAAGGAGCTTGCCGGCATCACGGCTAACGCAACACCACTCGGCCCCGGCACGACGGTGCCCCCGAGTTGGTTAAGACTCTAGCAGCTTCGTACCCGGTCGAGTCACCCTTCAGGCGGCACACAAACCCCTAAAGCAGTTCAAAAGGAGCTCGCCGGCATCGCGGCTAACAGGACACCACTCGACCCCAGCACGGTGGTGCCCCCGAGTCGGTTAAGACCCTAGCAGCTCCATACCCGGTCGAGTCGCCCTTCAGGCGGCACACAAACCCTTGAAGCGGTTCAAAAGGAGCTTGCCGGCATCGCGACTAACGGGACACCACTCGGCCCCAGCACGGCAGTGCCCCCGAGTCGGTTAAGACCCTAACAGCCCCGTACCCGATCAAGTCACCCTTCAGGTGACATGCAAACCCCTTCCGGCACGGCGGTGCTTCTCCTAACAGCTCCATATGCGCTCGGGTCGCCCCTCGCATGGGACCTAGACCATGAAAATAGCTCCAAAAGGCTTCGCGTGGCCCTCACAGACTCCGAGTCAGTCAGCTCAGTCATAGCCTTTCCTGATCAACCCCGACCGTCCCAGGCATCTTCAACACTGACCGAGTCGGTGTAGGTCTCCCCCGCTCAACTCCACTCACCCTCGGCGCCCTCACGACGATAGAATCAACCCCAACCATCTTTGGTAAATCCAAATGCCTCCAAAATTAGGCTTGGCGTCGAGTTGCCCGGGGATCTTTCCAAGCCTTTGGAAGATTCATACGTAAATGAGCCTTCTTGCAAACAGCCTACGACAGCACGAAACATCTTAAGTGACCGTTCATATGGCCAGCCTACATCCTAGAGACGCATTCAAATATTGGTTAAGTCCGGAGTCGCGGATCATTTCAGAAGATACTATATTCGGCTACGACATCGTTAGCATATACGATTTGGCCACAAGAAGTAAAGCACAGTAAGGCGTTTTTCTCAGAAGAAGAAAGACCGGATGGATCAAAACACAAAGAAATTGGGAGAAAAAGTCTTTTTCATTAACTATTGAAGAGAGGTACAAAATTGGGCCCGAGGCCGGTTATACACAATAAAGCAAAGAAAAATAACTCAAGGCTCGCCAGGGCCGGACTTCTCTTCATCCTTTTTCTCCATGGGCTCCTCGTCAGACTCCCCAGGTCGGATGTCTTCAAGTTCAGCAATATCGATCTTGAGGCCGCGGATACTTTGACCTTGCACATCTCGAAGCCCTGAACATAAGCATCGAGGCTGGCCTCGATGACTTCCTGCTTGAACTCCGGCGAGGCCTTATAATTAGAGACGGCCTGCCCCGCCTCAGCTTCGGCCCGCTGTGCTCTAGCCTCGGCCTCCCAGGCCTTGCTCTCGGCCTCTTCGGCGCGGGCGCTGGCCTCATCAGCACAGGCCACCACCCCGGCCTTCTCCGAGCCCGCCTCTGCTGCCGCCTTCTCCGTGGCGGCCGCCCTCTCTACCGCAATTCGAGTCTCCTCCTCGGCGCGTTGAAGCCGTCGAGTCAACTCCTCGTTCTGCGCTGCGACGGCCTTCAATCTCTCTGAGGCCAACTCCATTTTGGCCTTGGCTGCGGAGGCCTGGCCGCTCTCGGCTTCAGCCCGGCTCTCCATCTCCCTCAGGCGACCGGCCCAGCTCTCCTCACGGGCCGAGGTTTCTTGATGAAGGCGAGCAAGGCTTTCGTCCTGCGCCATGCTCTCCTTCTTATATCTATCGGCCCGCGCCAAGGCCTTGGTCATCGTGTTGGAAGAATGGGCCAGCGCCTCGCGGAAGCCCAATGCTCCATTGGCCATATGTAGCAGAGGAAGCATGTCAGCTACGAGAAGAAGAAGAAATATGGGAAAAATGAGAAGTATTCAAAATTTACCTGAACAACAGAGACCATGACCATATCTAGGAGTGCGGAGTGACTCATTCCCCGTGTCTCCTCTTCAAACTCGGCAGTTTGGACTCCCGACAGGAGGCGGAAGGCCTGCACGGCATCTGCCATTGTGCCGACCATGGGAACCAGCCTCGTCTGCCCAACCTGAGGGCCTTCGGCTTGGGGGCAGGCCGCGCACCGGGCTGATTGGTGGGATGAGCTCCTCGGCTCACCCCTTTGCTTCTCGATCGCCTCCGTTCCATTCCGGGCCTCCCTGGCGACCCGCTCCCCCTCGTTGGCGGTTGGGGGAGCACCTTCTCTCTCTGGCTCTGCAGCAGCCGAAGGGCTGACAGTAACAGTAACCCGCCCCGCCTCGGGCACATCGGCGGCGGCGGGAGCTTCCTCCTCTCCATCCAAAACTACCACCATCGTTTCGGTGGTGGCCGGGATCTCCCCTTCTTCGATTTTGGCCCTCGCTGGCTTCCGGGCCGCTCCTACAACCGGCTTCTTCTCAGCCGGGTCCCCCGCGGGCGTTGGGGCTGTGGGGGCTGCGGCCGGCCTGGCCGGCTCCCTTCCCCGGAGTTTCTTCCCCGCCTGGATGACTCTCCGGTCGCCCACCTTTTCTGCCTCAAAACGGCCTCAAAATCGCTGGCGAAAACCTTCATTGCTGTACAGAAAAGAATAATGAGCATCAGTGGCGGCATACAGTAAATCGAAGGATGGACAAAAAGATTCAGGCGCCAAGCTCACCGATCGCCAGGGCTAACTCGGCTTCTACCAGGTTCTCCTCGGACATGAGTTCCTTGTAGTCGGGGATTTGACAGTTGGATAGTTGGGTGAATAATTCCTTATCGCTACCCCTTACGGTAGGATCTTCATTGGAGCTAGTATCGGGCTCCCTCCAAGCGGCCCTGACCCCCTCGACGTGGGCAAAAAGAAATCTAGGTTTTCACCCCCTAATTTTGGATGGGAGGCCTAAGGGGAAAGCTCTACCCTGCCTGACGGTAAATGCCCACCAGGCACCCTCACCTTGATGACGGAGCTTATAGAAAGCTCGAAACAGAGATAGCCCTGGGCGGGCCCCCTCGAAATGACAAAGGATGACAAATGCGCAGATGATCCGAATCGAGTTCGGAGTCAACTGTGCCGGCACTAACCTATACCTATCTAAAAGATTAAGGAAAAAAGGATGGAAAGGAAGGCGCAGCCTGCACCGGAAGAACTCCTCGTACAGAGCGACTCGGCCTGGATGGTCAGAGGTCACCCTGTCTTCGGGCCCCAGCGCGGACAGGCCAATGAAGTCAGGGACCTGGTATTTAGCTCTAATGGCCTCTACGTCCTTAGAGGTCATGGTTGAAGCCACCCCCGCTGGACCCGCCGGATCAGAACTCACCGCCGGAGGAAGCGCCGGACGGCGAGAGGACAAGGGGACTGCCCTAATAGGATGACCGGAGGTGGTCGAAGGACCTATTGCCCCGATTGGCCATGGATGACGACGCCACCCACCGACTGAGGCATTCGACTACTAGCTACAGGGGCCTGGTCTTCACTGCTAGATTGAGAAGACTCTTCTATGGGTCTCTTGCCCTCCCTAATGGTACGGCGGTCCATAGGTAAAAAAGGGATGAAACTAACCTGGGAGTTGGAAAGACTCAGGTTGCAGAAGAACTCAGGAAAGAAGAAAGTAGAAGAAAGCAATGGCAGTGTAAAAGTTTCTATAGGCTCTTGAAAGGTTTTTATAGCCCCCGTCTCCAGCTAACGCCGCCTGAGATCTTGCCACCTGGCGTGCGTCCATTGCGTTGCAGGCTGCCAGCCAAAAATCTCACCTACGCCCGAGGCGTGCCGCCTCGATCCGCTGCAGGAGACGTGATCCCCGGCCAATCGTGGGCCATAGAAAATAGAGCGGCAATGATGTCCTTGCCTTTTTCCATCACCCAATGAGCTCCTTCTCTGGAGCGTCCGGCACCAACGTCATCACCACCTAAAGCATGATTACGGGAGATCTTCGAAGCGACATTGCCTTGAAACAAAGCGCCAGCTCATCAACCCATTTAAAGCGCACTAAAGGAAGCAATCATTCTTTTTGAATTTTTGCGTCCCTTTCGCCCAAAGGATTGCAGGCGCGTGGTCCTTAGTGCTCAGGGGCAGGGGGCATCTGATGTGGCTGATGTAGCCACAAGGGTAATTTTGATAAAACCAAAACATTAGTGCGCCCCAACGTCTCCACCCCGCCGAGTCGGCTCCGACCATTCCTGATCGGCCCCTCTCGGCCCCGGCATCTCCAGCCCGCCGAGTCGGCCCCGACCATTCCTGGTCCGCCCCTCTCGGCCCCACGTCTCCAGCCCGGCGAGTCAGCCCTGACCATTCCTGGTCGGCCCTTCTCGGCCCCGGCATCTCCAAGCCCGCCGAGTCGGCCCCGACCATTCTTGGTCGGCCCCTCTCGGCCCCGGCGTCTCCAAGCCCGCCGAGTCGGCCCCGACCATTCCTGGACGGCCCTTCTCGGCCCCGGCGTCTCCAAGCCCGCAGAGTTGGCCCCGACCATTCCTGGTCGGCCCCTCTCGGCCCCGGCGTCTCTAAGCCCGCCGAGTCGGCCCCGACCATTTCTGGTCGGCCCCTCTCGGCCCCGACGTCTCCAAGCCCGCAGAGTCGGCCCCGACCATTCCTGGACGGCCCTTCTCGGCCCCGGCATCTCCAAGCCCGCTGAGTCGGCCCCGACCATTCCTGGTCGATGCCTCTCGGCCCCAGCATCTCCAAGCCCGCCGAGTCGGCCCCGACCATTCCTGGTCGGCCCCTCTTGGCCCCGGCATCTCCAAGCCCGCCGAGTCGGCCCCGACCATTTTTGGTCGGCCCCTCTCGGCCCTGGCGTCTCCAAGCTTGCCGAGTCGGCCCCGACCATTCCTGGTCGGCCCCTCTCAGCCCCGGCATCTCCAAGCCTGCTGAGTTGACCCCGACCATTCCTGGACGGCCCTTCTCGGCCCCAGCGTCTCCAAGCCCACCGAGTCGGCCCCGACCATTCCTGGTCGGCCCCTCTCGGCCCCGGTGTCTCCAAGCCCGCCGAGTCGACCCCGACCATTCTTGGTCAGCCCCGACATCTCCAGCCCGCCGAGTCGGCCCCGACCATTCCTGGTCGGCCCTTCTCGGCTCCGGCATCTCCAAGCCCGTCGAGTCGGCCCCGACCATTCCTGGTCGGCCCTTCTCGGCCCCGGTATCTCCAAGCCCGCCGAGTCGGCCCCGACCATTCCTGGTCGGTCCCTCTTGGCCCCAGCGTCTTCAAGCCCGCCGAGTCGGCCCCGACCATTCCTGGTCGGTTCTTCTCGGCCCCGGCGTCTCCAAGCCCTCCGAGTCGGCCCCGACCATTCCTGATCGGCCCCTCTCGACCTCGGCGTCTCCAAGCCCGTCGAGTCGGCCCCGACCATTCCTGGTCGGCCCCTCTCGGCCCCGGCGTCTCCAAGCCCACCGAGCCAGCCCCGACCATTCCTGGTCGGCCCCGCCCCGGCACGTCCTAGTCGGCGAGGCTGGCCCCGACCACCCCTGGCCGACCCAGATAAGCCTCGGCTCCCTAGGGAGAGTCGAGACTTCCTGGTTTCCTCCAAATCTGCCCCAACACGGCCCTGGTAGCTTGGGACGCTACCTCTCTGACCCGCGCCGCCTGACAACGCTAGATCCAACTACCCACTGGCCACACTGCTGATGGGACTGGACCCAACTACCCAATAGCCCTACTGGCTGATGGGACTTAGCCCACCAAACACCGTTTTCTCCCTTTTCGATGGGACATGACCCACCAACCAGCGCAGATTCATGCAACTCCCAAGAATTCTGTAGACATTCCTTCCTCACGGAATCCCACGTGATCATGGCAGGGTCAACCCCTATAAAAAGGTGAATCCAGTCAATAATCAGGTATGCGCGATAACCCCGAAAAAATCGCTATCCTAAGGCCCAGAGAGGAATCCCTCCTCTCCGGGAATACCTTTTTCATCTAAAAAGAGCTCATTCGAGCTCCTCTTCTGCTGTGACCTCAATTGCTAACTTGGGCATCGGAGGATCCTACTGTAGAATCCTCTCCGGCCTTGTGACTTCTGTGCAGACAATCTGATGAAGCAAAGGTTCGAGAATCAGTCCGTTCCCAATGTTCAGAACCAGTGATTGGGCGTCATCAACTAGAAAATGCTTAACTCCTTAGAGCAGTACTCAAACGCAGTTGGAATTAGAAATATTTGAATCTGAAATACAAAGAGTCGATTCTAGGAACGCCAAACGTTTAGGCTTTTATCTAATCCGGCCGGATAGACAAATTTTTTATTTTAACTTTAGCATCCATCGTGCGACGCTACGAAAAGAAAACACTGCCATATATAATCGACGGGATGGCTTGATTTGCGAACGGCAGTACTTCTGCTCCAAATTGACGTAATGTAAACCTTAATTTGGCATCGGCTCGATCTTCTTAACAAATTCTTTGACCAAATCGTCCAACGCCAATCTCGCGGAACCTCCCTCCTCCAAAGCCCTCCTGCTCAACTCCTTCACATCCCTCGCCCTCTCCCTCACCTTTTTTCCCTCCTCATCTTCTCCCATCAAACACCTCACGCCTCTCTCCACCTCCTCCGCACCCGCCAGCACCCCACCGTTTCCCACCCTGATCTCCGTGGCCACTCCCACCTCTCTCGCCATTTCAAAAGCATTAAAGCGCTGCTCAGCATACAAAGGCCACCCGAGTATCGGCACCCCAGCCACTAAGCTCTCCAAGCATGAGTTCCACCCGCAATGGCTCACAAATCCCCCTACTGCCTTGTGCCCCAGTATTTCAACCTGCGGCGCCCACCCTGGCCACACCATCCCCCTCCCTTTGCTCCGCTCCAGAAAGCCCTCAGGCAGCACCGTGCCAAGGTCAGCAGCATCGCAAGACGGTTGGTGCTTCCGCTTCGGTGGAACTCGCAAGCACCACAGGAATCGATGCTGGCTCCGCTCCAGCCCCAATGCGATCTCCCCCACTTGCTCCCTCTCAAAGCACCCCATGCTCCCGAAGCAGAGGAACACAACCGATCCCTCAGGCTGCCCGTCGAGCCACTGGATGCACTCACGCCCCCCCTCCAGCTGCTTCCCTGCTGATACCACGGGGCCTATCGCGTAGATAGCTGGGGTCGGGCCATCTAGAACGCATCGGCCTTCCGATATCGCTCGAAGTGCATGGGGTTCTAACTCGGAGAAGGTGTTGATAACGATTCCCTTGGCCTCTTGGAACCGACGAACATGGTAAAGGACCCCTTCGCACTCTTTGTTTAATATGGGCTCTGGCATGGCTAGCGGGGGCAGTGAGGAGGTGAGACTCGGGATCTTTATCATCTCCCCTTTGGAGGCTACGCTCGCCATCCCCGAGGGGTACATGAGATCGAGAGTAGGAAGGTAAAGCGTGAGGCCGAGGTTGGCAGCGCCCGAGACGGAGAAGAGGTATGGGGGGATGCCGAGTTCGTCTGCAACATCAATCATGCCACTGGCGGCGAAGTCGATGATGATGGCAGCGATGCGAGGAGTTGATGGAAGGTTGGTGATGGCATCCTTGACGAGGGGCTTATGGGATTCAATGTAGCGACATAATACGGGGAACAAATCTCCGGTAGTTTCGTCGAACGAGAAGTTGATGGGTGGGAGATCAAGGAATTGGATGGAGGTGGAGGCAGCAGAATTAACGATGGAATTGATGGCGGAGGACCAGGCATCGGTCAGGGGTTGCATCACGAGGATGGTGATGGAGAAGTGATTGGAAAGACGTTTTGCCATCTCGATGGCAGGTTTCAGGTGACCCACTCCTGGAGTTGTCAAGAACACCAGCCTCGCTGCCATGGCCATCCTTGTTTTAGAGTGGGGTTGCAGGATGGAGTTGGGAAGGAATATCCTCCTGCTCCTCCTTACATGGGGGAGAGCTGAGAATTGGAGTTGGAGTTGGTGGTGGAACTAGTCAGGTCATTGCTTACAAATTAAAGTACTTGATTTCTCTAACCAATGAGCGTCCTGACCGTGTTACGTGTGCCCCATGGGTTGGTTTTATAATCTAAAAGCAGTTCTGATCCATGTAAGGATGTAGAACATTATTTTTCTATTTAAATTCTTATCTTTAATTAATTTAGAACTAAAATTTTGTTTTTTTATTGTTAATTCTCGGTGTTGTTATATATATATTGGTTTCGATTAGATTTGGTAGAGAATGTTTTTGGTATGGATCTTTATTTTAATGTTAATTTAAAATTAAAATTGATGATTTTAAAAATAGATTATACTTTCATAACAAAGAAATATTATTTATCATTATAACACTGTAACAACCATTATTTATCTCAAAAAAATAATATTTTAAATTTTTAATATTAAATTAATAACTATTGTAACAGCAGCTAGCTGTGATTGTATTCTAATATAAAATAATGGATAATAATGAAAAATATCATTACCTTTTCTTCATTCTTTTTTTTTTTAAAAAAAAGATATTATTTCTTGAGCTACAAAATCATTGAAGAAAGATTTAATTTAAAAAATGAATTTAATTAATATTTTTTAAAAAAGTACAAGTAAATAATAATATTTCTTTGTTGCTAGTGTTAATTTATAGGACATGGAGATGCATGTCTTGCTTTATATAAACAAAATATTTAAAATATTAATAACATGATTTAAAACAGCATAAGTCCATCGATGGCGTGCTTTTTTTCCTTTTGTTTCACTATTTATATTAGCTAGGCTAACACGTTTTTGAAAATCTTAATTATTTTTTAAAATTAAATGATGCTCATTGAAAAAAATAGATTTTTTGAGGCACCACTGAGCCAAGGGATGGTATCACGGATATCTCTAATGCATAGTTTACTAATGCCATTGCCATCAAATCTAATCGTTAATGCTAAAGCTAACATGAATTATAATAAATTATTATTTATTTAAAAAACAAGAATAAGTCCTCAATCGTATAGTCAAATCATTATAACTGTCATGGCATCAAATAACGAAGGAAAATATTATATATTTTTTCATATAATAGAGTTACTTTTTATTTGAGTAGGTGGGGATTTTTTTAAGGAAAAAAAAAATAGTTGGATGCTTTTTGAGCCGCCGTAGCTGAGATGCTTAGTATTTTTTTTTTTTTTAGCAGACGGTGATCATATCAATTTAAGATGAATTAAATTTGATATATCAGAGTATAAAATTTATGAAAAAAATAAGAAGATAAAGTTTGTCCGACTTCCAACTTCAAAAACCAGAGTAAGACGCTATTCTAGCAGTAATCCAATCTACCGCTGAATTGATTTTCCGGTAGATGTGCCTAATCTTGATGCAAGAAATATCCTGGAGGGTAGAATAAATGTCTCCAATCCAGAGGATGATAGGCAAACGAGCGCGGAAATCTTGCCTAATCCAACGAATAACAGTAATGAAATCCCCTTCAATAATAATGCTTAGGACTATTAAATGGATAATTTTTTCATGTATAAATTTCTTTGAGTTTGGATGGAATCTAATAGTTTCTATTTTCTTTATGGCATGGCTGATCAAGTCATGTAAGAACTAACGGATCAAATAACTAACAGAAATGAAAGAAAGATGAATAAAACCCTTCAGCAAAGACTTCTAGACTCTTGATTTCAGAGTCGGCTATCCAGTCCCGACTCCAGAGTCGGTCCCCAGTCCCGACTTCGAAGCCGACAGCACCGACTCCAGAGTTTCGACTTCGGAGTCAGCCTCCAGCACTGACTCCAGAGTCGGATCCGACCTAGTGCACTCGGCCTCCACGTGGCCCACCTGGCACATGCGACCCCTACATGGCCCACCTGACATCTGCAACCACCACGTGGTCCACCTACCATCTGCAACTGCACGTGGCCTCCACGGCCACCGCCAGTTGCGGCACAACCTTCCAAAAGTGGTTAAGAAGGATCTCCGAATATGTATAAGAATCTTTGCTCATGATGAGAAGGGGAACTGAACAGCTAAGTCTTTTAGTCCATGATTTATCACTTTCAGATTACTCACTTTAACGTTGAAAGATCCCCACCAAAGTAATCGGTCTATGAAAATTATCTTATAGAATTTTTGTTAAAAAGAAGGTATTTGAAAATTTTTAGCTTCGTCCTTATCGTTCTTTGGATCCTCATCCTCACTCGATGTTTGAGGAGGTTATTTAGCGACAACACATTGATCAAAAGTTTTCCTAGTTCTTTGTTCTGTTCCATGAGAGGAATTGCACGATGTTCGAGAAGGTGATTTGGCTACAATCAAAAGTTTTCCTAGTTATTTGTTCTGCTCCATAAGAGGAATTGCGGTGACGCAAGTCAAAGAAGAAGAGGATTCTCGATTGGCCAACTTGAAGTCAGATGACGCGACTCTAATCACCAATGACGACTCAAATCTCCCATCAATTTAATCTTCTTGTAGCTCATGTCGCCGTTGCAACTCTGAAGTTGATATCTAAAATAGAGTTCGTGATAAAAATTGGTTCCATTACTTCAGGGTTGGGTCCAGATTACTGGTAGATGCTTATCAAATTATTGGAGTGGTTTAAGAGGTGCTGTAAAGCCTGAGTGGATATCATCCAAAATTTTATATGTAATTGAATCAAATATGTACATTCATTGTCATTTTTATCCTGAGAAAGGATTGATGTTGTATGGAAAATTTTAATTATTAAAATATAATAATATACAATAAATAACTCTATTCAATGCTACGTTTGAGGTTTAAATGAGCGAAAAAAATCACTATGAGAAACAAAATAAAAGTCATAGCCTAGCACAGGAATTTCTATCTGAATTTAGAATCCAAATTTATTTCAAAAAATTCAAATTTGATCTAGTAAAATTTGTGGATAGCTATCTAGATCCAATGAGATATTAAATTTCTGTCCAAATCCAATTTGAGATGGATTCAGTTGGATGCGCATTTTGAACCCTGAAGTAAAAGAGTGGAGCAGAGTGGGCCAAAAGGATTTCCAATTCTCATTGAAATGAAATTTTTTATGTCATCATTGTAATGTTGTTCGGATCTTAAAAACAGTTTTTCAATCCTACAGTTGTTTACGGTCTTTGTTTCTTGGGAGCCCCCACCCCCGGGTTATGTTAAAGTGAACTTTGATGGCTCTTTATCCGATCGTATCACTGGGTCCGATTTTGTTATTAGGGGTTCGGAGGGAGAGCTTCTTGCTGCCGGTGGCCATGGTTTCCTGGATTTATCGGTCCCAATGGCGGAGCCTCAGGCTGCTTGGGCTGGAATCAGTTATGTTGTTCGTTATTTGGCCTCGAACAGATTGATTATTGAGGGAGATTCTCTCACTGTTATTCGTTGGATTCGTCGGGATGGGGGTCCTCATTCCACCAATCCCATCCTCCGTGCAATTTGGGATTCTCTCCGGACTACAACTACGCCTCTGATTCGCCATGTTTATAGGGAAGCCAATGCGGCAGCTGATTGGGTTGCAAATCTCATAGCTCGTCATCCAGGCCCGTGGGAATGGCATATGGGTGATCCATGCCCTCTTATTTTGCAGCAAATCATATATTCTGACTTCTCGAGCTTGACTCACGCCAGACTGGTGTGATCGTCCGTTTGTAACAAAAAAAAAAAAAAAAAAAAAGACGTAACATTTGATGACGTTATCATTATATTGTTCAGGGATCAATCCTAGATTTCTAGTTCGACAGGTGTCTCGACGAAAGAACATCAAATGTTCTTTTGCTTATGTAACCTAAAACCATTTATTTAATTCATAATAGAATTTTACTTTCCTTTAATTTTCACAAAGCATCATCATTTCTTTTAAACTAGACTAAACGACGTAGAGCTGCAATGCAACCTAAGTCCCCTTTTACCCGTTGATTAGGAGCATCTTTAGTCCGCCATGTAGTCCACGAGGAGGGAGTAAACTATGGCCGGACCATGAGCTTGATTGCACGATATTAAGAGACTTAGACACTAGATTTGATCATTCTATTGCTCGAAGGGAAATTATTTCAATCAAGCAGAGTCAAGGTGTCTTCTTGGTGCATGATCGCACTCATGTTGGAACTTTGGCTTTTGTGCTAAATGAATCTTAATTTTTATAGGAGGCATAGAATAGGGACTAGTTTCTTCGCCTGCATGCTTAGACAGGGCGAAGAAGGAAAGGGAAATGATAGGGATGATGATGGATGGATAGAGGCTTTATGGGTATTCAAATAGAACCGGAAAAGATAGATACCATGCCATTATAGCTACCATTATTTTTAGGTAACAATACCGTACCAAACGATGTAATTTTTAGGTAACAATTTATTACTAGCCATTGTAGCTATCTAAATAAGATGGTGATGGAGATTGTTGACACTTGAGCAACTATTACAATGCTTACAATCATATCACACCAAACTATAAAATTTTTAGGTAACAATTTATTACTAGCCATTATAGCTATCTAAATAGAGATTGTTGACACCTGAGCAACTATTAAGATGCTCTCAAACAATACAACACCAAATTATATAGTTTTTAGGTAATAATTATTGCTAGCCATTATGGCTATCTAAATAATAATGGTGATAGAGACACCTGAGCAGCCATTAAGATGCTCTCGATCAATACCACACCAAACTATATAGTTTCTAGGTAACAATTTATTATTAGCCATTATAGCTATAAGTAACAATGGTGACAAAGATCCTTGATGCCATTAGGAGAGATGGGCAATATACTACTCATAAAAATTGTGAGATGGTTTTGATACCATGAAAGGAATTTGACAAACAAATCAATGAGAAAACTCTATCTCAATAACTTAAGGTTGCATTTGATGCATCGCCAGCAATTCTAAATGATAATATGGATTATCTATAAAATAGATTATCACTTTATAGATTACCAGCAATGTTGATTACAGTATTTGGTATATATAGGTAATGCAACAGTAATATTGATTATTATTTTTGGTATGACAAACAGGTTACCAGTCATATATCAAATTTCTAAAAAACCCCTAAATTAAATTTATTAAAAATTTATATTATTATATTTAATTTTAAAAAATTATATTTATAAATGATAATGTTTAAAAAAAATATAGTTATAAATTATATTCAAAGCGACTAGTGAGGATGCTGGAAGCCACCAATCGAAAAAAATTTCATAGTGCATCGTGGGGCCGCTAGGCAGGGGAGATGCACGGCCCGACTCCGTTGGAGGGGATGTGGCTCGGAATCTTCGACATGCGAATAGGGAGAGATCGAAAGAAAAAAGAGCAATTTTATCAAAAAGTAATTATCAAATTACTATATCTTTGGTAATATGGATAATCACCCCTTCTTGAGGTAATCTGGATTACCTCATGAGAGGTAATCCAGATTACAACTATAAGATAGATTGCTATTCAAAATATATACCAAACATAGTTATCTGGTGGGGCCCATTTAAATTACCAGTAATCTAGATAGATTACCGGCTACCAAATGCCCTTAGTATGATTTTTTTTTGTCAGATAATCAAGGTGCTATGAAGCAAGCTCAACTAAAGGTGAAGGACATTTGGGTGATGCCAGCTAGCGAGCGTATTGTTTTACAATTCAATCCGTCTGGCCAACCAATTGGTGAGTCAAGTGGCATATTAGCGAGCTTTATAGGGTCATGGCATCAGATGTCAAGTTGTTTCCTATAAGCTATCATAATTGGAAACGTGTTTCCGATGCTGACAAACAAAGATGTTATAAGGATATTATACAGGTAATAAGTATTGTATTTTCTTCTTTCTATTTAAGTTAATAAATTAGCATATATAAATTAATTATGTTTGTTTGTTATATGAAGAAAAAATTTCATTTTGAAGATGCTATTGGGAAAAGATGGATATTAAGTCAACTTGCAAAGCATTAGCTTATTCAAGGAATTTTATAAACCAGAAAAAGGCAGAGAAGAAAATATTATGACCCATCTTGAATGGATTGCACAAGAGCAGTAGGCAGCTTTTATTGATTATCGCTTGAATCCAGAGACAATGGTAAAATCTATTATATATATATACACACACACTTAAATATATTGCTATGATACTAAAACTTCTTATTTGAATTATAGAAAATGGCTAAAACTAATACTACAAATATACAAAAGTTGGTGACTCTGCATACTAGAGGATCCAAGAGCTTTGCTAGAAAACTGCATGAGATCGTATGAATTCATAAATATGTCTTTGTAATCCCCTAGATTTCTCAACTGCTCGTGAGAGTTATCACGAGATCAGATGATAGACTCTAGATATTTGAATTCCAAGTATATCTAATTACAGAGTCCCTTGATTTGAGGACTCTGCAATGCCTATAAAAGATAATGTGGAACCCTCCTTCCCATCATACGTGGATGCCCACCTTCTCATTATCTTCTCGTGCGGACTTCTTCCCCAGCGCGCCTGCCTCTGGTAAGTCCCCTGTCCATGTCTGGGAGAGAGGAGGTTAGAGAGAGAAGTTAAAAAAAAGAAAAAGGAGAATAGGGAGGAACCGGGTTACAGAACCCAGCTCCCTTCCCGTTCCCTGTGCCGACACTGGTTCAGGCCCGGCGGCGTGCCTGCCGCCTCACCGGGCCTGAGCCCCGGCCGACAACCCCACCGGCACCGGGGGCGACATCCGGTGGGGTGCCGGAGGACAGTGAGAGAGAGAAGAGAGCGGAGGAGGGAGAGAGACGTGATCTGGGGAAAAACTCCCGGTGGTTCGATCCTTGGTTCGGGCCCGGTGGTGTGCTCGCCGCTTCGCCGGGCCTGAGCCTTGGTCGGAGGCCTCCACCGGTGCCGGGCGTGCGTCCGGTGGAGGTCTGGCCGGCCATGGTAGCCGGCCGTGCCGCCGGCATGATTCTTAGCCATGAAAGATAGTGAGAGAGAAAGAGAGGGATAAAAGAGAAATTGGAGAGAGAGAGAGGGAGGGGAGGTCGGCCACGGCGACGGTCGGCTTTGGTCCGGCCAACGGCGGCCGGACCGATGCCAATTTGGCCGAAATTGGCGCCGGCACCATGGAAGACACGCGAGCGATGAGAGAGAAAAGAAAGATTCAAGTGATAAATTGATGAGAGAGAGAGGTGGGGGAGGCTGGCCGCGGCGGCGGCCGGCCACGGTCCGGCCAACGGCGGCCGGACCGCCTCCAATTTGGTCGGCGGTGGCCCTGGCCGCCGGCACGACTCTCAGCTCCTCTATTTCTTCTGAAACAGAGGAGCGGGGGTTAATAAAGGATTAATGGGCCATTGGGCCGTTTGGTTTTTGGGCCTTGTTGGGCCATCTCTGGAGCCCAATTTGAGCAGCATTTTGGGCCCTGTATCGGGCCAAGAATGACAAAGTAGATATATGGCCCGAATCAGGATTGATTCTAGTTTCTGGAGATAATTTTATTTTCCTATTTGGGTGTATACATTGAGAGATATTCAAGCCCAAAGTTAGGCCCGTGAAGTGGTTTGGGTAGAGTTTAAGAATTATTTTATAATTCAGATTTTAGAAATTTAATAATGAAAAATGATTCTGTAGGTTCCCAGGCGTCCAATTAGCTGGGTTATCAATTGAAATTCGTGTACTGTGGTAAGTAAGTCAAGTATTATAATTTTATTAATTATTTAATTTGTGAACTGTGAAATTACAGTTAAATATAATTATGTTAATTTGGAAAAATTATGTTGTTACTATGATAATATGTAATTATGATAATGATAGTAAAACTTTATGTGTCGCCGCAGTTCTCACATGACAGATTATCACATGATAGATTTTCACATGACAGATTTTTACATACAAATTATCACATGACAGATTCTCACATGACAGATTATCACATTATCACATGACAGATTATCACATGACAGATGACAGAATACTGGTATCAGGACCCTTTCTCTTAGGGGATATTTAAGAGTGCTACACATGATGTGTATTGTAGGGCCGTGGGACACATAAAGAAAAATAATGACAGTATAAACAATATTTTATTTACATCGCATATATTCTAGTAATTGTTATTGAATTAGTTTCAAATTAATTGATCTGATGACATGAACCTGATGATAGTCTGATAAATAAAAATTTGAAATTATATTAGGCTTACTTATTGAGTGTGAGCTCATAATTTTCTCATAATATTTTTCAGAGCCTCAGGAATGAAGAAGGATAATTGAGATAGGAGTTTCTATTAAGAAGGCTTAGTTTTATTATATTGATTTAGTTCAGATTTGCTTGTGTGTAGGGCAGATAGCCCAAGACTGATAATTATGGTTTGTAATAAATCATGGATTTGGATTTTTGCCTTATATTGATTTATGTGTCGAAATTCGAGACGCTTGCATGCTTGGCATGCGGCGGGTTGTCACCCTAGCTCAAAAATTTAGAACTGGGGCATGACAGCTTTAGTGGTATCAGAGCCTGGTTATGATATTAGGGACATATACATGATGACACTTTAGGCAAAACACTAGAGTGACATAGAGACAAATTATAAATTTAAAGGAATCTCAGAAATTATGCTTTGAAAGCCTAACAATTAATGTTTACAGTGATATTAATTACAACTAATTTATCAGGAGATAAGAATGGCACATCGCACTAGAAGTCGACAAAATGATGAGAGTTCCCATGTTGGTAATGCTGGCCAACCAGGAGGTCTGGAAGCCACCGGAGCTGTTGCCCTTGCCAATTCAGTCGCGACTGATCAGCAGCAACTCCAGACAGAGATGCTTCAGGTTCTCTCGGTATGGCGCAGTCGATGCGGGACTTGCAACACCAGATTCTGCAGGCTTTGTCTGCTCAGCCTACTCACACTACTCTACAGACACAGACTGCCCCTCCTGTTCCACAGACTCAGCCCGACTCTACTGCTCCACAGACCCAGCCTACTCCATCTCAATCCTGGGTAGGGGTTGGCCGCAGCTTTGCAGATTTCAAGAAATTTGCCCCTGCCCCTTTCTCTGGATCCACCAACCTTGTTGATGCTGAGCGGTGGGTGCGAGACATGGAGAAGGCTTTTATGGCCCATGGTAGTCAGGATATGGAGCGGATTAGATTTGCCACCTATCTTCTCCAGGGAGAAGCCTATGATTGGTGGTTAGTCGAGGAGTAGCGTCGGAATGGACAGATTATTTCTTGGGGAGAGTTTAGAGAGATATTCTTCGACAAATACTTTCGCAGGAGTGTACAGAGACAGATGGAATCAGAGTTTATTAAGTTGGAGCAAAAGGATCTTTCTGTGGCCCAGTATGAAGCCGAATTCACCAGGTTGGCCCATTTTGCTCCAAATATTGTGACAAATGAAATAGCCAAGGTCACCAGATTCACTGAGGGACTGCGACCCAGACTGAGGCAAGCGGTCAATGCATTTGAGCTCCTCACTTACAGTGCTGTAGTGAATAAGGCCTTGGTAATTGAGAGGGATATGAATGCTGTTCAAAAGGATTGGGAGCTGCGGAAGAAGAGAAAAGGGCCTACTTCTGGCCAATCCTCTGCTCAGGCCAAGAAGAAGGGTGCACAACAGACTCCAATCGAACCACAGAATAAGGAGACTCGTTGCATTCATTGTGGTAACTCCCACCCTGGAAAGCCTTGCCGCAGAGTGACTGGTGCCTGCTTTGTCTGTGGGAAAACTGATCACAAGATTGCTACATGTCCCTTTCGAAAGGATCATCAGCCTTCTTCAAGTCAAGAACGAGCCAGCAACAGCAGCAGCAGCCACCGAGGACCCAGGGACGGGTTTTCAACCTCACTCAGCAGGATGCTGCCGCATCTAATTCTGTGGTGACAGGTATACCCTTTAATGTTATATCTAGTATTACATGCTTATCTAGTGCAATGCATTGACAGTTAATTAACAGTAGGTGCAATCCTTAATATTAAAACAAATTACACTTATGTCCAGGAATGATTAAAATAGGTATTGCTTACGCTCAAACTTTAATTGACCCAGGTGCTACGCATTCTTTCATATCTGACATCTATCTTGACAAGAATGCATCATTGACACCTATTCCTCTAGAGCAAGAGCTGCATATTGTGATTCCAAATGGAGATGTTATGAAAGTTGGCATAGTATGCAAATCTTGCCCAATTATCTTGGAGAATAGGAGGTTGAATGCTGATCTCATTGTCCTTCCATTGAAGTTTTTCGATGTTATCCTTGGAATGGATTGGTTGGCCTCCAATCATGCTTCAGTAGACTACTTCAGGAAGACTGTCAACTTCAAAATTCCAAGCCAGCCTGAATTCAGTTTTATTGGTGGTCAGAAACACCTAGCCTCAGTGTTCATATCAGCGATGCAGGCTGAAAAGTATTTGATGAGTGGTGGTCAAGGATTTCTTGCTGTAGTCAAGGACCTTCAGCAAGAAGAGACTAAGTTGGAGGATATTCCCATAGCTCGAGAATTCCCAGATGTCTTCCCTGAGGATTTGACTAATTTACCTCCTGATCGGGAAGTCGAGTTCTCTATTGATCTAGTTCATGGAACTGGGCCTATATCAAAGGCCCCTTATCGTATGGCCTCGGCTGAGCTAAAAGAACTGAAGGATCAACTACAAGAGCTCCTAGATCGAGGATTTATTAGACCCAGTGCTTCTCCTTGGGGTGCTCCAGTTCTATTTGTTAAGAAGAAGGATGGCAGTCTTCGACTTTGCATTGATTACCGGGGAATCAATAAAGTAACTGTGCGGAATAAGTATCTTTGCCAAGGATTGATGACTTGTTTGATCAACTTCAAGGAGCCCGGATATTCTCAAAGATTGATCTTAGGTCCGGGTACCATCAGCTTAAAGTCAAAGAAGGGGATGTACCAAAGACCGCATTTAGAACCAGATATGGCCACTATGAGTTCTTGGTGATGTCGTTTGGGTTAACTAATGCTCCAGAAGCATTCATGGACTTGATGAACAGAATTTTTAAACCATATCTGGATCAGTTTGTGGTGGTTTTCATTGATGATATTCTGATATATTCTAAGAGCCATAAGGAGCATGAGGACCACCTGAGGATCATGCTACAGATTCTTCGAGAGAAGAAGCTTTATGCCAAGCTGCAGAAGTATGAATTTTGGTTGGATCAAGTATCTTTCTTGGGTCATATAATCTCTAAAGATGGTGTATCTGTGGACCCGAAAAAGATTGAAGCTATCACTAGCTGGAGCCGACCTTCCAATGTGGCAGAAGTCAGAAGCTTCTTAGGATTAGCCGGGTATTACCGAAAATTTATGGAGAATTTTTCTCGCATTGATCTACCCCTAACTCGCTTAACCCAAAAGCGAGTGAAGTTTGACTGGACAGTGGAGTGTGAGGAAAGTTTTCAGGAGTTAAAGCAGCGCTTGGTGTTAGCTCTCATTCTTGTTCTTCCAACGGGATCTGAAGGTTTTACTATATACACTGATGCCTCTCGAAAAGGATTGGGATGTGTTTTGATGCAGAATGAAAGAGTAATAGCTTATGCCTCCAGACAACTGAAACCTTATGAGCAGAATTATCCTACTCATGACCTGGAATTGGCTGCTGTGGTTTTTGCTCTGAAGATTTGGCGGCATTATCTATATGGAGTGTCATGTGATGTGTATACAGATCATAAGAGTCTAAAATACATCTTCACACAGAAAGAGCTAAATTTAAGGCAAAGGAGGTGGTTGGAACTATTGAAGGATTATGACCTAAATCTACAGTATCATCTTGGGAAGGCCAATGTAGTAGCTGATGCCTTGAGCAGAAAATCCTCTTCTGAGTTAGCTGCTATGATTACCTCCTAGCCTCACGTATTGAGAGATCTGGAGAAGTGGGAGGTTGGTCTGAGAGTACAGCAGTCTGATGGACTTGTTGCAGCACTTGTACTCCAGCTGACCTTAGTTGACAGAATCAAGTCCTCCCAGATGGAAGATCCAAATCTACAAAGGATTAAAGAAGTGGTACAGTCAGGAGTTCAGAATAAATTTTATATAATGGAAGATGGATCCTTGAAATTTGAAGGGAGACTTTGTGTGCCAAACAGTGAAGAGCTAAAGGCTGAAATTTTGAAAGAGGCTCACTACTCTCCCTATACTGTGCATCCAGGTGGCACTAAGATATACAGAGATTTAAAGAAAAATTTTTGGTGGAAAGGCATGAAGAGGGAGATTGCTTAATATGTGGCCAAGTGCTTAGTGTGTCAGCGAGTGAAAGCCGAGCATCAAAGGCCTGCAGGACCTCTTCAGTCTCTGATGATTCCACAGTGGAAATGGAAAAGATTACAATGGACTTTGTAACTGGTCTGCCCAAAACTCCTAAGAGCAACGATGCAGTTTGGGTCATTGTGGACAGACTAACAAAATCAGCTCATTTCCTACCTTTCAGAGTTGGGGTCTCTAGTGAAAGATTGGCTAACTTGTATATTGAACAGATCGTGAGACTCCATGGTGTTCCGGTATCTATTGTATCAGATAGAGATACCAGGTTTGTGTCCCAGTTTTGGAAGAGTCTTCATAAGGCCATGGGAACCAAACTAAACTTCAGTACTGCCTATCATCCCTAGTCAGATGGACAATCAGAGAGGACCACACAGATTCTGGAGGACATGTTGCGAGCCTGTGTGATGGACTTGGGTGGAGCTTGGATAACCACTTACCTTTGGTGGAGTTTGCATATAATAATAGTTACCAAGCCAGCATCCAGATGGCTCCATTTGAAGCTCTGTATGGTAGGAGGTGCAGATCTCCTATATGTTGGGATGACATAGGGGAAATGAAGTTGCTAGGCCCTGAGCTGATTCAGCAAACAGTAGATAAGGTGCATTTGATCAGGGAGCGTCTTCGTACAGCTCAGAGCAGGCAAAAGAGCTATGCTGATGTCAGAAGAAGGGAGTTGGAATTCCAGGTTGGGGATCATGTCTTCTTAAGGGTATCACCAACCAAAGATGTGATGAGATTTGGGATTAAAGAAAGCTGAGTCCACGTTATATTGGACCTTTTGAGATCTTGAGCAGAGTTGGAGAGGTTGCTTACAGCCTGGCACTGCCTCCGATTCTATCTGGAGTACATAATGTTTTTCATGTATCTATGTTGAGGAAGTATATCTCAGACCCCAGCCATGTCATAGCATATGAGCCTATACAGTTGAGGAAAGATTTATCATATGAGGAGCATCCTTTGCGTATCGTAGACCGCAAGGATCAGGTTTTGAGACGGCGTACCATTCCCTATGTCAAGGTGCAATGGAGTAATCATTCTGAGAGGGAGGCTACTTGGGAATTGAAGGAAGAAATGAAAGAAAAGTATCCGCGACTATTTGTATCTTAAAATAGTTAATGATTAAAAACTGTTAGCTTTAGTTGATTGTTAGTCCTTGGGACAGAAATTTGGACTTTTAATTTTCTCTAATAAAAGTTATCAATTTCGAGGCCAAAATTTTTATAAGGAGGGGAGAATGTAATCCCCTAGATTTCTCAACTGCTCGTGAGAGTTATCACGAGATCAGATGATAGACTCTAGATATTTGAATTCCAAGTATATCTAATTACAGAGTCCCTTGATTTGGGAACTTTGCAATGCCTATAAAAGATAATATGGAACCCTCCTTCCCATCATACGTGGACGCCCCCTTCTCATCATCTTCTCGTGCTGACTTTCTTCCCCAGCGCGCCTGCCTCTGGTAAGTCCCATGTCCATGTCTGGGAGAGAGGAGGTTAGAGAGAGAAAGTTAAAAAAAAGGAAAAAGGAGAACAGGGAGGAACCGGGTTACAGAACCCAGCTCCCTTCCCGTTCCCTGTGCCAACACTGGTTTAGGCCCGGCGGCATGCCCGCCGCCTCGCCGGGCCTGAGCCCGGCCGACAACTTCACCGGCATTGGGGGCGACGTCCGGTGGGGCGTCGAAGGACAGTGAGAGAGAGAAGAGAGCGGAGGAGGGAGAGAGATGTGATCTGGGAAAAAACTGCCGGTGATCCGATCCTTGGTTCGGGCCCGGCTGTGTGCTCGCCGCTTCGTCGGGCCTGAGCCTTGGTCGGAGACCTCCACCGGTGCCGAGCGTGCGTCCGGTGGAGGTCCGGCAGGCCATGGTGGCCGGCCGTGCCGCCGGTGTGATTCTTAGCCACGGAAGACAGTGAGAGAGAAAGAGAGGGATAAAAGAGAAATTGGAGAGAGAGAGAGGGAGGGGAGGTCGGCCGCGGCGACGGCCGGCTTTGGTCCAGCCAACGGCGGTCGGACCGATGCCAATTTGGCCGGAATTGGCACCGGCACCGTCGAAGACACGCGAGCGATGAGAGAGAAAAGAAAGATTTAAGTTATAAATTGATGAGAGAGAGAGAGGGTGGGGGAGGCTGGCCGCGGCGGCAGCCGGCCATGGTTTGGCCAACGGCGGCCGGACCGCCTCCAATTTGGCCGGCGGTGGCCCTGGACGCCAGCACGACTCTCAGCTCCTCTGTTTCTTCTGAAACAGAGGAGCGGGGGTTAATAAAGGATTAATGGGCCGTTGGGCCGTTTGGTTTTTGGGCCATGTTGGGCCATCTCTGGAGCCCAGTTTGAGCAGTATTTTGGGCCCTGTATCGGGCCGAGAATGGCAAAGTAGATATATGGCCCGAATCAGGATTGATTCTAGTTTCTGGGGATAATTTTATTTCCCTATTTGGGTGTATACATTGAGAGATATTCAAGCCCAAAGTTAGGCCCGTGAAGTGGTTTGGGTAGAGTTTAAGAATTATTTTATAATTCAGATTTTAGAAATTTAATAATGAAAAATGATTCTGTAGGTTCCCAGGCATCCAATTAGCTGGGTTATCAATTGAAATTCGTGTACTGTGGTAAGTAAGTCAAGTATTATAATTTTATTAATTATTTAATTTGTGAACTGTGAAATTACAGTTAAATATAATTATGTTAATTTGGTAAAATTATGTTGTTACTATGATAATATGTAATTATGATAATGACAGTAAAACTTTATGTGTCGCCGTGGTTCTCACATGACAGATTATCACATGACAGATTCCCACATGACAGATTCTTATATGACAGATTATTATATGACAGATTCCCACATGATAGATTCTCACATGATAGATTATCATATTATCACATGACAGATTATCACATGACAGATGACAGAATACTGGTACCAGGACCCTTTCTCTTAGGGGATATTTAAGAGTGCTACACATGATGTGTATTGTAGGGCCGTGGGACACATAAAGAAAAATAATGACAGTATAAACAATGATTTGTTTACATCGCATATATTCTAGTAATTGTTATTGAATTAAGTTTCAAATTAATTGATCTGATGACATGAACCTGATGATAGTCTGATAAATAAAATTTGAAATTATATTAGGCTTTCTTATTGAGTGTGAGCTCATAAAATTCTCATAATGTTTTTCAGAGCCTCAGGAATGAAAAAGGATAATTGAGATAGAAGGAGTTTCTATTAAGAAGGCTTAGTTTTATTATATTGATTTAGTTCAGATTTGCTTGTGTGTAGGGCAGATAGCTCAAGACTGATAATTATGGTTTGTAATAAATCATGGATTTAGATTTTTGCCTTATATTGATTTATGTGTCGAAATTCGAGACGCCTTGCATGCTTGGCATGCGGCGGGTTGTCACCCTAGCTCAAAAATTTGAAACTGGGGCGTGACAGTCTTCAATAATGTAATGCTATTATAAAACTAATGTTATTTATTTAATTAATATTAGGAAACCAAGATTGGAAGAAAAGTGATTAGGGCGCATTTTATATTGAGACGCATGAGAAGGCAAACAACTCATTTTTGAATGATTTAGCAATAGTTATTTGTGTAAGTTTGAGATGTTTATATTATGTTAATTTATGTTTGGATGATTTCAATAATTCAATTATTTCGCTTAACTCTTCTAATACTTGTCTGTAGGAAAATATTTCTAATCTCGAGTCACAAAAAGGCTCTTCCCACACTATTGGCCCACATGATACTCTTGCGCAGGTTTTAAGCCCAGAGCATTCCGGTAGGATTTGGGGTTTAGGATTTGGCCCCACACCTTCATAGCTCTTCGGATCAAACACTAACAGTGTTGGATTTGTGCCTGAGGTTGGTTATGATGCTTCTAATGAAGTGGTGGAATTAAAGTCTCAGCTACAATCTAAAGATGAAGAAATACAAACATTAAAGAATTGTGTGCAATATATCTTCAAGGGTGTATTCAAAGATGCGCCACCACTGTCAGAGTTTGCTGCGATACTTAATCCTAAGGTATAATGTTCATATTTATTTATTATTAGAAATCTTCTAATACCAGATTTACTCAGATATTTAATGTCCTTTTTTCTTCCAAGATTATGCACGTGCTCCATGCCCTTCATCTGCATCAAGTCATGCGCCAGACAGTTAGGGAATGATTTACAGTTGTAGTATGTTCCATTTTGGAATGTTTAATTAAACATTGTGACAAATCGTTATAACTTGTTGACATATTAATTGTATGTTTCTTTGATAATTTAATTCAATATATGATTTGAGAATTTTTTCATGGTTGATAATGTTAGGAATAATTTCATGATGTAGAATCAGTATGTATATATATATATATATATATATATATATACATAAATGTCTATATATAAATAAAAAATATTTTTAAAACTAATTTATAATTAGCTGCGGTTGCAAAACTACCGCTAAAAAAATCCAGAAATGACACATCCTTGCGGTCATCAATAAAAAAAACTGTCACAAATAACCGCCAAAACTGCCACTAAAAGAGCAACCTAATGATTTTTTTTTTTTAATTTCTGGTGGTCACTAACCCGCCAGAAAATATAGCCAACCGTCACTCTCATTTAGCGGCGGTTATTCTAGCGGTCGACTAATAACTGTCATAAAATGCCTCCCAATGGGTGCAACAATGGTGGTTCTTTGACTGCTGCTAGGTTCATTTTGCGGCTGTTATAATCGTCGCTAAATGTAAAAAAAAAGCATCACAAATACTCGCTTCTTTGGTAGTGAGATAGGCTTGAATCATGCATGGAACGCTTTTCTTAAACGTTATTTGCATCCTCTCGAATGCTTTGTGGGTAAATAACAAATACGCCATAGGATACGACAAGCTTGGATCGAGTTTGCATCAAAGCACTAATGAAAACTCGATTGTAGATAAGAACTGAGATTGGATATAGTTTGATTTATGTGTGTATTTATAGAGGTTGAGAGTTGTAGTGCTGGTGCCTAGCATGCATCGATTTCCGAAGAGTCGCATCGCTTTGCAACACATCTGACGCAAAATTTTGAATCGAAGCATCACACCGCTTTGGCTTCCGAGGCAAGAATCATTGTGAGAGAATTCGTGACTATTCCTTAAACACATCCACATACACCTACTTAGTTTATTTAAACAAAATCTCAATAATCTCCCTCTTGTTTAAAACAAACTAAGTTCACATCTAACATTATGAACAAGGAGCATTAATACAGCTAGGTATCTTTCGATTTGAGCCTAACCTTAGTGAAAACACCACAAAGCTTTAACAAAATTTCAGGTAGCATAAACGCTTTAAACAAGTTATTCCTTATGTTAAAACCGATGATTTTTCACACACACTCCTTAGTATTTCTTGTCTACACCACACGCTTAGCACCATTTATAGCCATATACTCCTCCATTTCATAAATATTTATGAGAGAAACTCCACTCTCACTTGAGGCGGCATCATCTCAATATTCACATAGATAAGATTCTTTCAGTATCTTTGTTACTAACGGATACTTGTCCATAATGACTGAACTTCATTAAGAGTTCGAAGACTCAACCCTCCAACCATAACAGCTAGTACTCACAAGTTAGACACTTCGAGCCATCCACTTATCAACAATTTATTTTTACCCATTGAACCTAAAACTTGTCATTTTCTAGTGTTAGGTTGGGTTGCCATCATTGGTGGATATTTAATCATGGAGTTTAAGACCCATACCAATTAAGATCTTTTTTACTAAGTCTCTTAAAAGAGGTTTAGTGAAAGGATCAGCTAAATTATAACTGGATCTCACAAATGTGAGTGAAATTATTCCATCCTTGATTAATTTTCTCACATACTCATATCGTAGACTAATATGTCTAGACTTTTCATTGCACAGTTCGTTGTAAGCTCTAGCTAAAGTAGCCTGGCTATCACAATGTATCGATACTGCTGATACATTTTCACAAGCCAATGGGATTTCTAGAAGAAGATTCCTTAACTACTCAGCCTCTTGTCCTGTTGATGCAAGAGCCATAAACTTTGACTCCATGGTCGAATACGTGATACACATTTGTCTCTTAAATTTTTAAGAAATTGCTCCACCAGCTAGTGTAAATACCCAACCTATGGTAGATTTACTATCTCCCACACTTGATATCCAACTTGCATCGGTATATCCTTCCAAAACAGCAGGAAACTTTGAATAGTGAAGACCAAGATTTTTGGTTTCCATAAGATATCCAAAAACTCTCCCAATTGCCTTCCAATGCTCAACACTTGGACTGCTAGTAAACCTACTTAGTTTACTAACCGAAAATGCTAAATTAGGTCTAGTGCATTGCACCAAATATATTAGACAACCAATTGCACTTGCATATTCGAGTTGAGCCATACCTCTTCCATCATTCTTTGCAAGTTTTATACTTGGATCAAATGGAGTATTTACTTCTTTGAATTTTAGGTATTTGAACTTGTCTAACGCTTTCTCAACATAGTGTGATTGACAAAGTTCAAAACCCTCACTATTTTGTTTCATCTTGATGGCCAACATAATATCCGCATTTTTAAGAGCTTTCATTTTGTTTCATTTTGAATGAGGACGTTGCTCGCGATCGGAGTCATTATTGCTGCTTTCATAGAGACTATGGCCATGATACTGAAGACAGCCATAATTTGAAGCATGCCATTGAGGAGCTCATCTAGCGGGGCTAATTCGGGAAGTTTATCCAGAAGGGAGGGCCTCCGATCGTCCCAGCTCTAATGGGGCCTTTGCTTGCTCAGGCCAACATCGATAATGCTCAAACGGAACGAATGGTAGGCATGCTTTCCTGGGGGACAGCTATGTCTTCTAAAAGATTGAGGTGTTAGGAGGGAATAGAAAATGTAATCTTTTTTCTAAAGGAGAGTTAGCAGTGGGGGGCAATCTGAATGATGATAGTGTTGTCATCTTTATGACAATCGCTAAATATCCTGTAAAAAGAATTTTAGTGGATAGTGAAAGCTCCATCGACATCCTTACTTATGATGCCTTTGTTCGGATAAATATATCTTCCAGCTCTCTTCAACCAGTGACAATGCCTCTCGTCGGTTTCACAAGAGATTCAGTGAAAGGTGAGGGTGAAATTATCCTATCGATCACACTAGGATCACTGCCGTGTCAAAGCATTGTCCTGATGAGATTTTTAGTGGCCCGAGTGCCCTTGGCTTACAACGCCATACTCGGTCGGCCAGGTTTAAACCTCTTAAACACGATGATATCTACTAAATGCCTGCTTGTGAGATTTCTTATCAGTGAGGGAATCAACAAGATGCATGGGGAGCAAAATTCAGTATAATTATGCTATCATATAGCCTCCAGCCCTTAGGAGGCGGTGATGCCACCAGCCTCAGTGCTGCTGAGATTAATTTTCTCACATACTCATATCGGAACTAAGCTTGTGCAAGAGTTTGGAGTAAAGCATCTCAGGGCCTTCACCGACTCTCAACTCATCTTTGGATAAATCACTAGGAAATATGAAGCTCGAGACCCAATTATGTCTGGATATCTAAATAAAATCAAGTCACTGAGCTTCTCATTAGCTTATTTTACTATTAGTTATATTTCTAGGGGCAAAAATGCCAGAGCCGATACCTTGTCGTGGCTAGCCACTTTGGTAGATAACACATTAAGAAGAACATATGTTAAGCACCCGGAGACTCCAAGTATTGATGCAGCGAAAGAAGTTCTATCGGTTACGCAAGAGTCAACATGGATGGATGCCTACATCTACTACCTCGCTGACGGTATTCTCCCCGCTGATCCCATAGAAGCCAGGCTACTCAAGTGGAGGGCTTCCAAGTTTGTATTGCTGAAGGGCAGTTATACAAGAAGTTCTTTTTTATCCCCTTCTTAAATGTGTCAGCCCTGCGGACACTAATTATATCCTTAGGGAGATTCATGAGGGCCCATGTGGGAACCGCCTGGAAGGCAGATCATTGGTGCACAAGGCTCTTCGCTAGGGATACTATTGGCTTACTATGCAAAAGAATGCTATTGAGCTAGTCCAAAAGTACGATAGCTGCCAGCGATATTCTAATGTCCAACGACAGCCAACCTCTCAGCTGAGCCCGCTCTCTGTTCCATGGCCCTTCGCTCAATGGGAAATGGATATCCTTGGACCATTCCCTCCAGCTTTAGGTCAACAGAGGTTCTTACAAATTGCCATCGACTACTTCACCAAATGGGTTAAAGTTGAGGCATTAGCCAAAATCATTGGAGTAAGGTAAGGGCATTTTTCTGGAAGTCTATTATCTATCGATTTGGCCTACCTCATACTATCATCATCGATAATGGTTGACAATTCGATAATGCTGCATTCAAGACTTTTGGTATCGGCCATCGATTCACTTCTGTCAGGCATCCATAAACTAATGGAGAAGCAAAAATTATAAATCAAACCATCCTCTGGGGACTCAGAACTCGACTGGATGAGTTCAAAAGCAAATGGATGGAGGAACTCCTAAGTGTACTATGGGCGTATCGTACGACTCCAAGGATCCCCATAGAAGAAACTCTTTTCAGCCTCGTCTTCGGATCTGAAGCAATCATCCCGATGGAGATCAGTCTTCCAAGCCCTCGGATGGAGTCATATAATGAAGAAGAAATTCTGATCAACTAAGGGTCAGCCTCAACTTCATCGATGAGATCCAAAACTAGGCGTGGCTCAAGATGGTTATCTTTTGCCAGCGAACAGCAAAATATTACAATGCCCGGGTCCACTTTAAGATATTTTGCCTAGGGCATTTAGTCCTTAGAAGGGCCAAGATATCTAAGCCAACCAAAGGGGGCAAGCTATCTCCAAATTGGGAGGAGCCCTATTGAATCACCAAAGCACTTCACCAAAGAGCTTGTCAACTCAAGGAGCTTGACAAGCGGACAATCCTACATACTTGGAACATGGATAACCTTCCCTAGTATTATCAATAGTAAGTGTATTCGATCGATGAATATACGAAGAGTCTTAAATTTTATCATTCTATTTTGCTTTAGATAATTCTATAGTTTTAAAAGAACCTCAGCGGCCCCGCGATCATAAGGACACCCCTAGGTCAGCAACGAGAAACCCCCAAGGCGGTTCAAGTTCTATGGTCTCAATGGCCTCGAATCAACTCCCGGGCCGGCACCGAGAAAACCCCATGATAGTTTCAAAAGGATCTCAGTGGACTTGCGATCATAAGGACACCCCCGGATCGGCACCGAGAAACCCCAAGGCAGTTCAAGTCCTATGGCCTCGGCGGCACTGAGTCAACTCCCGGGCCGGTACCGAGAAATCCCTATCATAGTTTTAAAAGGACCTCGGTGGCCCCGCAATAATAAGGACACCCCCGGGCTGGCACCGAGAAACCCCTGTGGTAGTTTCAAAGGAACTCGGCGGCCTCGCGATCATAAGGACACCCCTGGGCCGGCATTGAGAAACCCCCAAGGCGGTTTAAGTCTTATGATCTCAGCAGCCCTGAGTCAACTCCAGGGCCGGCACCAAGAAAACCCCGTGGTAGTTTCAAAAAGACCTCAGTGGCCCCATGATCATAAGGACACCCTCGGATCAGCACAGAGAAACCTCCTATGGTCTCGGCAGCCCGAGTCAACTCCCGGGCCAGCACCGAGAAACCCTCGTCATAGTTTCAAAAGGACCTCGACGGCTCCGGGATCATAAGGACACCCCCGGGCCAGCACCAAGAAACCCTCGTGGTAGTTTCAAAAGGACCTCGGTGGCCCCGCGATCATAAGGACACCCCCGGGCCAGCACCGAGAAACTTCCGAGGCAGTTCAAGTCCTATGGTCTCAGCGGCACCGAGAAACCTCCGTGGTAGTCTCAAAAGGACCTCGGCGGCCCTGCAGTCATAAGAACACCCCTAGGCCGGCACCGAGAAAACTTTGAGACGGTTCAAGTCGTATGGTCTCTGCGGCCCCGAGTTAACTCTTGGGCCAGCACCGAGAAACCTCCGTGGTAGTTTCAAAAGGACCTCATCGGCCCCACGATCATAAGAACACCCCCAAGCTGGCACCAAGAAACCTCCTTGGTAGTTTCAAAAGAACCTCAGCAGCCCCATGATCATAAGGACACCCCCGGGCCGGCACCGAGAAACCTCCGAGGCGGTTCAAATCCTATGGTCCCGGCGGCCTCAAGTCAACTTCCGGGCTGGCACAGAGAAACCCTCATGGTAGTTTCAAAAGGACCTCGTGGCCCCGCAATCATAAGGACACCCTCAGGCCAACACCGAGAAACTCCCAAGGCGGTTCAAGTCCTATGGTCTCGGCAGCCCCGAGTCAACTTCCAAGCCGACACCGAGAAACCTCCGTGGTAGTTTTAAAAGGACCTCGATAGCCCCACGATCATAAGGATACCCCCGGGCTGGCACCGAGAAACCCTCGAGATGGTTCAAGTCCTATGGTCTTGGTGGCCCCGAGTCAACCCTCGGGTCGGCCGAGAAACCCCTGGGGTGATGGCCGGCATCAGCATTCAAGGAACACTTTAGCAAAAGCCCGAGAGATGAAGGCAAGCCTAAGTGTCCCTATGAAGTCCGTATATCAAATTGCTGACTCTCCAAGTATGCTCAAGAGACCGAAGGTGCATTTTGTCAAATCTGGAGGCTAACGCTGAAAGGACATGATCACCAAAAGACTAAGGCATTACAAAAAGATAAGTTTATCATATTGAACAAAATATTTCTTTCATTAATCTTATGACAGTGTCATACAAAAGGATCGACATTGGTCGAATTACAAAATGTTGGAAATAGAAAAATAAATAAACTCTAGGGCTTGGTGGGTCCCAGCTCGTTATCGGTGTCACCACTCTCCAGATCCTCCTCTTCATCTTTAGGCCGAATACGCTCAAGACCGCTTATTTTGAAGATCCAGGAGATCCTCTCTTTGCACTTCTCGAAGCCATGGAAGAAGGCGTCGATGACCGCTTCACTCACCTCCGCAGAAAAATCGGTGGAGCCTTTATAGTGATCCACGGCCTCCCGAGCTTTGGCTTCAGTGGCGGCCATGGCCTCCCGAGCTTGGGGCTTCGGCAGAGACCACCTTCTCCTAAGCTTGGACCTCGACATCGGCCAACTTCTCCATAGCTTCTTGGGCCTGAGCCTCAGCAGGGGTCTTCTTCTTCCAGGAAGTCCGAGCATCTGACTCCGCACAAGCCTGCTTCTCCATGGCAGCTCGGGCCTCAGACTCAGCCTTATTGGCCCTCTCTTTAGCATGCCCCAACTTAAATAGAGCATCTTCCAGCCTCTCCTCAGTCGGCCTAAGCCTCATCATGGCATCCACCAGTTTGGCCTCGGTGACTCTAGCCTTACTCTCGGCTTCCTCTGCCTGAGCCTTTAAAAAGTGGCTCCCCTCCTGAGCAGCCCAGAGCTCGCCGGCCGCATTCATCTCTCAGGCTCACATCTCGGCCAATTCCTTGGCCAATGTATCAGCCCAGGTCTTGGCGGCAATTAGTTCATCCCGAGCACGCCCGCAGTTGTTGAGGGACCCAGCGTAGGTGTCCCGAAGGACAAAGAGGCCATTGGACATCTGCATGAACCAATCGGTTGGAGCTCAGACCAAATACCCATATCATATCCAAATAGAAAAAGAGATGGAATCGGCAAACTTACTTGGAGGGCGACGGTGAAGAGACTGCCGAGGACGTCGGCAATCGATTGGTGGTGAAGCTTAGTCTGGAAGGTCGGAGGCTAGAGCGCCTCAATATACACTTCGCCAACCAACCGCTATTCAATGCCGTCACTCGAGACGATTGGCCCCCTGGGGCACTGTTAGGGGACGTCCCTCCTTCTTCCAGCCTCGATTGGGGAGCCGATGGGACATCATCTTCAACTTCTTCCACTAGAGTCATCCCAACCCTCACCTCCGGTACAGCTTCACCTTTGGGTTCGGCGGTGGCCAAGGCCTCTTCCCTCGATAGCCCTGCCTCAACTTCAATAGGAGGAACCCCTGCCGCTGGTACTTCGGCAGGGGGATCCTCCCTTCTCGACTCTTCCAGTGGGGCAGCCACGGGAGCCATAGAAGGAGCCGTGGGGGGCTGGGATGACCCGTCCTATTCTTCCATGCGAGGCTTCTTAGGCGCTGCCCTCGCCATGTCACCAATGGCCTTTTTCCTCTTTCGAAGGCCTGCCATCAAGAAGTCAGAAAAAAACTTCATTGCTGCACAAAGGAACAAAGATCGGAGTAAAAAAAAAAGTGATAACTAAGGGGATATAGTGCTCATTGGGGGCTGGTGTTGGTACACCGGTGCTACGCCGGTCGCTGGCGCTATGCCAAATTCACGGAGGTTGTCCTCTCCGATAGCAGTTCCTAGCAGGGAGGAATGACGAATGACATCAGTAAATCGAACATTTCTCAATCTTTCTCATTTATAGTCGAGTTTTTATTAGGGCTAGTGTCAGGAATGCCCCAACCCATCTTTACTCTGTCCATATGAACACAGAAAAACTGGAACTTCCAACCTTTGATTTTGGAAGGCAGGTCAAGTTTGAGGACTCTTTTAGGTTTGGAGGCAAAGCTTCACCACCCGGCCTTATTAGGATTTCAAAGTTTGTACAAGGCCCGAAACAAAGAAACTCGGATAGAAAGTCCATGAAAATGGCAGAGTACTATAAAGGCACAGATAATCCGAATAGAGTTCGGAGTTAACTGCACCGGGACAAGATTATACCTATCTAAGAGGTTGAGGAAGAAGGGATGGAAAGGAAGACAATGTCCACTCTTGAAAAACTCTTCATACAATGCAATCCTACCAGACTGGCACCGTTCCTTAAATGATGAAAGGAATTCAAAGAGACTTTACCTTTTTGGGAGTGCATGCCCACCGTCACTAATTTATGGCACACAAAGCCCAACAAAGCAAAAGATTTTGCGCTCCTTTCTCTTGGCAAGTACTGCGTGCATGAGCGTCAAGACTCAGGAGCGGGTGGGCATATGATGTGGCCGGTAAAAGCCATGTGAACGTTAACGACCAAAATCACCTAACGACAGGAGTGGATGGGGTGCCAACGGCCCCAGCTCCTAGGCAGCCCCAGCTCATAAGCGGCCCTAGGTGACCCCAGCTCATAAGCGGCCCTAAGACGGCCCCTGCTCCTAAGTGGCCTTGAGGCAGCCTCGGCTCCTAGGTGGCCCCGGCTCATAAGCGGCCCCGAGGCGGCCCCTACTCCTAAACGGCCCTGAGGTGCCCCCGGCTCCTAAGTGGCCCTAGCTCCTAGGCGGCCCCAACTCTTATCTTATCTTATCTCTAAGATTAACTTCAGCTTCCCAAACAAGCCTTCACTTCTGACAAGGTCAGATTCACTAACCACCTTTGATTCATATATGTCTAATAAGATAAACTCTATCGCTTTTGGCATAAGCCTAAGAAGTCATAATCCATCATGAAGCATTAATGACTCTGATCAGATAAGCCCAAAAAGTTATCATCTGCCATAAAAGTATCAATCACGCAGTTCAGATGGGATAAATTTCACTAATTCTGACACTCCGTTTACAAAGTCGTGGCTCATCATGAAATATACAAAGCTTCCGAAGCAAGTTACACACACCCCAAGTATTAATAAAATGGATAAAAGGGACCTCTAACCAAGGTATGAACACTCAAGCACTCAGAGAGCATTATCATTTCTCTCACTTTCTTAAGCTTCTTTAAGCTCACAGCTATGATTCTGATTACTAACTTGAGCGTCGAAAGGTCTCCGTCGGAATATCCGGTCTTTAAGACTTCTTGCACATCTCGACGCCGAGGTGAAGCTTCTTCAGCAAATTGATGGTACGATCCACTGATACTCAAGGACATCAGCTTAAGATGATCATGTTTCATTATATAATTTATCATAAACCTCCAAACAAATGAAACCTAACAACAACTATAGTGATGCACTGCCACTATCTCAATTTGTGTTTGAACTTGTTTTTCTTCGCATACGCCAAATTATACAGCTAACATTCCTCAAAACGATATGGTAGTTGACTGCATAACAGTCAGGGGTGGTTGTGAGTCTTAATCATAAGAAAGTGGCCTTATATGCTCTTGTCAGTTCTTGATACAAACTAATTCATGAGGAGTTTTTGAATTCACCGGATGGTAGACTGAAAATATATCAATGTACAAGCTTTACTAGCTCTTCCTAGCCCTTGTTGCTGTAGTCCCCAGACAGACAATAGCTGGCAGCTATCATTCGCTGGCGGCCATCAAAATGAGATCAGGAACATTGTGGACAAATGATTGGCCAAGAATATATAAAGGAATAATAATGGCTGTTAGCTCTAGGAATTGAAAATATTACTTGTTCTCTGCTCAAATTTAGATGTGAATATTTTTTTGGATTCAAAATTTTAGCTAAAGCCACGATATCATTGCTTGTCATTTAGAACCCTATGTGTTTTGCTCTATGTTGTTGATCCATTCGTTGATAATTTAAGCTTCTGGGATCCAGTAGATACTAACAGGTCGTAGAGCCAATTCTTCTAAAGTCCATGAGTACAAAGCCCTTCAGATTAATTATTTAATTAATCCAGTAAAATCTGCTAATTTATTCCTTCATGTGCATGCTCTAAGTTGTACAGTGAGTGGCGTGGAAAGGGATAAATATGGAACCCACGCGCACATCCATTTGAAGAGATTCCTTACACAGTTTTATATATCGTGCCACTCATTTGTGTTTTCATCATTTCTCTTATATTTTATCCATCAAGTTTCAATAGATTCAGCATTTTTGGTATAGCTTGCATGTTGAGGATTTGGAAACTCGAATCTTACAGAGCTTAAATTCTCAACAGAACAATCTTGATGAAGAATTTCATTGTAACAACAAATAAGAAGAAAACAAAGCAAAACTTGGGAGAATTCCATGTACAAGAGATGTTGCATTCTTGCTGGGGTCTACATTTGAGTCTCGCTTAAAAACAGCATGACAAAGTAAAAGAAAATTTTTTAAAAAAATTAAGAAATTAAGAAGGTTCTCATGTGACCTGCTGCAGGCCCGTTCTAAAATAATAAAAAGCCTAGAAAGGAAGACTAATAACAAAATTTTCGTTGCTTCTCATGTGATTCTGGATGTGGATGCAAACTACTATATATTAATCTTCTGCTTCTCTGACCAACATAATAATTTACTCTACGCTTGATGGGACTGATGGCCATTCAATGATCAGAAGAAGCCAAAATTTTGTAGGGAAGCTCTGGTCTACCATGATTAAGGTAATGCATCCATGGACGTGGATAAATATTTACACAAATTTCATAGTCCCGTTTCACTGATATGGCTTAGTTGTTTGTTTTTTTTTTTTTTTTTTATCCTTTCCTTTCTTTTTAACAGAAGTATGTTGGGATAAGCTTGCTCATCATCACTCTCTTCTACAGTAGCAGGAGGTTTATTGGTGGCAGAGATCTAGGGCTCAGTGGATCCGTGATGGTGATCGTAATACCAGATTTTTTTATCAGGCTACTTTGAAGTGGCGTGCTGCCAATAGGATCCGAAGATTAGTTGATGATGAGGGAAATACTCAGAAGGATACCCAATCTATAAGGGAGATGCTTCTTCATTTTTTCCAGTCTAGATGGGCTGATTCTTTGGTGAGGGGGGGCCGGTAATTCCGGTTTCAGATGCTGCAAAAGTCTCTTCCTTGGATAACAGTATGCTTGCCAGAACTATTTCTGCGGACGAGATTAGGGCGGCCCTTTGGGATCTTGGCCCGGATAAGGCCCCTGGGCCTGATGGGTTTCTGCCTTTCTTTTATCGTCATTATTGGGACATCATGGGTCAGGAGGTGGTCTTGGTCATTCAGTCTGTTTTCCTAGCTAAACAAATTCCTGCGGAATGGAATTAGACCTTTATTTCTTTGGTGCCCAAGCGTCCTGATGCCTCCCTTCCTCAGCATTTTCGGCCCATTAGTCTTTGCACTACTCTTTATAAGGTCTGTGCTCAGCTTTTAGCTCGCCGTCTTTCTCTGGTGATTCCTCGCCTCATTTCAGCTGAACAAGGGACGTTTATTAGAGGGCGTTCTATTTCAGATAATATTCTCATCGCCCAGGAATTTATGTTTGATTTGCAAAGAGCTCCGGCCAGGAGAAGTCTTATGGCTGTTAAACTTGATATGGAGAGAGCCTATGACAGACTGAATTCGGCCTTTTTGCACCGCTCTCTTACGGAGTTTGGATTCGATGGCTTGTTCATTGAGTGGATTATGGCTTGCATTCAGACGCCATCCTTTTCTATAATTATTAATGGGAGTCCGACCAGATTTTTTTACTCTACTGTGGGGATCCGACAGGGATGCCCTTTATCCCCTTTGTTGTTTATTCTAGCTGTGGATGATCTATCTCGTGCTTTCCATCAGGCTCAGCTAGATCGGAGGATAGCCCCATTTATGGCTGGTGTGGAGGGCCCTATGGTTTCCCATCTCCTGTTTGTGGACGACTGCATTCTCCTGGGCCAGGCTTCTATTGATAATGCATCGTCTCTCTATTCTATTATTCAGCGATATTGTCAGGCTTCGGGCCAGAAGGTTAATTTTCTAAAGTCCACTATATGTTTTAGCCCGAAGACTCCTAGATCTATCAGGGAAGCCATTATTTCTTTATCGGGTATTTCTACTTAGGCTGACAGATTTATGTATTTGGGGATTCCTATCACAGGGAGACGTCCCCGTTGCTCTGACTACTATGAGCTTGAGAGGAGGGTTCATCAGCGTTTGGAGGGGTGGCAGGTTACTGGCCTTTCGATGATGGCCAGAATTATCATTATCCGCTCGGTTCTCTCCTCTCTTCCCCTGTACCTTCTGTCTAATTCTATTATTCCTATTATTTGTCTTAAGAGGGTTGAGAGAAGTTTCCGTGATTTTCTATGGGCTTCTATGCAAGAAGGTCATGGTACGCATCTTTTATCCTGGGATACTGTCTGCATGCCTATCCAAGATGGTGGGCTTGGGATCCAGTCTCTGATTGTTAGAAGGGATGCCCTTCTTGCCAGACATGCTTCTAGATTCCTTCTGGAGCCGCATTGCCTTTGGAGTACCTTGATGCGTGCTAGGTACGGTGCCTGGATGCCGGATTCATATATCAGGCCACCTCGTGGTTGCTTCTTTTTGGAAGGAAGTTTGTAGGTTTGGTCAGTCTATCAGGGGTAATGTTACATGGATGATTGGAGATGGATCATCTATTGATGTTATTCAGGACATTTGGTTTTCTGAGATTCCTCTCTCACGATGGCCCTCTTTTATCAGTATTGACATCCCTTACAACCTTCGGGTCAAGGATTTGATTTCTTCTGATCCCCCTGCCTGGCATATCCCCTCAGTGACTCGTTTCTTTGGGCTGGAGCTTTCTAGACGTATTCTCTCGATGCCCCTTATCCCTGGTCGCTCATCTGACTCCAGGCTTTGGCAGAGATCCTGTCTCTCTAGGGCTCATATCAAGGATTTGATGATGATTTTCAGGCCGGGTTCCCAGCGTTCGATGGATGCTGATTGGATTTGGAAGCTTCCCACTCTCCCCAGAGTGCAGCTATTTATGTGAAAGCTTTTGTGGGATTGTCTCCCTACTTGTCTTCTTCTCTCTAGGAGGGGTCTGTCGATCCAGCCGTGCTGTCCTTTATATAGGGTGGAGGAGGAATCCTTTGAGCATGCTATCTTTACCTGCCCCAGGGCGAGACAGATCTGGCATATGGTGGGTTATTCTATCAGGATGGACGATCTGGGTTCTCCTCGCTCTTCTTTCTTCTTGGATATTCGTAGAGCTTCTCTGCAGAGGTGTAGCCGTTGGGTTGCCACGGCTTATCATATCTGGTTATCGAGAAACAAGATTCTTTTCACGGATGACCCTATGTCTTCCCTCAGGATTATGAGGAAAATTAGATCTTTGGTCACGGACTGTGCCCGGGTTGGTTCTGACGTCTCTGGCTCTGGGGATCCCCTGCTGCTTCGGTAGTGAACCGACATTCGGTGTTCATCTCCTGGGATCCCCCTCTTCCAGGGTTCGTCAAAATCAATTTTGATGGTAGTATCCGTGGCAGAGCTGCTAATTCTGGATTCCTCATCCGTGGCCCTCAAGGTGAGCTACTGGGAGCAGGTGGTTTTGGTACTATTGACTCCTCCGTCCTGATGTCTGAGCTTTATGCGGCTTGAGCGGGCATTTCTTATGCTGTCAGGACTCTCCAGGCCCAGAGGGTATTCATTGAGGGTGATTCATGTCGGTTATTTCCTGTCTACAGAAGGAGAATTACCATTCCGACCCTGCTAATCCGATGCTTATGACATTCGTTCTATCCTTAATAAGGTCGACTGTACTCAGATTCGCCACATTTATCGAGAAGCCAATTCGGCGGCGGACTGGGTAGCATCCTTTGTGGCCCAGCATGCTGGATCGTGGTTCTGTAAGCCGAGCAATCCCTGTCCTTCTTTTTACAGCAAATTTTGTATTCGGATCTTTCTGGGCTGACTCGCACTAGGCTAGTGTGATCGCCCGTTTTTGTACAAAAAAAAACAGAAGTGTGTTGACTTCTTTGCATTTAACTGGACTCATTAATCTGCAAATATGATGACGTTAAACACTGTGAAGCCGAAAGTTTAGGCCCTTATCTTATGGATTAAGAATGTAGCCTCTCATTTTTTTAATCCGAAACCTTAATCATATAAAATCCTTTTCCTTTCTTCTTAATTATTAAATCAATGTTTCTAGAGTTGTTACTGCTTTTGTTATTACTGTTCAATATATCTAACAAATCGGATTGAGTTACTGCTCTTATTATTACTGCTCTTGTTGTTGATTTGAACTAAATTATTAATATATCTTTTTTTCTTTTTTCCTAAACCCCTTATGGTTCATCTATACAATGAATTATGGCATTTTACTTAGATTTGGTGTCATCCAACGATACCGATCGATAAGAGTTGGATACATCTAAAGAATCAAAATTGTCCAAAATATGAAGCCGATATTAAGAAGTTCATGAAAAGGCAAAGCTTCATGTTAATGAAGAAGGAAAGATACGTTGTCCTTGTGTATGGTGTTATAATGGTTCAGGGCATAAGCCTGATTTAGTTAAATTATACTATTCATTAAGGGGTTTCTCGAAGACGTATCAAACGTGGTATTTTCATGAAGAACAATTTGAAAGCAATGTGTGCCTAGAATTTTAATATAACCAAATGGGCATCAACGATAAAATTCTGCTGGAGCTCAGTGAAATTGGACTGTACCCAGACTCTGTAGTAAGTACCTTATCCTATATCTTTCAATGGATGGGCATCCATTCTTCATAAGTATTTGCAATTATTTTAAGATTTGATTGGCTATTTTCTTTTGCTTCTGGTTCAAACTTCTGTGTTACTCTAGGTGGCTATAAGCAATAATTTTGCTACTCCTTGCAATATTTGTTTAACTGATAGCATACTTAATTCATTATTTTCTGCTAGCTTACTGCTACCATTATAAATGCACCTTGAATTAATCATCTATTGCTGCTTACAACTTGTTTTTCTTCAAATCTTCTTCATTTTTCTATCATTTTAATAGGGGCTACATTCTAATTTATAAATTATTGAAAGATTTACCATATTTGCTAGGGTCTTCATGCAATTGTGATAAAAAATTTAAAAATAATAAAAGATCATTTATTCCATATAGTTCTTTTGTTTTTAAAAGAAAGTTCTTCATCACCCATTTCTTCCAATAGTAGGTTTGAGAATTGATGGTACTTAATCAAGGATAGCTATTGGTCTTTGATAAAAATTGGGACTTGATATTTAATTGTAAAGCTAATTGCATTTTATACCTTATAAATTTCACTTATTCTGAATTCCTAGCCTTCTAGATTTTTTTTTTTTTACAATTTACGATTAGAAAGTACAAAACTATGTTTTTAAAGCATACATGTGCTAGTAGTCTTATTAGCTTTCTTTATTGTCTTATTATTTGTTGAAAAGAGGGTAAATTGTTTCGATTTATTTTGTTGATTTTGTAGTGAACAAATAGTGATGGCAATTTTTGTTGTTTTTCTTGATCCGCATGGAAAACTGCCTCATTTTTCCAATCCCCACAGAAGAATTTTTCTTTCCATTGGAATGGAAACGGGACGGATAAATTTCTATCCTTGTAAATGGGGATCAGGCAAGGATGAAGAGTACTCTTTATCCCATGGGTCTCCAATCCTTGTCCCATGAAGTTCTCATATATTTATATTATTTAAATACTTTTATATTATTTTAGTATTATAAATATAACTCTTTATATATAACCTAAAATACCTTAAGACTCTATGCGCTCACCTCCTTTTCCTCTCTGCAATCTGAGATGTCCAAAATTAGGGTGTTGCTTTGCTCCCTCAAGTGCATTGAGTCATTTGAAAAGAAGAAGTTTAGATATTTGTTTAGCACTATGGGATTTGAGTTTCATATTATCAGTTAGTTGGGCACTTTGGGTGATGGACTTTGTATTTTATTAAGGCTTGCTATTAGATGTATTTATTTTTTATAAACTAATTCATGGTTATGTACATACTTATGTTGTCTTTCCTTTGAAGTTACTATGTTCCTAGTAAATTTGTTAAGTATTTTAGTCATGGACTTGTATTTATTGACGCTTATGATTGGATGTGTTATTTCTTGTGAAGTAGTTCACGATTATGGACTTATGTTATTATGCTTATTTTCAATTATGGTTTAATTTATTTCTTATGAATTAGCTCATGGAATTGGCAATTATGGTAAATTTATTTGAAACTATTTTATTGGTTATATAAAATTTAATACTTTATTTTTATTTTTTATATGTAGTGAGCAAAAATTAAAATATTTTAATATAAAAAAGGGGTTGGTTGGAATAGTCTCTGTGGGGATGGGGATATCGATAAGAATGAAGATGGGGATCTTATAAAAAAATGAGTTTGGTGGGGATGGGGATTCTAATGGGGATAGGGATTCGAAATTTTTTGTCCCCATTAGCTAGAATGGAATGGGGATTGGGATAAGGGGCTAAAATAGTGGCGAGAGCGGAGAGTAGCTCCTTGCTCAATTCTGCTCCATTGTCATTCCTAGAAACATTTTGCTCTGACCTGGTTAACGATTTGAGCATATAGTGCTTATTATATATCATTTACTTATATGTGGTAATATTGTTTATCTTACTCAATCATTCCAAAAAAAATAAAATAACATTATGCTTTCATGTCGTTCAGCCTGACTCAGCACAGAGTGAAGATAAAGATATTAGCAATGGATTTGATAAATTTGAGGGAGAGCTCCATGAGTAGGTATGACTGTGAATAACCTCTTCTTTCTCAGCTTCTTTATAAAATAATTCCTTCTTGCTATGTTACTTTTCAAAGGACAAAATCATGCCAACCAGTCACTTGCACTGACTGTTGTCCCTTATTGCACATCTCATGGGAACAAAGTATATTTTTGTGATTCTATTGGATGTTCAATGGAAAAAGAATTGAAAGGTATTATTAATACGTAAGTATTTATTTCTTTATAATTTTATAGTAATTTGCCTGGATTATATCATTTGAATCTTACACCATTATTATACTTTGTTATATCAGTACACTCAAAATATACAACGCTAAAGCTGACCGAGTTGCAAGAAAATACTTACTTGGGAGTCAGTTAAGGTATATTAAGTTGTACTTTTTTATTAATTCATAAAATTATATCTTATTTGTCTGAATCTTATAAAAACTTTTAAATTCATTTTTTAAGTGTCCTAAGCAACCATTAGGTGTTGAATATAGCTATTATGTCATCATGTATATGAAGAGATCATTGAGAATTATATCATTTCAACCGATGAAAGGTAGGTTATTATTGCATGATTTATGTAAATAATACTTTTTATAGTTTTAAATTTTTATGTCATGTGTTATTTAGTGCTCCTTTCTGAGTAACTTATGTATATATGCAGTTTGGGGAGAAAAAAACATATAAACAGAAGAGATCGACATTATGTGCGAAGAATGGATCAACTACTTGCAAGGTTTCATTGAAGAATGTTATGGATGTTTATGTATATTGAAGTTTGGATTATCTGAAAATGTTATGGATGTTTGTATGACAGTATTGGATATTTCAATTCAATATATTGGGGTTTTTTTAGAATTGAAAGTATATATTTGTATGACAGTATTGAATATTTGTATGACAGTATTGGATATTTCAATTCAATATTTTTTAAAAAAATTAGAATTAAAAGTATATGTTTGTATGATAGGATTAGATATTATACTACGTTTTGAATAAAAAAACGTAGTCTAAATAAATGATAGACTACATTTTTCAATAAAAAAGTAGTCTTTTGTACTACATTGTCTGATAAAAATGTAGTCTAAATGTATTTAAAGACTACTTTTTTATGACTTTTAACTACGTCTAAAACGTAGTCTTTAAGAGAAACTTTTAACTGCACTCACCTAGACTACATTTTAGAAAACGTAATCTAAATATAAAAGAAATATTTTTAGACGTAGTCTAATTAAAAATTATTGCAGTGAATAATCACACATTAATTATAAGCATGCAATATGGAGCATATTTAACCAAATTAAGATGGAGAATCCAGTGGATTTGAATCATTCTTCTTCCATATTAGACTAATTAAAGGTAAAGAATCTAATGGATTTGATGGGTTTAAATCATTCACATTAATACCCACATTTGTTTAAAGCAAATATAGACAAACGTTCGATACCATTCAAATATAAATAATCAGATCTTGAATAGTATTAAGTAATAAAAATTAAGATAAATGACTTGATCATAAAAGATGGGAGCCGAATCCATCATCATATTCCACATGATATATGAGCTTAAGGCATAGTTACTAATTCACACGAAGAGCAATCCAATGGAGGGTTTGTATCATTGTTTAAATTAATATTTTTAAAATATTTATTCTAGATCAAATAACTCCATTAATGTTTAATTATAAATTATATGAAAGATGATAGCAAATTATCTACTTTTTAGTGTTTGTGGAAAAATTTTATATGTAATTGTAGGAATATGTAGAAGTTAACCAAAAAAGAATTGAAAATAACATGAAGAACATAATATGTATATTCATTTTCAATTTTATCTAAGAAAAGGACTGATTTTAAATAAAAATAATTAATTATTAAAATATGAGATATGATAACATATACTAAATACCTCTATTCAACTACATAGCCCTTCCCCCTAACAAAAAAAAGAGAGGAATATTTGAGGTTTAAATAAGTAAAATATATCACTATAGTAAACAAAATAAATTCCATTCCTGTTCGTTCCTTGTCAAGAAATGTTCCGCCGTTCTTCGCTCGAAGGTGAGTTGGTCAACCTGATAACTCCATCCAGGTGCTAGCAGTCAGTCCCATATGACCCCGTTCCCCGTCAAGAAATGTTCGGTGCACGACAAGTTGATCAACCTGACCCCACCCAGGTTTCAGCAGTCAAAACATGGAAATTAGACAGACGTTAGCCTTCCAACACTCACGTTTCAGGCCAGATCTTAGCCCTTCCAACACCACGTTTCATGCTTCAAGAATTAATCTTGAAATTATTCGAGTCAGTCGAAGCATCATTTTTTGAACTAACGATGTGTTGATAGCATGAAAAAGGTCTGACCGCTGGGCTACCGCCTGAGCGGTATCAAGTGTTGCTTTTGCTTATATAAATCGAACCCATGCATTTATTCAATTCTTAGTAGAATTTGGCCATCCCTTTTTTCACAAATATGTGAGAGGATAAACTTGCACGTGGATCTTTTATTGCTAGAAAATGCCTAACTACCGAGAGCAGTACTCAAACGCAGTTGGAATTAGAAATATTTGAAACTGAAATACAAAGAGTCGATTCTAGGAACACCAAACGTTTTAGGCTTTTATCTAATCCGGCCGGATAGACAAATTTTTTATTTTAACTTTAGCATCCATCGTGCGACGCTACGAAAAGAAAACACTGCCATATATAATCGACGGGATGGCTTGATTTGCGAACAGCAGTACTTCTGCTCCAAATTGACGTAATGTAAACCTTAATTTGGCATCGACTCGATCTGCTTAACAAATTGTTTGACCAAATCGTCCAACGCCAATCTCGCGGAACCTCCCTCCTCCAAAGCCCTCCTGCTCAACTCCTTCACCTCCCTCGCCCTCTCCCTCACCTTTTTTCCCTCCTCATCTTCTCCCATCAAACACCTCACGCCTCTCTCCACCTCCTCCGCGCCCGCCAGTACCCCACCGTCTCCCACCCTGATCTCCGTGGCCACTCCCACCTCTCGCGCCATTTCAAAAGCATTAAAGCACTGCTCAGCATACTACTGCCTTGTGCCTCAGTATTTCAACCTGCGGCGCCCACCCTGGCCACACCATCCCCCTCCCTTTGGTCCGCTCCAGAAAGCCCTCAGGCAGCACCGTGCCGAGGTCTGCATCGCAAGACGGTTGGTGCTTCCGCTTCGGTAGAACTCGCAAGCACCACAGGAATCGATGCTGGCTCCGCTCCAGCCCCAATGCGATCTCCCCCACTTGCTCCCTCTCAAAGCACCCCATGCTCCCGAAGCAGAGGAACACAACCGATCCCTCAGGCTGCCCGTCGAGCCACTGGATGCACTCACGCCCCCCCTCCAGCTGCTTCCCTGCTGATACCACGGGGCCTATCGCGTAGATAGCTGGGGTCGGGCCATCTAGAACGCATCGGCCTTCCGATATCGCTCGAAGTGCATGGGGTTCTAACTCGGAGAAGGTGTTGATAACGATTCCCTTGGCCTCTTGGAACCGACGAGCATGGTAAAGGACCCATTGGTAGCCTCCGCACTCTTTGTTTAATATGGGCTCTGGCATGGCTAGCGGGGGCAGTGAGGAGGTGAGACTCGGGATCTTTATCTTCTCCCCTTTGGAGGCTACGCTCGCCATCCCCGAGGGGTACATGAGATCGAGAGTAGGAAGGTAGAGCATGAGGCCGAGGTTGGCAGCGCCCGAGACGGAGAAGATGTATGGGGGGATGCCGAGTTCGGCTGCAACATCAATCATGGCACTGGCGATGAAGTCGATGATGATGGCAGCGATGCGAGGAGTTGATGGAAGGTTGGTGATGGCATCCTTGACGAGGGGCTTATGGGATTCAATGTAGGACATAATACGGCGAACAAATCTCCGGTAGTTTCGTCGAACGAGAAGTTGATGGGTGGGAGATCAAGGAATTGGATGGAGGTGGAGGCAGCAGAATTAACGATGGAATTGATGCTGGAGGACCAGGCATCGGTCGGGGGTTGCATCACGAGGATGGTGATGGAGAAGTGATTGGAAAGACGTTTTGCCATCTCGATGGCAGGTTTCAGGTGACCCACTCCTGGAGTTGGCAAGAACACCAGCCTCGCTGCCATGGCCATCCTTGTTTTAGAGTGGGGTTGCAGGATGGAGTTGGGAAGGAATATCCTCCTGCTCCCCTTATAAGGGGGGAGAGCTGAGAATTGGAGTTGGAGTTGGTGGTGGAACTAGTCAGGTCATTGCTTACAAATTAAAGCACCTGATTTCTCTAACCAATGAGCGTCCTGACCGTGTTACGTGTGCCCCATGGGTTGGTTTTATAATCTAAAAGCAGTTCTGATCCATGTAAGGATGTAGAACATTATTTTTCTATTTAAATTCTTATCTTTAATTAATTTAGAACTAAAATTTTGTTTTTTATTATTGTTAATTCTCGGTGTTGTTATATATATATTGGTTTCGATTAGATTTGGTAGAGAATGTTTTTGGTATGGATCTTTATTTTAATGTTAATTTAAAATTAAAATTGATGATTTTAAAAATAGATTATACTTTCATACAAAGAAATATTATTTATCATTATAACACTGTAACAACCATTATTTATCTCAAAAAATAATATTTTAAATTTTTAATATTAAATTAATAACTATTGTAACAGCAGCTGTGATTGTATTCTAATATAAAATAATGATAATAATGAAAAATATCATTACCTTTTCTTCATTCTTTTTTTAAAAAAAGATATTATTTCTTGAGCTACAAAATCATTGAAGAAAGATTTAATTTAAAAAATGAATTAATTAATATTTTTTAAAAAAGTACAAGTAAATAATAATATTTCTTTTGTTGCTAGTGTTAATTTATAGGACATGGAGATGCATGTCTTGCTTTATATAAACAAAATATTTAAAATATTAATAACATGATTTAAAACAGCATAAGTCCATCGATGGTGCTTTTTTTTCCTTTTGTTTCACTATTTATATTTGCTAGGCTAACACGTTTTTAAAATCTTAATTATTTTTTAAAATTAAATGATGCTCGTTGAAAAAAATAGATTTTTTGAGGCACCACTGAGCCAAGGGATGGTATCACGGATATCTCTAATGCATAGTTTACTAATGCCATTGCCATCAAATCTAATCGTTAATGCTAAAGCTAACATGAATTATAATAAATTATTATTTATTTAAAAAACAAGAATAAGTCCTCAATCGTGTAGTCAAATCATTATAACTGTCATGGCATCAAATAACAAAGGAAAATATTATATATTTTTTCATATAATAGAGTTACTTTTTATTTGAGTAGGTGGGGATTTTTTTAAGGAAAAAAAAGTAGTTGATGCTTTTTGAGCCACCGTAGCTGAGATGCTTAGGACTATTAAATGATAATTTTTTCATGTATAAATTTCTTTGAGTTTCCATGGAATCTAATAGTTTCTGCTTTCTTGATGGTGTAGCGGATCAAGTCGTGTCAAGATTAACAAAAAAATATTTGACAAAGATAAAAGAAAGATAGATAAAATCCTTCAGCAAAGGCTTCTATACTCCGACTTCATAGTTAGCCACCCGTTCCAATTTCAGAGTTGTTCTCAGTTTCGACTCCGAAGCTGACTTCCAGCATCGACTCTAGAGTTTGACTCTAAATCGACCTTCAGCATCGACTTCAGAGTTGGATTCGACCTAATACACTCCCCACATGACTATCTGGCACCTATGACCCCCACATGGCTTATCTGATATATGTAACCGCCACGTGGCCTATATACTACAACTGCATATGGCTTTCACGGCCACTGCCACTTACGATGCATGCCAGACAAGACTAGGCCTACCTACCAACTGTAGTGCTATGCCAGAAAAGGAGGACGATAGGGTGTCCATGATAAGCTCAGGGTAATTGCGTCTGTCCTATCGGCCTTGCCGCCTACTTTTGCCAGACGATGATTTTAGAAATCAATAACTTCCAAAAGTGGTTAAGAGGGACTTCAAATAGGTATAAAAATCTTCGCTCATGATAGAAGGGGATCTGAACCCCAAGTTTTAATAAGTCTTTTAGTTCATTTGAGCGTTGAAGGATTCCTATCGAAGTAATCGTTGTTTTTTTGCAGATTTTTATCTAAAAAGGTGATGTTTTAAGATTTTTAGCTTTACCTTATTGTTCTTTGGATTTTTATCCTTGCTCGATGTTCGACGAGGTGATTTCAATCAAAAGTTTTCCTAGTTCTTTGTTCTGTCCATAAGAGGAATTGCGGTGACGCAAGTCAAAGAAGAAGAGGATTCTCGATTGGCCAACTTGAAGTCAGATGACGCGACTCTAATCACCAATGACGACTCAAATCTCCCATCAATTTAATCTTCTTGTAGCTCATGTCGCCGTTGCAACTCTGAAGTTGATATCTAAAATAGAGTTCGTGATAAAAATTGGTTCCATTACTTCAGGGTTGGGTCCAGATTACTGGTAGATGCTTATCAAATTATTGGAGTGGTTTAAGAGGTGCTGTAAAGCCTGAGGGATATCATCCAAAATTTTATATGTAATTGAATCAAATATGTACATTCATTGTCATTTTTATCCTGAGAAAGGATTGATGTTGTACGAAAATTTTAATTATTAAAATATAATAATATACAATAAATAACTCTATTCAATGCTACGTTTGAGGTTTAAATGAGCGAAAAAAATCACTATGAGAAACAAAATAAAAGTCATAGCCTAGCACAGGAATTTCTATCTGAATTTAGAATCCAAATTTATTTTAAAAAATTCAAATCTTGATCTAGTAAAATTTGTGGATAGCTATCTAGATCCAATGAGATATTAAATTTCTGTCCAAATCCAATTTGAGATAGATTCAGTTGGATGCGCATTTTGAACCCTGAAGTAAAAGAGTGGAGCAGAGTGGGCCAGAAGGATTTTCAATTCTCATTGAAATGAAATTTTTATGTCATCATTGTAATGTTGTTCGGATCTTAAAAACAGTTTTTCAATCCTACAGTTGTTCGAAAGACGTAACATTTGATAACGTTATCATTATATTGTTCAGGGATCAATCCTAGATTTCTAGTTCGACAGGTGTCTCGACGAAAGAACATCAAATGTTCTTTTGCTTATGTAATCTAAAACCATTTATTTAATTCATAATAGAATTTTACTTTCCTTTAATTTTCACAAAGCATCATCATTTCTTTTAAACTAGACTAAACGACATAGAGCTGCAATGCAACCTAAGTCCCCTTTTACCCGTTGATTAGGAGCATCTTTAGTCCGCCATGTAGTCCATGAGGAGGGAGTAAACTATGGCCGGACCATGAGCTTGATTGCACGATATTAAGAGACTTAGACAGTAGATTTGATCATTCTATTGCTCGAAGGGAAATTATTTCAATCAAGCAGAGTCAAGGTGTCTTCTTGGTGCATGATCGCACTCATGTTGGAACTTTGGCTTTTGTGCTAAATGAATCTTAATTTTTATAGGAGGCATAGAATAGGGACTAGTTTCTTCGCCTGCATGCTTAGACAGGGCGGAGAAGGAAAGGGAAATGATAGGGATGATGATGGATGGATAGAGGCTTTATGGGTATTCAAATAGAACCGGAAAAGATAGATACCATGCCATTATAGCTACCATTATTTTTAGGTAACAATACCATACCAAACGATGTAATTTTTAGGTAACAATTTATTACTAGCCATTGTTGCTATCTAAATAAGATGGTGATGGAGATTGTTTACACTAGAGCAACTATTACAATGCTTACAATCATATCACACCAAACTATAAAATTTTTAGGTAATAATTTATTACTAGCCATTATAGCTATCTAAATAGAGATTGTTGAAACCTGAGCAACTATTAAGATACTCTCAAACAATACAACACCAAATTATATAGTTTTTAGGTAATAATTATTGCTAGCCATTATGGCTATCTAAATAATAATGGTGATAGAGACACCTGAGCAGCCATTAAGATGCTCTCGATCAATACCACACCAAACTATATAGTTTCTAGGTAACAATTTATTATTAGCCATTATAGCTATCTGAGTAACAATGGTGACAAAGATGTTTGATGCCATTAGGAGAGATGGGCAATATACTACTCATAAAAATTGTGAGGTGGTTTTGATACCATGAAAGGAATTTGACAAACAAATATAAAACTCTATCTCAATAACTTAAGGTTGCATTTGGTGCATTGCCAGCAATTCTAAATGATAATATGGATTATCTATAAAATAGATTATCACTTTATAGATTACCAGCAATGTTGATTACAGTATTTGGTATATATAGGTAATGCAACAGTAATATTGATTATTGTTTTTGGTATGACAAATAGGTTACTAGTCATATATCATCAAATTTCTAAAAAACCCCTAAATTAAATTTATTAAAAATTTATATATTATTATATATTTAATTTTAAAAAATTATATTTATAAAGATAATGTTTAAAAAAATATAGTTATAAATTATATTCAAAGCGACTAGTGAGGATGCTGGAGGCCACCAATCGAAAAAAATTTTGCAGTGCATCGTGGGGCCGCTGGGCAGGGGAGATGCACGGCCCGACTCCGTTGGAGGGGATGTGGCTCGGAATCTTCGACATGTGAATAGGGAGCGATCGAAAGAAAAAAGAGCAATTTTATCAAAAAGTAATTATCAAATTACTATATCTTTGGTAATGTGGATAATCACCCCTTCTTGAGGTAATCTGGATTACCTCATGAGAGGTAATCCAGATTACAACTATAAGATAGATTGCTATTCAAAATATATACCAAACATAGTTATCTGGTGGGGCCCATTTAAATTACCAGTAATCTGGATAGATTACCTGCTACCAAATGCCCTTAGTATGATTTTTTTTTTGTCAGATAATCAAGGTGCTATGAAGCAAGCTCAACTAAAGGTGAAGGACATTTGGGTGATGCTAGCTAGCGAGCGTATTGTTTTACAATTCAATCCGTCTGGCCAACCAATTGGTGAGTCAAGTGGCATATTAGCGAGCTTTATAGGGTCATGGCATCAGATGTCAAGTTGTTTCCTATAAGCTATCATAATTGGAAACGTGTTTCCGATGCTGACAAACAAAGATGTTATAAGGATATTATACAGGTAATAAGTATTGTATTTTCTTCTTTCTATTTAAGTTAATAAATTAGCATATATAAATTAATTATGTTTGTTTGTTATGCTATGAAGAAAAAATTTCATTTTGAGGATGCTATTGGGAAAAGATGGATATTAAGTCAACTTGCAAAGCATTGGAGGGACAACCGTTGTAGCTTATTCAAGGAATTTTATAAACCAGAAAAAGGCAGAGAAGAAAATATTATGACCCATCCTGGATGGATTGCACAAGAGCAGTAGGCAGCTTTTATTGATTATCGCTTGAATCCAGAGACAATGGTAAAATCTATTATATATATATATATATATACACACACACTTAAATATATTGCTATGATACTAAAACTTCTTATTTGAATTATAGAAAATGGTTGAAACTAATAGTACAAATATACAAAAGTTGGTGACTCTGCATACTAGAGGATCCAAGAGCTTTGCTAGAAAACTGCATGAGATGGTATGAATTCATAAATATGTCTTCAATAATGTAATGCTATTATAAAACTAATGTTATTTATTTAATTAATATTAGGAAACCAAGATTGGAAGAAAAGTGATTAGGGCGCATTTTATATTGAAACGCATGAGAAGGCAAACAGCTCATTTCTGAATGATTTAGCAATAGTTATTTGTGTAAGTTTGAGATGTTTATATTATGTTAATTTATGTTTGGATGATTTCAATAATTCAATTATTTTGCTTAACTCTTCTAATACTTGTCTGTAGGAAAATATTTCTAATCTCGAGTCACAAGAAGGCTCTTCCGACACTATTGGCCCACATGATACTCTTGCACAGGTTTTAGGCCCAGAGCATTCCGGTAGGATTTGGGGTTTAGGATTTGGCCCCACACCTTCATAGCTCTTCGGATCAAACACTAACAGTGTTGGATTTATTCCTGAGGTTGGTTATGATGCTTCTAATGAAGTGGCGGAATTAAAGTCTCAGCTACAATCTAAAGATGAAGAAATACAAACATTAAAGAATTGTGTGCAATATATCTTCAAGGGTGTATTCAAAGATGCGCCACCACTGTCAGAGTTTGCTGCGATACTTAATCCTAAGGTATAATGTTCATATTTATTTATTATTAGAAATCTTCTATTACCAGATTTACTCAGATATTTAACGTCCTTTTTCTTCCAAGATTATGCACGTGCTCCACACCCTTCATCTGCATCAAGTCATGCGCCAGACAGTTAGGGAATGATTTACAGTTGTAGTATGTTCTATTTTGGAATGTTTAATTAAACATTGTGACAAATCGTTATAACTTGTTAACATATTAATTGTATGTTTCTTTGATAATTTAATTCAATATATGATTTGAGAATTTTTTCATGATTGATAATGTTAGGAATAATTTCATGATGTAGAATCAGTATGTATGTATATATATATATATATATATATATATATAAAACATATATCTATATATAAATAAAAATATTTTTAAAAATAATTTATAATTAGCTGCGGTTGCAAAACTACCGCTAAAAGAAATCCAGAAATGACACATCCTTGCGGTCATCAATAAAAAAAACTGTCGCAAATAACCGCCAAAACTGCCACTAAAAGAGCAACCTAATGATTTTTTTTTTAATTTCTGGTGGTCACTAACCCGCCAAAAAATATAGCCAACCGTCGCTATCATTTAGCGGCGGTTATTCTAGCGGTCGACTAATAACTGTCATAAAATGCCTCCCGATGGGTGCAACAATGGTGGTTCTTTGACTGCTGCTAGGTTCATTTTGCGGCTGTTATAATCGTTGCTAAATGTAAAAAAAAAAGCATCACAAATACTCGCTTCTTTGGTAGTGAGATAGGCTTGAATCATGCATGGAACGCTTTTCTTAAGCGTTATTTGCATCCTCTCGAATGCTTTGTGGGTAAATAACAAATATGCCATAGGATACGATAAGCTTGGATCGAGTTTGCATCAAAGCACTAATGAAAACTCGATTGTAGATAAGAACTGAGATTGGATATAGTTTGATTTATGTGTGTATTTATAGAGGTTGAGAGCCGTAGTGCTGGTGCCTAGCATGCATCGATTTCCAAAGAGTCGCATTGCTTTGCAACACATCTAACGCAAAATTTTGAATCGAAGCATCACGCCGCTTTGGCTTCCGAGACAAGAATCATTGTGAGAGAATTCGTGACTATTCCTTAAACACATCCACATACACCTACTTAGTTTATTTAAACAAAATCTCAATAATCTCCCACTTGTTTAAAACAAACTAAGTTCACATCTAACATTATGAACAAGGAGCATTAATACAGCTAGGTATCTTTCGATTTGAGCCTAACCTTAGTGAAAACACCACAAAGCTTTAACGAAATTTCAGGTAGCATAAACGCTTTAAACAAATTATTCCTTATGTTAAAACCGATGATTTTTCACACACACTCCTTAGTATTTCTTGTCTACACCACACGCTTAGCACCATTTATAGCCATATACTCATCCATTTCATAAATATTTATGAGAGAAACTCTACTCTCACTTGAGGCGGCACCATCTCAATATTCACATAGATAAAATTCTTTCAGTATCTTTGTTACTAACGGATACTTGTCCATAATGATTGAACTTCATTAAGAGTTCGAAGACTCAACCCTCCAACCATAATAGCTAGTACTCACAAGTTAGACACTTCAAGCCATCCACTTATCAACAATTTATTTTTACCCATTGAACCTAAAACTTGTCATTTTCTAGTGTTAGGTTGGGTTGCCATCATTGGTGGATATTTAATCATGGAGTTTAAGACCCATACCAATTAAGATCTTTTTCACTAAATCTCTTAAAAGAGGTTTAGTGAAAGGATCAGCTAAATTATAACTGGATCTCACAAATGTGAGTGAAATTATTCCATCCTTGATTAATTTTCTCACATACTCATATCGTAGACTAATATGTCTACACTACAAGAGATTTTAAATATTGCGATGCCCAAATGCATCGCAATTGCGTCGCTAAACATGATATTGCGACGCAATTGCGACGCAACAAGGGCGTCGCTCAACTGTCCGTCGCAATACCCTTTTGTCGCAATTGCGTCGCAATATTGCGACTCTCTGCGATGCTCTTGCGACGCCACATTGCATCACAATATTGCGACGCATGAAAATGCGTCGCTAAATTTAAAAATAAATTTAGTTAGAAAAAAAATTATTAAATATTACGACACACTAAATTGCATCGCAATATTTAAATTTTTTTTAAAAAAATTATTATTAAATATTGCGACGCACTAAATTGCGTCGCAATATTTAAAAAAAATTTTTAAAAAAATATTATTATTAAATATTGCGACGCAATAATTTGCGTCGCAATATTTAAAATTAATATTTTTAAAAAATTAATTATTAAATATTGCGACGCACTAAATTGCGTCGCAATATTTAAAATTAATATTTTTAAAAAAATTATTATTAAATATTGCGACGCAATAATTTAAGTCGTAATATTTAAAATTAATTTTTAAAAAAATTATTTTAAATATTACGTAAATTGGGTTAATTCAATTTCGCTAAATCTAAATATTGATACAAACATTTTCACTCAATCCAAACAATAATATATTTCAAAAAATAATTTATATATTAAAATTTTGAAGTTTTTACAACATAAAAAAAGAAAAAAAAATACATCAAGAATCTGAACGATCACGTGGAGGCTGTGGAGGCTGTGGAGGCTGAAGACTCTGCGACAAGCGGCTAACCATATCCCGCAAATAATGCATCTCATCTCGCATGTCTGCAACCTCCTGATCCCGGCCTCGCATACGATCCTCAAAATCCTGCTCGACTCCTGCCGAACCTCCTCTGCAATAGATCTGCGAAGCTCCTGTAAACGCTCGGGAGGAAGATCAGCAGGAACTCGCGAGCTGGAGGCCTGATGGGGAAAAAATGTAGAAGCTCTAGTGCCCATACCATAGACCCTGCGGTCTCGTGGCTGGGCACCAACAGCCTCCAAAAACACACGTCGACTCTCCTCTGCTGAGAGTTCGACGGGCGTCTCCCCATCAGTAGAGTCGACCTGCGATGCCTGGGAGCGAAGCTCCTCGACTCGTGTCTTGAAATTATGAAATCAACAATAAATGAGTTAATAAATTTCTCGAAATAAAATTTTAGAAATTAAACAGATACTACATAAATCTAATTTCTTACCGCAACCTCCCGTGATCGCGTGTCGACCCAGGAGCCGTCCCTCCTGGTGTGTGTCGCCCTGAATAGACGAAACTCACCAGGATCTCCGCCCTCCTGCTCAGTCTATAACAATAAAAAAAATGATATTAATACAAATATTTGTAAATAACTAAAATAGTAATTAAAATATTTATGTTTTCTTACCATACGCCGTCTGTGCTCCTGAATCGAAATGGAGCCCGAAGTATGACGGGAGAGACCCGTGCCAGGACCGCCCTTCTCAGATCGGCGGTTCGTGCTGGCTGATGCGGACCTCCTGCGCCAGCCATCGGACTCCCAGGCCTGCTGCCACTCGTGCCAAATACCCTCTGGCACGTGCGCAGGACGCTGACCCGATGACCTCCAACGATGAAGCATGTCGGAGTATCGGCGTCGCGTCAGAGCCTCCCATGCTGCCCTAATGGCATCATGGGTGGCAGGATCCCACGTAAACTTTTTCTGCATTAAAATAAACAGTTAGTTTCTGAATTTATTAACTTTAAAGAATTATATATCACTGATAAATTGTATTTAATAAGTTTACCTGAAACTCAGAAAAATAAAACTCCCTCGTGGCTGGCGATACGTGGCGCCAATCGTAGCCACTGGGATCTGCACGCCTCTGAAAAACGGCGCTGATGTGGCTGGAGACATGATGCTGCTCAATGAATCTGTTAAAAAAATGCAAGTTTATAAGTAAATGACTTAAAAATAAATAAAATATTTTTAATTAGTATATACTTACATCCCCTGAGCATCAAGTCGAAGTACAGTGCGGCCGATGGGGAAGAACTCTCGGAGGTCTGTGCCGATCGGCTGGATGGTAATACTGGTGCAGAGATCGAAGGCTGCGCCTCTGCTGGAGATCCAAACTCTCCATCTCCGACGCTCATGTGATCTGATGTCGCAGGATCCAAACTACGTCTCTGCTCACCCAAACTGTCGTCGGTAGATCTACCTCTGCCCCTCATACTGAAAATACTAAAGATTCACACAATTAAATTACGATTAATGATTGACTATGTAAGAATTTAACACTTATAAAAAAAAGTTAAATTTTAAAAAACCTTTATGTTTAATCGGTGTCATTTGTTTCGTGAAATGTTGGTTCAACATCCGATGCCGTATCGGATTGCGAATCAGTTTCATTATCATCGGAAGGAAACCGAACATTTGCATCCGCAATTTCTTGGACATCACCACTTGGATCTCTAAGTGATGTTTCAGGAGCCCTTGTGTCGTCCTCAATTGCATGCATTTCCATCTCATCCTCTTGAAATGCAGGGCACTCGGCTGATTGACTTGATGAACTCTCCTCTAATACGATTGTTGAACGTGGGACGATTTTAGAAACGGCCCACCAATCTCGCTTGTCGTTGCGCAAACTTGGATATCCGCAGTAAAAGACTTGCTGAGCTTGGGATGCAAGGATGAATGGGTCATATTTCTGCAATCTTCGTCGATGGTTCACTTCAACCAAATTATAGTCGTTATGAACCCTTTTGCCCACAGGAACTATCGGATCGAACCAATCACAACGAAACAATACGGTTCGTTTCATAGGCCAACCGGGATATCAACTTCAACCACCTCTACTAACTTTCCATAATAATCCTGCATATTTGCTCCAACACTTTCTCCTTTTACACACACGCCCCAGTTCTGCGTGCCTCTTGAAGCTGCTAATCGTTCAATCTGAAATTTGTACCCATTTACAAAATAGCCAGTAGAGGTTGTTACGGTCTTCAATGGCCATTGCGATAGACATTTAATGAAAATATTGTCGGTTGTCGACCATGGACCGTTGACCTATAAATTAATAAGCTATTGACATCCAATTCAAAAAATAATAGCCATTATCGAAATTGATTGAGTGATACTACTCACAAATTCATAAAACCAGTAAGCAAACTCCGTTTCTAATTTCTGCCCAATTGCAACTTGACTGATGTCGGGATTCATCTGTCGTTGTCTATCACAAAACATCCTTATGGGATGAAAAGGATGAAAACTACTGTTAGAAATTAAATATTATGGTATATTATTATAAATTTAAATTTTCAATTTAGCATTGAAGTATACACTTACTCAATATATGGATCGACTTCTCGACAGTTCATTAGGATGTAATAATGTGCTGCATTATACTCCATATCGCTAAGATTTCTTGACTTCTGCCCACCAAATGAACGGCCGATAGCTTTAAAAATTGATATTCTACCGTCATTAGCTTCTGCTTCGTCCACACATACGTCATCGTTACGACCATGATTTCGGCTCCTCGTGTGGACGTGACCCTCAAAGTAATGCGAGGCAAAAGCTGAAACTTCTTCGACCAAGTGTGCATTGCATATAGAACCTTCAACCCTTGCCTTATTACGCACATTATTTTTTAACTTCTTAAGATACCTATATGTAAAGTTGCAACAAAAAATTAACGAATTTTTCAAGCAATGAAATAATATTTGAAATGTCAACATATCTTAATGATGTATATATTTACCTCTCGAAAGGATACATCCAGCGATACTGCACGGGACCAGCTATGCTCGCTTCGTATGGCAAGTGAACCGGTAAATGCTCCATTGAGTCAAAAAAACTGGGAGGAAATATTCGCTCAAGCTTGCATAAAATAATTGGAATTTCCTCCTCAAGCCTTGCCATGGATGCAGAAGTAATGACTGCGGCAGATAACTCCTTGAAGAATAAGCTGAGCTCCGTAATTGCCTTCCAGACATGTTGCGGAAGCAACTCACGAAAAGCTATAGGTAATAATCGTTGCATGAAAACATGGCAGTCGTGGCTCTTCATGCCGAACAACTTGAGCTTATGCATGTCCACACACCTACCGATATTTGAGGCATAACCATCTGGAAATTTTAACCCTCTAAGCCAGTTACATAAAACTTCTCGTGAATTTCTGTCAAGAGTGTAACATGCTTTAGGATAGGTCCCATCGGCACTCCTTCTCAAATCACCTCTTCTGCAGTACTGATTAAGTTCTTCTCTTGACTTTGCAGTATCTTTTGTTTTTCCCGGGATGTTTAGCACCGTGTTAAATATGTTATCAAAGAAATTTTTCTCGATATGCATAACATCCAAGTTGTGCCGGATGAGATTTGTGCTCCAATAAGGCAAATCCCAAAATATACTTCGCTTCTTCCAGTTATGTTCTTTACATATACGGCTATTTATTCTATCTGCATCCGGTTCCCATGCATACATCAACCCCAAATGCTCTATAGAATCAAATAGATCCGTGCCGGACCTAACCGGTTCGGCAAATTTTGTGACTGCTTTGTTCTTCCGGAAGGCGATCAAGTTACGCCTGTAAGGATGATTTGGGGCAAGAACTTCCTATGGTTATCAAACCATGACTGCTTACCACTCTTCTGCAATGTAAATGCATCCGAATCATACATGCAATGAGGGCATGCCAGACGTCCAGCAGTGCTCCAACCAGACAACATTGCATATGCCGGAAAATCACTTATTGTCCACATCAAAGCAGCTCTCATTAAGAAATTTTGTTTCATAGAAATGTCGTAGGCTACCACTCCTGTTTCCCACAACATTTTCAATTCGGCCACCAACGGTTGCAGAAAGACATCAATCTTTTCCTTTGGATTTGATGGTCCTGGAACCAAAACGGTTAAAAACATTGCAGTATCTTTCATGCACTTCCACGGAGGAAGGTTATATACAGTCAGTATCACAGGCCAACATGAATACTGTTGCCCCGCTTGACCAAATGGTTGGAAGCCATCGGTACAAAGACCTAATCTCACATTCCTTATATCTTCAGCGAAATCAGGATGATTTTCATTGAAATGCTTCCAAGCCTTTGAATCTGATGGATGCCGCATTTCATCCTCTTTAGATTCATGTTCGGCATGCCATCTCATATCAGCAGCTGTTGCCTCAGATCTGTATAATCTCTGCAGGCGTGGGGTAAGAGGAAAGTAATGCATCCTCTTGTAAGGCACACTTTTCCTCCTACTTGTACCGGCTCCTCCTTCGGTGTTTTTGAACCTCGATTGCCCACAAATCTTACACCATCTCAGCTCTGAGTCTTCACCCCAAAATATCATACAATTGTTCAAGCAACAATCGATCTTATTAACTGGGAGCCCAAGCCCACGCAACAACTTCTTTGTTGCGTAAAAACTGTCTGCGGCAACATTATCATTTGGCAGAATTTCTTTGATTAACTCAGCTACAGAATTGAACGCCTTTTCTGATAATCGATGTTCTGCCTTAATATTCAACATTCGAGCAGCTGTAGAGAACTGGGAATGACCCTCACACCCAGGATACAATTCTTGATTTGCAGCACGCAACATATCGTAAAATTGTTGTGCTTCTGGATTTGGTTCTTCCATAAATGTATTCTGATTGAAGTCATTACCCGATGCATTCATCACCATTTGTTCATATGTGTTTAAATTCACAAATGGTTCATCTACGGGAATTGACTCTTGTTGGCCTATAACAGCTGCTGGAATATCCTCTGGTTCACCATGACAGTACCAAACATAGTAATCAGGAACAAAACCCTTCTTACACAAATGCACCTTAACAGTTTCCACATCTCTGTAGGCTTTATTCTGACACCTGTGGAAGTTGCATGGGCACCTAATCCTAGGCCCATCCATCCATTCAGGTTGGCTACATGCAAATGCGATAAATTCTTCCAATCCATTCAGAAAATCTGGATTCAGCAAGCCATCTTTTATCCTTGCATACATCCATGAGCGAGTCCCGCTCATTTTTGACCGACTTATACAAAGTCTGGTAAATCATTAAAGAAACCAAAAAATAAAACTATATTAGTATTAATAAATATATAACTAAATTATTTCTTGGGCACAACTAAGGTTAATTACAACCAATTAAATCATTTATAAGTACCCAATTTTTTTTTAGAACTAAGGACCCTACCATGCAAGGCGAGCCACGGCTACGATCCTTGGCGTGCTAGCAAGGACCGATGCATAGGTTAATGGCTAAAGAGAGGGCTTGAGTTTGTGTCGGGCCATAAGGCGGTGCGTTTAGTCATTAGACTTCACAAGAATTCAAGTGTCTTAAATAATTCTACCTTCACTCCATGTCTACAAGGTAAGGCCCTATCCCATTCAAGAATATTTTTTGTGATATGTTATTCTGCTATTAATTATCATCGATCGGCAACATTGAAATTTCGGCAGCATTTCCCCATATGTTCTCCTAAATGTGTGGTATATAAGCCACACTAGGAGAACGTATGAGCAAATGCAAACCGAAATCTCACCCCACGATGATTACTAGCAGACTAACATGTCACAAGAAATATTCCCAAACTGTCCACCAGGACAATTTGAGAATTTGCAAGACTAAGGCTTACAAATTCTCAAACGGGTCTAAAGGTTAAAGTGCTGTGATTATGGAAGTCCGAAGACAATCGAACTTATGCTTGTTATTCTTAACTTCTTGTGAATTATACATGTAATCACTAACTTTTTAAGATTATTGTGTCAAATACAAATGTTTGCGAATACTAAAATGTAAATCATTGAAACTAGTAATTTGTTGCTGGAAATTAAATAATATTACAACAAAACATTTTATTTAGCATTTCAAAATGTAATGCATCATTCAGTTTGCATATAAATAATCAAGACATAACAAATGTAAATAAGTATAAATGCACAAATACTATTGTCACAAGAAATAATTTCCCCTGTTAAGGAAATAAAATTTTTTTTTTTTTTTTCACAGTGGCCTGGCCACCGTGGCCAGGCCACTGCCGGCCACGGCCCGTGGCCGAACAAGAAAAGAAAGGGGGGGGTTCCCCCCTCCCCCCTGTTAAAAAATTTTTTTTTTTTTTTCACAGTGGCCTGGCCACCGTGGCCAGGCCACTGCCGGCCACGGCAGCGGCCGTGGCCGGACAAGAAAAGAAAGGGGGGGGGGTTTCCCCCCCCCCCCTGTTAAGGAAATTTTTTTTTTTTTCACAGTGGCCTGGCCACCGTGGCCAGGCCACTGCCGGCCACGGCAGCGGCCGTGGCCGGACAAGAAAAGAAAGGGGGGGGGGGGGGGGGGTTTCCCCCCCCCCCCCCTGTTAAAAAAATTTTTTTTTTTACAGTGGCCTGGCCACCGTGGCCAGGCCACTGCCGGCCACGGCAGCGGCCGTGGCCGGACAAGAAAAGAAAGGGGGGCGGGGGGTTTCCCCCCTCCCCCCCTGTTAAAAAAAAAATTTTTTTTTTTACAGTGGCCTGGCCACCGTGGCCAGGCCACTGCCGGCCACGGCAGTGGCCGTGGCCGGACAAGAAAAAGGGGGGGGGGGTTTCCCCCCTCCCCCCTGTTAAAAAAAAAATTTTTTTTTTTTACAGTGGCCTGGCCACCGTGGCCAGGCCACTGCGGCCACGGCAGCGGCCGTGGCCGCCTTGTCCGGCCGCGGCCACGGCCGTGGCCGGACAAGAAAAAAAAGGGGGGGGGGTTTCCTCCCCTCCCCCCTGTTAAAAAAAAAAATTTTTTTTTTTTGATTACAGTGGCCTGGCCACCGTGGCCAGGCCACTGCCGGCCACGGCAGCGGCCGTGGCCGGAGAAAACAAGGGGGGGGGGTTTCCTCCCCTCCCCCCTGTTAAAAAAAAAATTTTTTTTTTTTTGATTACAGTGGCCTGGCCACCGTGGCCAGGCCACTGCCGGCCACGGCAGCGGCCGTGGCCGGAGAAGACGGCCAAGGGTAAAAAAAAAAAATTTTTTTTTTTTTTGATTTTTGGGGCTAACCTTGGTTGAGATGAGCCGGAGTCGGAGGAGATCCTCGGGGGGGCTGGGAGTCGAGGAGATCGCCGGAGTTTCGAGCTTTATCACGGCGGCGGCGGCTAGGTCAGACGGGAAGGAGGAAAGAAGAAAGGGGCCGCTTAAATATAGGTAATTAGCGACGCCAAAATTGCGTCGCAAATTCGTCGCAATTTTTTTTTTTTTTTTTTTGTCTTAGCGACGCACGTGGGCGTCGCTAATCCATCGTTAATAAATGTAAAAAATACTTTTATGAAAACATAGCGACGCCAATAAATGCGTCGCTAAAGCGTCGCTAAATTGGCGCCATCATCTGGCGGGAAAAATAATTTTATTTTCTAATAATTGCGTCGCTAAGGCGTCGCAATATTTTTTTAATAATTTAAATTGATTAATAAAAAAGTTATTACATATATTGCGACGCAAGCAGTGCGTCGCAATTATTTTTTAAATATTTTTAAATGAAAATATTTAAATTTATTATAATAATTGCGACGACAAATTGCGTCGCAATTATTTTTTAATATTTTAATCAGCTATATGTATTCTAATAATATTGCGACGCATATATTTTGTCGCAATATTTGTTTATATTTTTTTAAACTGTGTCGCTAAGGCGTCGCAAGCTATTTGTTAATATTTATAAATGATTATATTATAATTAATGTTAATAATTACGACGATAAATGCATCGCAATTTATTTTATAAAATTTTTAATTACATAAATTTATTTAAAAAACATTGCGACGATCGGCGACGATCGGTTGCGATCGATCCAAGATCCCGATCGGCCACGAGGACAATCATCGGCGACGATCCCGATCGATCCAAGCCCTGATCCCGATCGGCGACGACCGATCGTCGGTCCGATCGGCAAAGATCCGACGGTTGCGATCGATCCAAGCCCTGATCGGCCACGAGCAATCCGTCCGAGATCGACGATCCGACGGTTGCGATCGATCCAAGCCCTGATCCCGATCGGCGACGACCGATCTCGGTCCGATCGGCAAAGATCCGACGGTTGCGATCGATCCAAGCCGATCGAGACCTATCGGTTGCGTCCGAGATCGGCGACGATCCGACGGTTGCGATCGATCCAAGCCGTGATCCCGATCGGCGGAAATCCGTCCGAGATCGGCGACGATCCGACGGTTGCGATCGATCCAAGCCCTGATCCCGATCGGCGACGACCGATCTGGACCGAATCGGTCCGATCGGCAAAGATCCGACGGTTGCGATCGATCCAAGCCGTGATCCCGATCGGCCACGACCTATCTCGACAGTTGCAATCCGTCCGAGATCGGCGACGATCCGACGGTTGCGATCGATCCAAGCCATGATCCCGATCGGCCACGACCGATCTCGGACCGTTGCAATCCGTCCGAGATCGGCGACGATCCGACGGTTGCGATCGATCCAAGCCCTGATCCGATCGGCGACGACCGATCGCGGACCAATCGGTCCGATCGGCAAAGATCGACGGTTGCGATCGATCCAAGCCCTGATCGGCCACGACCTATCTCGGCAATCGTCCGAGATCGGCGATGATCCGACGGTTGCGATCGATCCAAGCCCTGATCCCGATCGGCGACCGATCGCGGACCGAATCGGTCCGATCGGCGATCCGACGGTTGCGATCGATCCAAGCCGATCGGCCACGACCTATCTCGACCAATCAGATCGGCGACGATCCGACGGTTGCGATCGATCCAAGCCCTGATCCCGATCGGCGACGACCGATCTCGGTCCGATCGGCAAAGATCCGACGGTTGCGATCGATCCAAGCCGTGATCCCGATCGGCCAGCAATCAGATCGCGACGATCCGACGGTTGCGATCGATCCAAGCCGTGATCCCGATCGGCCATATCTCGGACCGTGCGATCCGTCCGAGATCGGCGACGATCCGACGGTTGCGATCGATCCAAGCCCTGATCCCGATCGGCGATCGATCGCGGAAATCGGTCCGATCGGCGATCCGATCCAAGCCGTGATCCCGATCGGCGGACCAATCCGTCCGAGATCGGCGACGATCCGACGGTTGCGATCGATCCAAGCCGTGATCCCGATCGGCCACGACCGATCTCGGACCGTGCGATCCGTCCGAGATCGGCGACGATCCGACGGTTGCGATCGATCCAAGCCCTGATCCCGATCGGCGACGACCGATCGCGGACCGCGGCAATCGGTCCGATCGGCAAAGATCCGACGGTTGCGATCGATCCAAGCCGATCGGCCACGACCTATCTCGACAGTTGCAATCCGTCCGAGATCGGCGACGATCCGACGGTTGCGATCGATCCAAGCCCTGATCCCGATCGGCGATGACCGATCGTCGGTCCGATCGGCGATCCGACGGTTGATCGATCCAAGCCTGATCCCGATCGGCCACGGACCAATCAGATCGGCGACGATCCGACGGTTGCGATCGATCCAAGCCCTGATCCCGATCGGCCACGACCGATCTCGGACCGTGCGATCCGTCCGAGATCGGCGACGATCCGACGGTTGCGATCGATCCAAGCCCTGATCCCGATCGGCGACGACCGATCGCGGACCGCGGCAATCGGTCCGATCGGCAAAGATCCGACGGTTGCGATCGATCCAAGCCGTGATCCCGATCGGCCACGACCTATCTCGGACAGTTGCAATCCGTCCGAGATCGGCGACGATCCGACGGTTGCGATCGATCCAAGCCGTGATCCCGATCGGCCACAACCGATCTCGGACCGTTGCAATCCGTCCGAGATCGGCGACGATCCGACGGTTGCGATCGATCCAAGCCCTGATCCCGATCGGCGACGACCGATCGCGGACCGCGGCATCGGTCCGATCGGCGATCCGACGGTTGCGATCGATCCAAGCCCTACGATCGGCCACGATATCGGATTTTGAGATCCGATCGCTATTTAACATAATTAATTTTTTTAAATATAACGACGCAAAGGGTTGCATCGTATTTTTTTAATATGATAATTATAATATCTAAAAATTAACTTTAATTCTAATAATTACGATGCAACAAGTACGTCGCTATATTAAAACATAATTTTCCTAATTAATATTTTTGCTTATTACATCGCTAATGCGTCGCTATTTAACATAATTAATTTTTTAAAAACATTGCAACTCACTGTGTTACGTCGTAATTATTTTTTCTCATATTTATAATTTATAAAATTTAATTTTATTTAAAATAATTGCGACGCAGTTATTGCGTCGCTAAATTAAAAATAATTTTAATTTATTTTCTGGTTTATTGCGTCGCTAATGCGTCGCTATTTAAAATATTTAATTTTTTCCAAAAGATTGCGACGCACTGGGTGGCGTCGCAATATTTTTTAAAATATTAATACTGTAAAAAATATAATTTCATTTAAATTATTTGTGACGCAATTGTTGCGTCGCTAAATTAAAAATATTTTTTTATTTTTCAATTTTATTGCGTCGCTAAGGCGTCGCTATTTAAATATTTAATTTTTTCAAAAACATTGCGACGCACTGTTATGCGTCGCAATATTTTGTAAACTATTTGTACTTAAAAATATAATTTTATTTAAATTATTTGCGATGCATTTGTTGCGTCGCTAAATTAAAAATAATTTTTCTTATTTTCTAATTTATTGCGTCGCTAATGCGTCGCTATTTAATATATTTAATTCTTTTAAAAACATTGCGACGCACTTGTAGGCGTCGCAATATTTTTTTCCGATAATTAGATTTTATAAAATTTAATTTCATTTCAATTATTTGCGACGCAATTGGTGCGTCGCTAAATTAAAAATAATTTTCTAATTATCTATTTTATTGCGTCGCTAATGCGTCGCTATTTAAAATATTTAATTCTGTTAAAAACATTGCGATGCAATTATTGCGTCGCAATATTTTTATTGATATTTATATTTAATAAAAAATTAATTTAAAAATATTGCGATGCAATATTTGCGTCGCAATATTAAAAATTTAATTTTTTTTTATTTTTTGGTTAATTGAGTCGCTAATGGGTCGCTAATGCGTCGCAATATTTTGTTGTCACAATGGCGTCGCAAAGAGGTCGCAATTTAGCGACGCAATTATGCGTCGCTAAATTTGCGTCGCTATTTCAGTATTTCTTGTAGTGCTAGACTTTCCATTGCACAGTTCGTTGTAAGCTCTAGCTAAAGTAGCCTGGCTATCACAATGTATCGATACTGTTGATACATTTTCACAAGCCAATGGGATTTCTAGAAGAAGATTCCTTAACTACTCAGCCTCTTGTCCTGTTGATGCAAGAGCCATAAACTTTGACTCCATGGTCGAATACGTGATACACATTTATTTCTTGAATTTTTAAGAAATTGCTCCACCAGCTAGTGTAAATACCCAACCTATGGTAGATTTACTATCTTCCACACTTGATATCCAACTTGCATCGGTATATCCTTCCAAAACAGCAGGAAACTTTGAATAGTGAAGACCAAGATTTTTGGTTTCCATAAGATATCCAAAAACTCTCCCAATTGCCTTCCAATGCTCAACACTTGGACTGCTAGTAAACCTACTTAGTTTACTAACCGAAAATGCTAAATTAGGTCTAGTGCATTGCACCAAATATATTAGACAACCAATTGCACTTGCATATTCGAGTTGAGCCATACCTCTTCCATCATTCTTTGCAAGTTTTATACTTGGATCAAATGGAGTATTTACTTCTTTGAATTTTAGGTATTTGAACTTGTCTAACGCTTTCTCAACATAGTGTGATTGACAAAGTTCAAAACCCTCACTATTTTGTTTCATCTTGATGGCCAACATAATATCCACATTTTTAAGAGCTTTCATTTTGTTTCATTTTGAATGAGGACGTTGCTCGCGATCGGAGTCGTTATTGCTACTTTCATAGAGACTATGGCCATGATACTGAAGACTGCCTTAATCTGAAGCATGCCATTGAGGAGCTCATCTAGCGGGGCTAATTCAGGAAGTTTATCCAGAAGGGAGGGCCTCCAATCGTCCCAGCTCTAATGGGGCCTTTGCCTGCTCAGGCCAACATCGATAATGCTCAAACGGAATGAATGGTAGGCATGCTTTCCTGGGGGACAGCTATGTCTTCTAAAAGATTGAGGTGTTAGGAGGGAATAGAAAATGTAATCTTTTTTCTAAAGGAGAGTTAGCAGTGGGGGGCAATCTGAATGATGATAGTGTTGTCATCTTTATGACAATCGCTAAACATCCTGTAAAAAGAATTTTAGTGGATAGTGAAAGCTCCATCGACATCCTTACTTATGATGCCTTTGTTCGGATAAATATATCTTCCAGCTCTCTTCAACCAGTGACAATGCCTCTCGTCGGTTTCACAAGAGATTCAGTGAAAGGTGAGGGTGAAATTATCCTATCGATCATACTAGGATCACCACCGTGTCAAAGCACTGTCCTGATGAGATTTTTAGTGGTCCGAGTGCCCTTGGCTTACAACGCCATACTCGGTCGGCCAGGTTTAAACCTCTTAAACACGATGATATCTACTAAATGCCTGCTTATGATATTTCTTATCAGTGAGGGAATCAACAAGATGCATGGGGAGCAAAATTCAGTATAATTATGCTATCATATAGCCTCCAGCCCTTAGGAGGCGGTGATGCCACCAGCCTCAGTGCTGCTGAGATTAATTTTCTCACATACTTATATCGGAACTAAGCTTGTGCAAGAGTTCGGAGTAAAGCATCTCAGGGCCTTCACCAACTCTCAACTCATCTTTGGATAAATCACTAGGAAATATGAAGCTTGAGACCCAATTATGTCTGGATATCTAAATAAATCAAGTCACTGAGCTTCTCATTAGCTTATTTTACTATTAGTTATATTTCTAGGGGCAAAAATGCCAGAGCCGATACCTTGTCATGGCTAGCCACTTTGGTATATAACACATTAAGAAGAACATATGTTAAGCACCCGGAGACTCCAAGTATTGATGCAGCGAAATAAGTTCTATCGGTTACGCAAGAGTCAACATGGATGGATGCCTACATCCACTACCTCGCTGATGGTATTCTCTCCGCTGATCCCATAGAAGCCAGGCTACTCAAGTGGAGGGCTTCCAGGTTTGTATTGCTGAATGGGCAGTTATACAAGAAGTTCTTTTTTATCCCCTTCTTAAATGTGTCAGCCCTGCGGACACTAATTATATCCTTAGGGAGATTCATGAGGGCCCATGTGGGAACCGCCTGGAAGGCAGATCACTGGTGCACAAGGCTCTTCGCTAGGGATACTATTGGCTTACTATGCAAAAGAATGCTGTTGAGCTAGTCCAAAAGTACGATAGCTGCCAGCGATATTCTAATGTCCAACGATAGCCAACCTCTCAGCTGAGCCCGCTCTATGTTCCATGGCCCTTCGCTCAATGGGAAATGGATATCCTTGGACCATTCCCTCCAGCTTTAGGTCAACAGAGGTTCTTACAAATTGCCATCGACTACTTCACCAAATGGGTTAAAGTTGAGGCATTAGCCAAAATCATTGGAGTAAGGTAAGGGCATTTTTCTGGAAGTCTATTATCTATCGATTTGGCCTACCTCATACTATCATCATCGATATTGGTTGACAATTCGATAATGCTGCATTCAAGACTTTTGGTATCGGCCATCGATTCACTTCTGTCAGACATCCACAAACTAATGGAGAAGCAAAAATTATAAATCAAACCATCCTCTGGGGACTCAGAACTCGACTGGATGAGTTCAAAAGCAAATGGATGGAGGAACTCCTAAGTGTACTATGGGCGTATCGTGCGACTCCAAGGATCCCCATAGAAGAAACTCTTTTCAGCCTTGTCTTCGGATCTGAAGCAATCATCCTGATGGAGATCAGTCTTCCAAGCCCTCGGATGGAGTCATATAATGAAGAAGACAATTCTAATCAACTAAGGGTCAGCCTCAACTTCATCGATGAGATCCAAAACCAAGCGCGGCTCAAGATGGTTATCTTTTGCCAGCGAACAGCAAAATATTACAATGCCCGGGTCCACCTTAAGATATTTTGCCTAGGGCATTTAGTCCTCAGAAGGGCCAAGATATCTAAGCCAACCAAAGGGGGCAAGCTATCTCCAAATTAGGAGGAGCCCTATTGAATCACCAAAGCACTTCACCAAAGAGCTTGTCAACTCGAGGAGCTTGACAAGCGGACAATCCTGCATACTTGGAACATGGATAACCTTCCCTAGTATTATCAATAGTAAGTGTATTGGATCGATGAATATATGAAGAGTCTTAAATTTTATCATTCTATTTTGGTTTAGATAATTCTATAGTTTTAAAAGAACCTCAGTGGCCCCGCGATCATAAGGACACCCCTAGGTCGGAAAACGAGAAACCCCCAAGGCAGTTCAAGTTCTATGGTCTCAATGGCCTCGAATCAACTCCCGGGTCGGCACCGAGAAAACCCCATGATAGTTTCAAAAGGATCTCAGTGGACTTGCGATCATAAGGACACCCCCGGATCGGCACCGAGAAACCCCAAGGTGGTTCAAGTCCTATGGCCTCGGTGGCACTGAGTCAACTCCCGGGCCGGCACCGAGAAATCCCTATCATAGTTTTAAAAGGACCTCGGCGGCCCTGCAATAATAAGGACACCCCCGGGCCGGCATCAAGAAACCCCTGTAGTAATTTCAAAGGAACTCGGCGGCCTCGCGATCATAAGAACACCCCTGGGCCGGCATTGAGAAACCCCCAAGGTGGTTTAAGTCTTATGATCTCGGCAGCCCTGAGTCAACTCCAGGGCCGGCACCAAGAAAACCCCGTGGTAGTTTCAAAAGGACCTCAGTGGCCCCGTGATCATAAGGACACCCTCGGATCGGCACAGAGAAACCTCCTATGGTCTCGGCGGCCTCGAGTCAACTCCCGGGCCAGCACCGAGAAACCCTCGTCATAGTTTTAAAAGGACCTCGGCGGCTCTGGGATCATAAGGACACCCCCGGGCCAACACCAAGAAACCCTCATGGTAGTTTCAAAAGGACCTCGGTGGCCCCGCGATCATAAGGACACCCCCGGGCCAGCACCGAGAAACTTCCGAGGCAGTTCAAGTCCTATGGTCTCAGCGGCCCCGAGTCAACTCCTTAGCTGGCACCGAGAAACCTCCGTGGTAGTTTCAAAAGGACCTCGGCGGCCCTGCAGTCATAAGAACACCCCTGGGCCGGCACCGAGAAAACTTTGAGACAGTTCAAGTCGTATGGTCTCTGCGGCCCCGAGTTAACTCTTGGGCCAGCACTGAGAAACCTCCGTGGTAGTTTCAAAAGGACCTCAGCGGCCCCACGATCATAAGAACACCCCCCAAGCTGGCACCAAGAAACCTCCTTGGTAGTTTCAAAAGAACCTCAGCAGCCCCATGATCATAAGGACACCCCCGGGCCGGCACCGAGAAACCTCCGAGGCGGTTCAAATCCTATGGTCCCGGCGGCCTCAAGTCAACTTCCGGGCTGGCACCGAGAAACCCTCATGGTAGTTTCAAAAGGACCTCGGCGGCCCCGCAATCATAAGGACACCCTCAGGCCGACACCGAGAAACTCCCAAGGCGGTTCAAGTCCTATGGTCTCGGTAGCCCCGAGTCAACTCCCAAGCCGACACCGAGAAACCTCCGTGGTAGTTTTAAAAGGACCTCGATAGCCCCACGATCATAAGGATACCCCGGGCCGGCACCGAGAAACCCTCGAGATGGTTCAAGTCCTATGGTCTTGGTGGCCCCGAGTCAACCCTCGGGTCGGCCGAGAAACCCCTGGGGTGATGGCCGGCATCAGCATTCAAGGAACACTTCAGCAAAAGCCCGAGAGATGAAGGCAAGCCTAAGTGTCCCTATGAAGTCCGTATATCAAATTGCCGACTCTCCAAGTATGCTCAAGAGATCGAAGGTGCATTTTGTTGAATCTGGAGGCTAACGCTGAAAGGACATGATCACCAAAAGACTAAGGCATTACAAAAAGATAAGTTTATCATATTGAACAAAATATTTATTTCATTAATCTTATGACAGTGTCATACAAAAGGACCGACATTGGTCGAATTACAAAATGTTGGAAATAGAAAAATAAATAAACTCTAGGGCTTGGTGGGTCCCAGCTCGTCATCGGTGTCACCACTCTCCAGATCCTCCTCTTCATCTTTAGGCCGAATACGCTCAAGACCGCTTATTTTGAAGATCCAGGAGATCCTCTCTTTGCACTTCTCGAAGCCATGGAAGAAGGCGTCGATGACCGCTTCACTCACCTCCGCAGAAAAATCGGTGGAGCCTTTATAGTGATCCACGGCCTCCCGAGCTTTGGCTTCAGTGGCGGCCATGGCCTCCCGAGCTTGGGCTTCGGCAGAGACCACCTTCTCCTAAGCTTGGACCTCGACAGCGGCCAACTTCTCCATAGCTTCTTGGGCCTGAGCCTCAGCAGGGGTCTTCTTCTTCCAGGAAGTCCGAGCATCTGACTCCGCACAAGCCTGCTTCTCCATGGCAGCTCGGGCCTCAGACTCAGCCTTATTGGCCCTCTCTTTAGCATGCCCCAACTTAAAGAGAGCATCTTCCAGCCTCTCCTCAGTCGGCCTAAGCCTCATCATGGCATCCACCAGTTTGGCCTCGGTGACTCTAGCCTTACTCTCGGCTTCCTCTGCCTGATCCTTTAAAAAGTGGCTCCCCTCCTGAGCAGCCCAGAGCTCGCCGGCCACATTCATCTCTCAGGCTCACATCTCGGCCAATTCCTTGGCCAAAGTATCATCCCAGGTCTTGGCGGCAATTAGTTCATCCCGAGCACGCCCGCAGTTGTTGAGGGACCCAGCGTAGGTGTCCCGAAGGACAAAGAGGCCATTGGACATCTGCATGAACCAATTGGTTGGAGCTCAGACCAAATACCCATATCATATCCAAATAGAAAAAGAGATGGAATCAGCAAACTTACTTGGAGGGCGACGGTGAAGAGACTGCCGAGGACGTCGGCAATCGATCGGTGGTGGAGCTTAGTCTGGAAGGTCGGAGGCTGGAGCGCCTCAATATACACTTCGCCAACCAACCGCTATTCATTGCCGTCACTCGAGACGACTGGCCCCCTGGGGCACTGTTAGGGGACGTCCCTCCTTCTTCCAGCCTCGATTGGGGAGCCGGTGGGACGTCATCTTCAACTTCCTCACCTGCCATCAAGAAGTCAGAAAAAAACTTCATTGCTGCACAAAGGAACAAAGATCGGAGTCAAAAAAAAGTGATAACTAAGGGGATATAGTGCTCATTGGGGTTAATGTTGGTACACCGGTGCTACGCCGGTCGCTGGCGCTATGCCAAATTCATGGAGGTTGTCCTCTCCGATAGCAGTTCCTAGTAGGGAGGAATGACGAATGACATCAGTAAATCGAACATTTCTCAATCTTTCTCATTTATAGTCGAGTTTTTATTAGGGCTAGTTTCAGGAATGCCCCAACCCATCTTCACTCTGTCCATATGAACACAGAAAAACTGGAACTTCCAACCTTTGATTTTGGAAGGCAGGTCAAGTTTGAGGACTCTTTTAGGTTTGGAGGCAAAGCTTCACCACTCGGCCTTATTAGGATTTCAAAGTTTGTACAAGGCCCCAAACAAAGAAACTCGGATAGAAAGTCCATGAAAATGGCAGAGTACTATAAAGGCACAGATAATCCGAATAGAGTTCGGAGTTAACTGCACCGGGACAAGATTATACCTATCTAAGAGGTTGAGGAAGAAGGGATGGAAAGGAAGACAATGTCCACTCTTGAAAAACTCTTCATACAATGCAATCCTACCAGACTGGCGCCGTTCCTTAAATGATGAAAGGAATTCGAAGAGACTTTACCTTTTTGGGAGTGCATGCCCACCGTCACTAATTTATGGCACACAAAGCCCAACAAAGCAAAAGATTTTGCGCTCCTTTCACTTGGCAAGTACTATGTGCGTGAGCGTCAAGACTCAGGAGCGGGTGGGCATATGATGTGGCTGGTAAAAGCCACGTGAACGTAACGACCAAAATCACCTAACGACAGGAGTGGATGGGGTGCCAACGGCCCCAGCTCCTAGGCAGCCCCAGCTTATATGCGGCCCTAGGCGACCCCAACTCATAAGTGGCCCTAAGACGGCCCCTGCTCCTAAGCGGCCTTGAGGCAGCCCCGGCTCCTAGGTGGCCCCGGCTCATAAGCGGCCCCGAGGCGGCCCCTACTCCTAAACGGCCCTGAGGTGGCCCCGGCTCCTAGGTGGCCCTAGCTCCTAGGCGGCCCCAGCTCTTATCTTATCTTATCTTTAAGATTAACTTCAGCTTCTCAAACAAGCCTTCACTTCTGACAAGGTCGGATTCACTAACCACCTTTGATTCATATATGTCTAATAAGACAAACCTATCGCTTTTGGCATAAGCCTAAGAAGTCATAATCCATCATGAAGCATTAATGACTCTGATCAGATAAGCCCAAAAAGTTATCATCTACCATAAAGTATCAATCACGCAGTTCAGATGGGATAAATTCCACTAATTTTGACACTCCGTTTACAAAGTCGTGGCTCATCATGAAATATACAAAGCTTCCGAAGCAAGTTACACACACCCCAAGTATCAATAAAATGGATAAAAGGGACCTCTAACCAAGGTATGAACACTCAAGCACTCAGAGAGCATTATCATTTCTCTCACTTTCTTGAGCTTCTTTAAGCTCACACCTATGATTCTGATTACTAACTTGAGCATCGAAGGGTCTCCGTCGGGATATCCGGTCTCTAAGACATCTTGCACATCTTGATGCCAAGGTGAAGCTTCTTCAGCAAATTGATGGCACGATCCACTGATGCTCAAGGACATCAGCTTAAGATGATCATGTATCATTATATAGTTTATCATAAACCTCCAAACAAATGAAACCTAACAAGTGATGCACTGCCACTATCTCAATTTGTGTTTGAACTTGTTTTTCTTCGCATACGCCAAATTATACAGCTAACTTTCCTCAAAACGATATGGTAGTTGACTGCATAACAGTCAGGGGTGGTTGTGAGTCTTAATCATAAGAAAGTGGCCTTATATGCTCTTGTCAGTTCTTGATACAAACTAATTCATGAGGAGTTTTTGAATTCACCGGATGGTAGACTGAAAATATATCAATGTACAAGCTTTACTAGCTCTTCCTAGCCCTTGTTGCTGTAGTCCCCAGACAGACAATAGCTGGCAGCTATCATTCGCTGGCGGCCATCAAAATGAGATCAGGAACATTGTGGACAAATGATTGGCCAAGAATATATAAAGGAATAATAATGGCTGTTAGCTCTAGGAATTGAAAATATTACTTGTTCTCTGCTCAAATTTAGATGTGAATACTTTTTTGGATTCAAAATTTTAGCTAAAGCCACGATATCATTGCTTGTCATTTAGAACCCTATGTGTTTTGCTCTATGTTGTTGATCCATTCGTTGATAATTTAAGCTTCTGGGATCCAGTAGATACTAACAGGTCGTAGAGCCAATTCTTCTAAGGTCCATGAGTACAAAGCCCTTCAGATTAATTATTTAATTAATCCAGTAAAATCTGCTAATTTATTCCTTCATGTGCATGCTCTAAGTTGTACAGTGAGTGGCGTGGAAAGGGATAAATATGGAACCCACGCGCACATCCATTTGAAGAGATTCCTTACACAGTTTTATATATCGTGCCATTCATTTGTGTTTTCATCATTTCTCTTATATTTTATCCATCAAGTTTCAATAGATTCAGCATTTTTGGTATAGCTTGCATGTTGAGGATTTGGAAACTCGAATCTTACAGAGCTTAAATTCTCAACAGAACAATCTTGATGAAGAATTTCATTGTAACAACAAATAAGAAGAAAACAATGCAAAACTTGGGAGAATTCCATGTTCAAGAGATGTTGCATTCTTGCTGGGGTCTACATTTGAGTCTCGCTTAAAAACAGCATGACAAAGTAAAAGAAATTTTTTAAAAAAATTTCTTTTACTTTGTCATGCTGTTTTAAGCGAGACTCAAATGTAGACCCAGCAAGAATGCAACATCTCTTGAACATGGAATTCTCCCAAGTTTTGCATTGTTTTTAAGAAGGTTCTCATGTGACCTGCTGCAGGCCCGTTCTAAAATAATAAAAAGCCTAGAAAGGAAGACTAATAACAAAATTTTCGTTGCTTCTCATGTGATTCTGGATGTGGACGCAAACTACTCTACGCTTGATGGGACTGATGGCCATTCAATGATCAGAAGAAGCCAAAATTTTGTACGGAAGCTCTGGTCTACTACCATGATTAAGGTAATGCATGCATGGACGTGGACAAATATTTACACAAATTTCATAGTCCCGTTTCACTGATATGGCTTAGTTGTTTGTTTATTTTTTTTGTTTTTTTATCCTTTCCTTTCTTTTTAACAGAAGTGTGTTGACTTCTTTGCATTTAATTGGACTCATTAATCTGCAAATATGATGACGTTAAACACTGTGATGCCGAAAGTTTAGGCCCTTATCTTATGGATTAAGAATGTAGCCTCTCATTTTTTTTATCCGAAAATCTTAATCATATAAAATCCTTTTCCTTTCTTCTTAATTATTAAACCAATGTTGCTAGAGTTGTTACTACTTTTGTTATTACTGTTCAATATATCTAACAAATCGGATTGAGTTACTGCTCTTATTATTATTGCTCTTGTTGATTTGAACTAAATTATTAATATATTTTTTTTTTCTTTTTTCCTAAACCCCTTATGGTTCATCTATACAATGAATTATGACATTTTACTCAGATTTGGTATCATCCAACGATACCGATCGATAAGAGTTGGATACATCTACAGAATCAAAATTGTCCAAAATATGAAGCCAATATTAAGAAGTTCATGAAAAGGCAAAGCTTCATGTTAATGAAGAAGGAAAGATACGTTGTCCTTGTGTACGGTGTTATAATGGTTCAGGGCATAAGTCTGATTTAGTTAAATTATACTATTCATTAAGGGGTTTCTCGAAGACGTATCAAACGTGGTATTTTCATGAAGAACAATTTGAAAGCAATGTGTGCCCAGAATTTTAATATAACCAAATGGGCATCAACGATAAAATTTTGCTGGAGCTCAGTGAAATTGGACTGTACCCAGACTCTGTAGTAAGTACCTTATCCTATATCTTTCAATGGATGGGCATCCATTCTTCATAAGTATTTGCAATTATTTTAAGATTTGATTGGCTATTTTCTTTTGCTTCTGGTTCAAACTTCTGTGTTACTCTAGGTGGCTATAAGCAATAATTTTGCTACTCCTTGCAATATTTGTTTAACTGATAGCATACTTAATTCATTATTTTCTGCTAGCTTGCTGCTACCATTATAAATGCACCTTGAATTAATCATCTATTGCTGCTTACAACTTGTTTTTCTTCAAATCTTCTTCATTTTTCTATCATTTTAATAGCGGCTACATTCTAATTTATAAATTATTGAAAGATTTACCATATTTGCTAGGGTCTTCATGCAATTGTGACAAAAAATTCAAAAATAATAAAAGATCATTTATTCCATATAGTTCTTTTGTTTTTAAAAGAAAGTTCTTCATCACCCATTTCTTCCAATAGTAGGTTTGAGAATTGACGGTACTTAATCAAGGATAGCTATTGGTCTTTGATAAAAATTGGGACTTGATATTTAATTGTAAAGCTAATTGCATTTTATACCTTATAAATTTCACTTATTCTGAATTCCTAGCCTTCTAGATTTTTTTTTTTTTTTTGCAATTTACAATTAGAAAGTACAAAACTATGTTTTTAAAGCATACATGTGCTAGTAGTCTTATTAGCTTTCTTTATTGTCTTATTATTTGTTGAAAAGAGGGTAGAATTTGTTTCGGTTTATTTTGTTGATTTTGTAGCGAATAAATAGGGATGGCAATTTTTGTTGTTTCTCTTGATCCGCATGAAAAACTGCCTCATTTCTCCAATCCCCATGGAAGAATTTTTCTTTCCATTGGAATGGAAACGGGACGGATAAATTTCTATCCTTGTAAATGGGGATCAAGCAAGGATGAAGAGTGTACTCTTTATCCCATGGGTCTCCTATCCTTGTCCCATGAAGTCCTCATATATTTTATATTATTTAAATACTTTTATATTATTTTAGTATTATAAATATAATTCTTTATATATAACCTAAAATACCTTAAGACTCTATGTGCTCACCTCCTTTTCCTCTCTGCAATCTGAGATGTCCAAAATTAGGGTATTGTTCTAACTCCAAGAAGGTGTTGATAACTATTCCCTGAGCCTCTTGGAACCGACGAGCATGGTAACGGAACCATTGGTAGCCTTCGCCCTTTTTGTTTGACATGGACTCTGACACGGCTAGCGGGGGCAGTAAGGAGGTGAGACTCGGGATCTTCATCATCTCCCCTTTAGAGGCTACGCTCGCCATCCCCGAGGGGTACATGAGATCGAGAGTAGGAAGGTAGAGCATGAGGCCGAGGTTGGCAGCGCCCGAGACGGAGAAGAGGTATGGGGGGATGCCGAGTTCGGCTGCAACATCAATCATGCCACTGGCGGTGAAGTCGATGATGATGGCAGCGATGCGAGGAGTTGATGGAAGGTTGGTGATGGCATCCTTGACGAGGGGCTTATGGGATTCAATGTAGGGACATAATACGGCGAACAAATCTCCGGTAGTTTCGTCGAACGAGAAGGTGATGGGTGGGAGATCAAGGAATTGGATGGAGGTGGAGGCAGCAGAATTAACGATGGAATTTATGGGAGGACCAGGCATCGGTCAGGGGTTGCATCACGAGGATGGTGATGGAGAAGTGATTGGAAAGACGTTTTGCCATCTCGATGGCAGGTTTCAGGTGACCCACTCCTGGAGTTGGCAAGAACACCAGCCTCGCTGCCATGGCCATCCTTGTTTTAGAGTGGGGTTGCAGGATGGAGTTGGGAAGGAATATCCTCCTGCTCCTCTTATATGGGGGAGAGCTGAGAATTGGAGTTGGAGTTGGTGGTGGAACTAGTCAGGTCATTGCTTACAAATTAAAGTAGTTGATTTCTCTAACCAATGAGCGTCCTGACCGTGTTACGTGTGCCCCATGGGTTGGTTTTATAATCTAAAAGCAGTTCTGATCCATGAAGGATGTAGAACATTATTTTTCTATTTAAATTCTTATCTTTAATTAATTTAGAACTAAAATTTTGTTTTTATTATTGTTAATTCTCGGTGTTGTTATATATATATATTGGTTTCGATTAGATTTGGTAGAGAATGTTTTTGGTATGTATCTTTATTTTAATGTTAATTTAAAATTAAAATTGATGATTTTAAAAATAGATTATACTTTCATAACAAAGAAATATTATTTATCATTATAACACTGTAACAACCATTATTTATCTCAAAAAAATAATATTTTAAATTTTTAATATTAAATTAATAACTATTGTAACAGCAGCTGTGATTGTATTCTAATATAAAATAATGGATAATAATGAAAAATATCATTACCTTTTCTTTCATTTTTTTTTTTAAAAAAAGATATTATTTCTTGAGCTACAAAATCATTGAAGAAAGATTTAATTTAAAAATGAATTTAATTAATATTTTTTTAAAAAAGTACAAGTAAATAATAATATTTCTTTTGTTGCTAGTGTTAATTTATAGGACATGGAGATGCATGTCTTGCTTTATATAAACAAAATATTTAAAATATTAATAACATGATTTAAAACAGCATAAGTCCATCGATGGTGCTTTTTTTTCCTTTTGTTTCACTATTTATATTAGCTAGGCTAACACGTTTTTGAAAATCTTAATTATTTTTAAAATTAAATGATGCTCATTGAAAAAAATAGATTTTTTGAGGCACCGCTGAGCCAAGGGATGGTATCACGGATATCTCTAATGCATAGTTTACTAATGCCATTGCCATCAAATCTAATCGTTAATGCTAAAGCTAACATGAATTATAATAAATTATTATTTATTTAAAAAACAAGAATAAGTCCTCAATCGTGTAGTCAAATCATTATAACTGTCATGGCATCAAATGACAAAGGAAAATATTATATATTTTTTCATATAATAGAGTTACTTTTTATTTGAGTACGTGGGGATTTTTTTAAGGAAAAAAAAAATAGTTGGATGCTTTTTGAGCCACCGTAGCTGAGATGCTTAGGAATTTTTTTTTTTTTTTTTTAGAAGATGGGTGATCACACCAATTTAGGGTGAATCAAATCTGATATATCAGAGTATAAAATTTATGAAAAAATAAGGAGGCAAGGTTCGTCCAACTTTCAACTCCAAGAATCAGAATGAGACACCATTCTAGCAGTAATTCAAATCTACCGCTGAGTTGGCTTTCCGGTAGATGTGCCTAATCTTGATGTAAGAAATATTCTGAAGGGTAGAATAAATGTTTTCAATCCAGGGGATGATAGGCAAACGGGCGCGGGAATCCTTCCTAATTTAGCGGATAACAGTAATGGAATACCCTTCAATAATAATGCTTAGGACTATTAAATGAATAATTTTTTCATGTATAAATTTCTTTAAGTTTGGATGGAATCTAATAGTTTCTATTTTCTTTTATGGCATGGCTGATCAAGTCATGTAAGAACTAACAGATCAAATAACTAACAGAAATGAAAGAAAGATGAATAAAACCCTTCAGCAAAGGCTTCTAGACTCTTGATTTCAGAGTCGGCTATCCAGTCCCGACTCCAGAGTCGGTCCCCAGTCCCGACTTCGAAGCCGACAGCATCGACTCTAGAGTTCCGACTTCGGAGTCAGCCTCCAGCACTGACTCCAGAGTCGGATCCGACCCAGTGCACTCGGCTCCCACGTGGCCCACCTGGCACATGCGACCCCTACATGGCCCACCTGACACCTACAACCATCACGTGGCCCACCTACCATCTGCAACTGCACGTGGCCTCCACGGCCACCGCCAGTTGCGGCACAACCTTCCAAAAGTGGTTAAGAAGGATCTCCGAATATGTATAAGAATCTTTGCTCATGATGAGAAGGGGAACTGAACCTTAAGTTTCAGCTAAGTCTTTTAGTCCATGATTTATCACTTCCAGATTACTCACTTTAACATTGAAGGATCCCCACCAAAGTAACCGGTCCATGAAGACTCTCTTATAGAATTTGATACGGCTAGCCATTTCTCCGGGGTGGTATTATCTTCTGCGCGGTTTTCGAAAGCAGTGATGTGACAACAAAACCCAAGGCCAGCGTCGGCCTCCCGGTTTCCGAAAGCAATGATGTGACAACAAAACCCAAGGCCAGCGTCGGCCTCCAGTGCCGGCCTCCAGCGTCGGCCTCCATTGCCGGCCTCCAGCGTCGGCCTCCAGTGCCGGCCTCCAGCGCCGGCCTCCAGCGTCGGCCTCCAGCGCCGGCCTCCAGCGTCGGCCTCCGTTGCCGGCCTCCAGAGTCGGCCTCCAGTGCCGGCCTCCAGCGTCGGACTCCAGTGCCGGCCTCCAGCGTCGGCCTCCAGCATCGGCCTCCAGTGCCGGCATCCAACGTCGGTCTCCAGTGCCGGCATCCAGCGTCGGCCTCCAGCGTCGGCCTCCAGTACCGGCCTCCAGCGTCGGCCTCCAGTGTTGGCCTCCAGCGTCGGCCTCCAGCGTCGGTCCTCAGCGCCGACCTCCCGTGCTGAAACTCTGACTCCGGCCCCTAGCGTCGGCCTGCAGTATCTCCCACATACACAATGTAATTCCGTACAGCCGACTCCGCAATCTAAGCACCTCGCTCACCAAAATCACGGGCAAGTGTTAGCCTGGTAGGCAGTTACCGCTATAAGCGGCCCTGATCCAGCAACAGTCCAACGACTTGCCGTTCGATGAAACATCACAACAGGATGGATTTGACGGTTCCAACAGACCGAGGTAAACGGGATCCCCAACAGGTATAAAAAGAGGACCCGTGCTCCATGCAGGGGGACTCTCTCTGAAACCTTCTCTACAAAATCATATCCCTGTTCGACGACTCACTAACTTGGGCGTCAGAGGGTCCCCGCCGGAACCACCGGTCCGAGACTTTTTGCAGGCTCCCGGAGGAAGACGGTGGCCTCTTTGCGCGCACGGTGATCCTAGCCTGCCCGACGTTCATCATACGTGATTTGGCCGCAACAGATTGGCGCGCCAGGTAGGGGGATCAGGTCAAAAATTCTCCATGGAACCCCTCCGATTTTGCAAAGGAAGCGATGGTGACTACGCGAGCACAAGAGGCCTCCTTCAGCCAGGCAGCCGGGCGCATCCCACTAGCTGAGCATTCGGAGGCCAATCTCCATGTTCCACCCCTTGCACCTACAAGCCAACCCGATCGGCTTGATGTCCTAGCCCACCAGGTCCAGGATCTGACAACGATGGTCCGGGGGCTGCAAGAGCGTTATTTGGCTGCTATAACTCAACCCCCTGTACTGGACGAAGGGGTGCGAGGAACAGTCCAGTCTCACCAAGGGGGGACCCCGCCTGAGGTCTCCCACCGCTCACCCCCCGAACCTCATCGCCAAGGGACCTCGAAGCGACGACGGTCTCCCTCCCGTCGCTCCAGTCGTTCCCACCATCGATCGGAAGAAAAGGAGTCCAAGCGGGCACGTTCTTTGTGCCGGCGATCTTCTTCTTCCGATTCATCCCGAGGTAACACTCCCCGGAAAACCACCCATCGGGCCGAACAAAGGCTTGACGAGTACCATCGGCGGTTGGACGAGCTCAGCCGTCGGATCGCCGATCCTTACGCGACGGAGTATGAGCGTCGCCCCCCGCTTTCTCGCCATATCATGGAGGAACCGGTCCCCCCCCGGTTCCGTCTCCCTCAATTGGACCCATATGACGGAACGACGGACCCCTTGGACCATCTGAAAAGCTACAAAGTCCTCATGCAGGTTCAGGGAGCGACGGATTCCTTATTATGCGTCGCCTCCCGGCCACGCTCCGTAAGGCGGCATGCGCATGGTACTCCCGTCTGCCCCCACGCAGCATCAACTCGTTTCGGCAACTTGAGCGATCCTTCCTGGCTCATTTTGATGCCTGTCGAAAGATCCCACGAGTTGCCGATAGCCTCTTTGCTGTTCAGCAGAAGAGTGGCGAGACCTTAAAGGATTTCGTCGCTCGATTTAAGGAAGCAGCGCTGGAGGTGTACAACCTGGAGGATTCCGTCGCCACCTTGGTCCTGAAGAGAGGACTTCGCCCATCCAGATTCGCTTACTCCCTGGATAAGAAGCCTCCGCGCTCCTACGCCGAGCTTCTGAGCCAGGCACAGAAGTACATCTGCGCTGACGAAGCAGATTCTTCCAGGAGAGAAGTTGACAAGAACCCCGGTAATAAACCGTTGCCTTCTGACCGCGCTGGTGCACAACCTCGGAAGCCTGAGCCTCCACGACGCTCAGATCGTCAGCCACAGGCGCTGATTCCTAAAGAGCAGTTCACTCCCCTCATGGCTCCCATCTCTCACATCCTACTAGAGATCGAGGAGGAACCGTATTTCAAGCGTCCGGCTCCCTTGAAGCCCGGGGGCCCCCGCAACAAGGAGTTTTACTGCCGGTACCACCGGGACTACGGCCACGACACCGAGGACTGCCGCCACCTAAAAAAGGCCATCGAGGAGCTGGTCCAGCAAGGTCACCTGGGCAAATTCGTTCGACGTGAAAATCTCCCCGCATCGGGTCCCCCGGTGCCTCCGAGTCGTCCGGCTGGTGTGGATAATACCCCAACTGAAAAGACCATAGCTATGATCTCCTGGGGAGTGGAAAGCGGTTTGAAGAGGCCGCAAGAGGGAATAGACTCTGTAATACCTTTCTTCGAAAAGGATCTAGAAGGGGTAGTTAATAAATATGACGACAGCGTCGTGGTGTCCATGACTATAGCCAAACATCCTGTAAAAAGAATTTTAATTGATAGTGGGAGCTCTGTGGATGTCTTGAGTTATGAGGCTTTTGTTCGGATGAACTTGTCAAGGTCTTTACTCCGGCCCATTGCCACGCCGCTAATGGGCTTCACAGGAGACTCAGTGAGCGTCGAAGGCGAGATTGCTCTCCCGATCACGGCTGGAACTCCTCCATGTCAGAGCACCGTGGTCATAAACTTCTTGGTGGTCCGGGTCCTGCTGGCTTATAACGCCATCTTGGGAAGACCGGGGTTGAATCTGCTGGATGCCGTGATCTCCACTAAGAGATTATTGGTAAGGTTCCCCACCAATAAAGGGATCGGAGAAATGAGGGGGGAGCAAAGCCCACTTCTGCCTTGCTACCATCTGTCTTCCAGCCCACTGAACGCGGAGCCAGCGACAGCCGCTGAGTCACTCGATCCTAGGGAGTTGGGAAGAAGGGGAGAGCCGGCAGAGCACCTTCTAACCCTCCCCTTGGGTGATGACCCAGCAAGGACTGTTCAGCTGGGGGCATCGCTCCCGGAGGAAATACGTCATTAACTTCTTACTTTCCTACGGGCCAACACTGATGTTTTCGCATGGTCATCCTCAGACATGCCGGGCGTCCCTGAAGAAGTAATCACCCACCAACTTAACCTCAAGCCAGGGTGTCGGCCGGTCCGACAAAAAAGAGAAACTTTGCTCCAGACAGGCAGAAAGCTATCGACGAGGAGATCCACAAGTTAATGGCTGCAGGCCATATTCGGGAGGTACACTACCCCGAATGGTTGGCTAATGTGGTTCTGGTCCGCAAGGCCAATGGAAGTTGGAGAATGTGCGTAGACTTCACCGACCTCAACAAGGCATGCCCCAAAGACAGCTTCCCCCTGCCTCGAATCGATCAACTGGTGGACGCTACATCCGGCCATGAGATTCTTAGCTTCATGGATGCTTTCTCTAGATACAACCAGATCCGGATGAACCCGGCGGATGAAGAAGCTACCTCCTTCATAATCGAAAAGGGGCTGTATTGCTACAAGGTAATGCCTTTCGGGTTAAAAAATGCGGGAGCTACTTACCAGAGGTTGATGAACAAGGTTTTGAAGGTCAGATAGGGCGTAACATGGAAGTGTACGTGGATGACATGCTGACAAAAAGCGTTCATGCCGGTGACCACATTGCGGACCTAGCAGAAACTTTTGACAGCCTTCGTCGGTACCAGATGAAGCTGAACCCTCGCAAATGTGCATTTGGGGTGACCGCTGGGAAGTTTTTGGGTTTCATGGTGACCCGAAGGAGGATCGAAGCAAACCCAGACAAAGTCCAAGCCATCTTGGACATGAGGCCTCCTGCCAATAAGAAGGAAGTACAGCGCTTGACAGGAAGAGTAGCCGCCCTAAGCCGCTTCCTATCCAAGTCTGCTGAAAGGTGTCTGCCTTTCTTCAAGGCGCTTCGCCGAATCAACGAGTTTGAATGGACCAAAGAATGCCAGGAGGCGTTCGAAGGGTTAAAGACATTCTTATCTATCCCACCGTTGTTAGCCAAGCCGACGGGTGGAGAAGAGCTCCTTCTATACCTTGCGGCCTCTCCTGAGGCTGTTAGCTCTGTGCTAGTCCATATGGACGCTAATGGCACACAAAGGCCAGTATATTATATGAGTAAGGTACTCCATGATGCAGAGACCCGATACTCAAACATGGAAAAAATCGTCTTCTCATTGATCGTGTCTGCCCAGCGACTGCGGCCATATTTCCAAGCCCACCCAATCGCGGTGATCACAGACCAGCCTCTGAAGGCGCTTCTGGCTCGTCCAGATACTTCTGGCCGGCTGGCAAGGTGGGCCCTCAAGCTGGGGGAGTTCGATATATCTTTTCGCCCCCGGTCTGCCATGAAGTCCCAAGTCCTGGCAGATTTTTTGGTTGAATGTACTTGGGGGATTGAGCCACCTGAAGAACCTCCTGCGGACATTCAGCCCCTCGGAACCAGCGAAGATGAGTAGGTTCTCCATGTGGATGGGGCATCTAACTCTCAAGGGAGCGGAGCAGGCCTCATCTTGGCCAACTCGGATGGGGTTGTGACCAAATGTGCACTTCGCTTCCTCTTTCCAGCCACTAACAATCAGGCAGAATATGAAGCTTTGCTATCCGGCGTGAGGTTGGCTCAAGAGCTTGGGGCGAAACGCCTTAGGGCATTCACCGACTCCCAACTGGTTGCCGGCCAAATTATGAAGGAATACGAGGCAAGGGATCCCATTATGGCCCGCTATTTAGAAATGGTGTACTCGTTAACTTCCCCCTTCACACATTTCAGCGTCAGCTACATTCCACGACAGGAGAATGCTAGAGCCGACGCCTTATCCCATCTTGCTGCCTCATCTGATGGGATGTTGGGAAAGGCTTACGTGGAGCACCTAGAAGCCCCGAGTATTGAAGTACCAAGAGAAATGGCATCGGTGGAGCAGGAGCCCTCCTGGATGGACGCCTATGTCCGGTACTTTACTGAAGGCACCCTTCCAGAAGACCCTGCCGAAGCTAGGAAGCTGAAAAGGCGGGCCTCAAAGTTTTTTATTATGGAGGGAAAGCTCTATCAAAGGTCGTTCTCATACCCTGTTCTCAGATGTGTCGGTCCTACCGACGCCAATTATATATTGCGGGAGATACACGAAGGGATATGCGGAAACCACCTGGGGGGCAAGGCTCTTGCATATAAAGCTTTACGTCAAGGGTATTACTGGCTGACAATGAAGGAGGATGCCTCCGAGCTCGTTAAAAGATGTGACACCTGCCAGCGGCATGCCAACATTCAACATCAACCGACGTCTCAACTGACCCCTCTAGCAGCACCATGGCCCTTTGCACAGTGGGGCATGGATATTCTGGGACCATTCCCTCCTGCCTTCGGACAACGCAAGTTCCTAGTGGTGGCAGTCGACCATTTTACTAAATGGATCGAGGCGGAAGCTCTTGCTAAGATCACGGAAGCCAAAGTAAGGAATTTCTTCTGAAATCCGTAGTATGCCGGTTCGGGCTACCGCACACCCTCGTTACGGACAATGGCCGACAGTTTGATAATGCTGCCTTCCGAGAATTCTGTGATGGCCTGGGCATCCACCATAGATTCACCTCCGTGGGGCATCCCCAAACCAACGGCGCTGCAGAAGTAACTAATCGCATCATCCTCCAAGGACTCAGGGCTCGGCTAGATAGCTGCAAAGGGCGCTGGGTGGAAGAACTTTCCAGTGTGCTGTGAGCCTACCACACGACGCCACGAGCACCTACAGGGGAAACCCCTTTCAGCTTGGTCTTTGGGACCGAGGCGGTAATCCCCATGGAAATAGGAGCTCCTAGCCCTCGGACGGAATTGTACCATGAAGAAAGCAACTCAAACCAGCTAAGGGCTGATCTGGATTTGGTGGAAGAACTGCGAGATCAGGCGCAGCTTCGCATGGCAGCATTCCGTCAGCGAGTGGCCAAGCACTACAACTCTCGGGTGCGACCCAAGACATTCCAGCCCGGAGACCTTGTCCTACGAAGAGCTGAAGTGTCAAAGCCGACGGAAGGGAGCAAGCTAGCACCAAAATGGGAAGGACCATACCGTGTCAAGGAGGTGCTCCACCATGGGGCGTATAAAGTAGAAGAGCTAGACGGGAAACCGCTCCCTCGAACTTGGAATGCCGACAATTTACGCCGGTACTATCAATAGAACTCCATCGTTGTTAATTTGAATCTGTTTGATGCATGAATAATAAACATGTTCTTATTTTTGAATGAGTATGTTTAACGAAAGACCGGCGTCCAGCGTTGGCAACAAAAGACCAACTCCGCGTTGGCACCAAAGACCGACGCCAGCGTCGGCACCAAAGACCGGCGTCCAGCGTCGGCACAAAAGACCAACTCCGCGTTGGCGCCAAATACCGACGCCAGCGTCGGCACAAAAGACCGGCATCCAGCGTCGGCAACAAAAGACCAACTCCGCGTTGGCACCAAAGACCGACGCCAGCGTCGGCACCAAAGACCGGCGTCCAGCGTCGGCACAAAAGACCAACTCCGCGTTGGCACAAAAGACCAACTACGTGTTGGCACAAAAGTCCGGCGTCCAGTGTCGGCAACAAAAGACCAACTCCTCGTTGGTACCAAAGACCGACGCCAGCGTCGGCACCAAAGACCGGCGTCCAGCGTCGGCACAAAAGACCAACTCCGCGTTGGCACAAAAGACCAACTACGCATTGGCACAAAAGACCGGCATCCAGCGTCGGCAACAAAAGACCAACTCCGCGTTGGCACCAAAGACCGACGCCAGCGTCGGCACCAAAGACCGGCGTCCAGCGTCGGCACAAAAGACCAACTCCGCGTTGGCACCAAAGACCGACGCCAGCGTCGGCACCAAAGACCGGCGTCCAGCGTCGGCACAAAAGACCAACTCCGCATTGGCACAAAAGACCAACTACGCATTGGCACAAAAGACCGGCGTCCAGCGTCGGCAACAAAAGACTAACTCCGCGTTGGCACCAAAGACCGACGCCAGCGTCGGCACCAAAGAACGACATCCAGCGTCGGCACAAAAGACCAACTCCGCGTTGGCACAAAAGACCAACTACGCGTTGGCACAAAAGACCGGCGTCCAGCATCGGCAACAAAAGACCAACTCCGCGTTGGCACCAAAGACCGACGCCAGCATCGGCACCAAAGACCGGCGTCCAGCGTCGGCACAAAAGACCAACTCCGCGTTGGCGCCAAATACCGACGCCAGCGTTGGCACCAAAGATCGGCGCCCAGCGTCGGCAACAAAAGACCAACTCCGCGTTGGCACAAAAGACCAACTACGCGTTGGCACAAAAGACCGGCGTCTAGCGTCGGCAACAAAAGACCAACTTCGCGTTGGCACCAAAGACCGATGCCAGCGTCGGCACCAAAGACCGGCATCCAGCGTCGGCACAAAAGACCAACTCCGCGTTGGCACAAAAGACCAACTACGCGTTGGCACAAAAGACCGGCGTCCAGCGTCGGCAACAAAAGACCAACTCCGTGTTGGCATCAAAGACCGACGCCAGCATCGGCACCAAAGACCGGCGTCCAGCGTCGGCAACAAAAGACCAACTCCGCATTGGCGCCAAATACCGACGCCAGCGTCGGCACCAAAGACCGGCGCCCAGCGTCGGCAACAAGAGACCAACTCCGCGTTGGCACAAAAGATCAACTACGCGTTGGCACAAAAGACCGGCGTCCAGCGTCGGCAACAAAAGACCAACTCCGCGTTAGCACCAAAGACCGACGCCAGCGTCGGCACCAAAGACCAGCGTCCAGCGTCGGCACAAAAGACCAACTCCGCGTTGGCACCAAATACCGACGCCAGCGTCGGCACCAAAGACCGGCGCCCAGCATCGGCAACAAAAGACCAACTCCGCGTTGGCACCAAATACCGACGCCAGCATCGGCACCAAAGACCGGCGCCCAGCGTCGGCAACAAAAGACCAACTCCGCGTTGGCACAAAAGACCAACTACGCGTTGGCACAAAAGACCGGCGTCCAGCGTCGGCAACAAAAGACCAACTCCGCGTTGGCACCAAAGACCGACGCCACCGTCGGCACCAAAGACCGGCGTCCAGCATCGGCACAAAAGATCAACTCCGCGTTGGCACCAAATACCGACGCTAGCATCGGCACCAAAGATCGGTGCCCAGCGTCGGCAACAAAAGACCAACTCCGCGTTGGCACCAAATACCGATGCCAGCGTCGGCACCAAAGACCGGCACCCAGCGTCGGCAACAAAAGACCAATTACGTGTTGGCACCAAAGACCTGCGCCCAGTGTCGGCAACAAAAGACCAACTACGCGTTGGCACCTAAGACCGGCACTTAGCGTCGGCAGCAAAGATCAACTACGCGTTGACACTAAGGACCAGCGCCCCGCGTTGGCAATAGCAACTGACACCCGCGTTACCTCCGAATATTGGCCTTGTCAACACTTAGGACAGAGTCACGGCTCGCGATCCTATTAAGCTAACCTACTGTACATAATCCTATCAATTGGCGGTTCACAGCAGATTGAACAAATGAAGTTAATCATAGTCGAAGGGGTGAAAGAGATTGAAAACATTCATTGATAGTAAAGGTTACAAAATTGCCGACTCAGGTTAGGCACAACCAATACAAGAAGAAAAACCAAAAACTGTTATTGACCATCCGGAGCCAGGGCGTCATCCTCAGGGACATCGTCGGGCTTCAGCCCCTCGATATCCTCCAGGTCGTAAAGCTCCTGGATTTTATCTTTACAGTCCTGGAAGCCGGCGTCATAAGCTAGCGCCACTGACTCGGCTACATCATTGTCAAAGGCTTCGGATTTCTTATAATCTTCTACGGCATCGTTCCCTTTCTTTTCAGCCTCGATGGCCCTCCTCTGGGCCTCCGCCACTGTCGCCTCCAAATCCGCAATTTTAGTTACATATTGGCGGGTGGCTTCCTTGGCCGCATTTGTCTCAGCGAAGGTAGAACTCAGTTGAGTCTTTAAAACACATACCTCCAGTTCTGCCGCCCCCAGCTTCTCCTCAGCTGCTCTTTGTTTTTCCTCTGCCACCTGAGCATTGTCCAGCTTATTGGCGGCACGACGCTGAGCAACCTCCAGCGCATATTCGGCCTTTTCGGCTCTAAGCCGAGCAACCTCGATCTCACCCTTTAGGGTGGCCCTAGTATCCTCTAGAGCCATTGCCGCCTTCTCTGCTTTAACTTGGAGGGAGACCATCTCCTCCCGCGCTTGTTCAATGGCGGTGTCGCTCAGAGTCCAAAGGTTTTTAAGGGCGACAAGAGAATTCAAGGCCTATATATATATATATATATCCAGATTTAAGGAAAGGAAAAGAGGGGAAGACAAAGGACAATAATGGCACAAAAACTCACCCAGAGATGCGCCACCGAAGCTTCACGGAAAAAGGTAACACACCCTTGACCTCGAAGGTATTCTTGCACCTCATCAACCGAGGCTTCCTCTATGACCCGTGCAGCCCAACGGCTGTGGTTTGCCAGCAGCGACTGGAACGAAGGATCGACGCCCCTCTCTTCCCTGGATGTCGGCCCTACAGAGGCTGATTGCGTCCCTGAGCCTGCCACCTCCGGCTCTTTCGCTGGCGGAGACGCTTCGGCTGTCGCCCCCGCGGGGGGCAGAGCAGCGATTGGAGTCGCCAAAGTTTTGTCCATCTCTTTGAATGTGGGAGACGGCGTCTCCCCCTCGGGAGATAAGTCAAGCAAGATAATTGGAGGAGCCGAAGCTGGAGATTCTCCCTCCGGTGGGTTCCGTCCCACCTCACCAGCCTCGGCCCTCACCGCGTCTGCCGTGACGGGTTTGTCGGCTTGGATTTGAGCCACCTCGCTTACGCGCAAGGATTCCACTGTTTTGGCCCCCTGGGCCTCGGCCTCCTCAGCGTCGGCCCTTTTGGGGCCGCCCTTCTTCAAGACCTTGGCACGGAGGGGCTTCACGACTTTAGCCCCTCCGGTGTCGACCTCCCCAGCGTCGGTCTCCCTAGCGCCAACCCTCCCAGTGTCGGCCCTCCTGGGAACTTTAGCGGCGGCCCTCCCTTCGGCAGGAGGCGCAGTCCCGGCAGCCTTCCTCTTCTTGGCGGCCACCTGTTTAAGCTTATGCAGCGTCGGTGCCATCCCTACACAATCAAAGGATAGTTAAAAAAAAAAAAGAGAGAAAAAAAAAGAAGCAGAGAAGAAGAGAGGCAAGTAGACTAATGCTCACCCCTCGCGGGAATTAGACCGGCACGGTGAAGATTCTCCTCGGCTAGAAGCTTATTACACCGAGGAATGTCGGCAGTCAGAAGCTGCCCAAACGCCATCCGGTCTCGTGGAAGGATGGAGGGGTCCCTATTGGCGTCAATGTTGGGTATCCCCCAGCTTCCACGAACCCCGCTGATGTCCGCAAAGAAAAACTTGTCCTTCCACCCTTTAACGGAGGAAGGAAGGCACAGTTTAAGAATCCTATTGGACCTAGGGGTGAAGGACCACCACCCCAACTGTTTGCGAAGGGTATAGAAGCTACGGAATAGGGAAATACTAGCCTCAATACCCTGCAGGTGGCAGAGTACTAAAAAACCAACAATGGTTCGGATGGAATTGGGAACTAGTTGGGAAGGCGTCAAGGAGTACCGGTCTAGAAGATTAAGAATGAAAGGATGGATCGGTAAACGGAGCCCGACCTTAAAAAAGGATCCGTACAAGGCAACCCTTCTGGTACGGGAAGAGGTTGCCCTGTCGTTAGGGGTAGGAAAGAAAAGATGAAGGTCTGGAGGGAAGCCATACCTGGCCTTTAAGTTTGCTATGTCTTGAGCAGACATGGAGGATGCAGTCCCCTCGGGGGACTCCTTGACAACCCTAGAGGGACCGGCAGCCACCGACCGGTTCGGACGGAAGTCCGCCCGCCGACCGAACGAATCCCGGTTAGGGAACGGTTGACTGGTCGTGGCTCCGGTGAGTGGTTAGAAGAAGAAGTGGACCATTGGCTGGACAGGGAATCGGAAGTCTGGGAAGGATGATGGGAACCCCCCCAAGAACCGGAAATGGAGCAAGAAGGAGAGGAAGTCATGGGAACTAACCTGAAAAGAAAAACTCGAGCCAAGAACAGAGCACGGAGAGAATGGACGAGAGATAGAAACACTGGCGGACTCAAAAGGGGGCAATGGCGAAAGAAGTGGGGAAGATAGGAAGATAAGGGCTATTCGTCCTCATGACGCCTTCTCGAAAACCCCCCCATAATCATTCGATCTGACCACGCGTCCCTCTTCAGTTGGGAGGCGCTTCGACGACCTGCCAATGCGATAAGCTCGAAAAGACCACCAATGAAAAGGGGGGAGTTAACCTCATCGCAATGATACCGTTCGCCTTTTCGTAGCACTGCCCGAGGAAAATCCTCCCTAATCCCAACAAAGGCGAAATAATGGCGCGAAAACCGGCCACCTAGACGATATTCACACCCCTTTCGCGGGTAAGTAAACGCTCACCCATCTCAGGGGCGGGGGGGCATCTGATACGGCTGGCCGTTTTCTCGGGGTGGTATTATCTTCTGCGCGGTTTTCGAAAGCAGTGATGTGACAACAAAACCCAAGGCCAGCGTCGGCCTCCCGATTTCTGAAAGCAATGATGTGACAACAAAACCCAAGGCCAGCGTCGGCCTCCAGTGCCGGCCTCCAGCGTCGGCCTACAGTGCCGGCCTCCAGCGTCGGCCTCCATTGCCGGCCTCTAGCGTCGGCCTCCAGCGTCGGCCTCCAGTGCCGGCCTCCAGCGTCGGCCTCTATTGCTGGCCTCCAGCGTCGGCCTCCAGTGCCGGCCTCCAGCGTCGGCCTCCATTGTCGGCCTCCAGTGCCGGCCTCCAGCGTCGGTCTCCAGTGCCGGCATCCAGCGTCGGCCTCCAGCGTCGGCCTCCAGTACCGGCCTCCAGCGTCGGCCTCCAGTGTCGGCCTCCAGCGTCGGCCTCCAGCGTCGGTCCTCAGCGCCGACCTCCCGTGCTGGAACTCTGACTCCGGCCCCTAGCGTCGGCCTACAGTATCTCCCACATACACAATGTAATTCCGTACAGCCGACTCCGCAATCTAAGCACCTCGCTCACCAAAATCACGGGCAAGTGTTAGCCTGGTAGGCAGTTACCGCTATAAGCGGCCCTGATCCAGCAACAGTCCAACGACTTGCCGTTCGATGAAACATCACAACAGGATGGATTTGACGGTTCCAACAGACCGAGGTAAACGGGATCCCCAACAGGTATAAAAAAAGGACCCGTGCTCCATGCAGGGGGACTCTCTCTGAAACCTCCTCTACAAAATCATATCCCTGTTCGACGACTCACTAACTTGGGCGTCGGAGGGTCCCCGTCGGAACTACCGGTCCGGAACTTTTTGCAGGCTCCCGGAGGAAGACGGCGGCCTCTTTGCGCGCACGGTGATCCTAGCCTGCCCGACGTTCATCATACGTAATTCGGCTGCAACAGAATTTTTGTTAAAAAGAAGGTATTTGAAGATTTTTAGCTTCGTCCTTATCGTTCTTTGGATCCTCATTCTTGCTCGACGTTTGAGGAGGTTATTTAGCGACAAGACATTGATCAAAAGTTTTCCTAGTTATTTGTTCTGTTCCATGAGAGTAATTGCGGTAACGCAAGTCAAAGAAGAAGAGGATTCTCGATTGGCCAACTTGAAGTCAGATGACGCGACTCTAATCACCAATGACGACTCAAATCTCCCATCAATTTAATCTTCTTGTAGCTCATGTCGCCGTTGCAACTCTGAAGTTGATATCTAAAATAGAGTTCGTGATAAAAATTGGTTCCATTACTTCAGGGTTGGGTCCAGATTACTGGTAGATGCTTATCAAATTATTGGAGTGGTTTAAGAGGTGCTGTAAAGCCTGAGGGGATATCATCCAAAATTTTATATGTAATTGAATCAAATATGTACATTCATTGTCATTTTTATCCTGAGAAAGGATTGATGTTGTACGAAAATTTTAATTATTAAAATATAATAATATACAATAAATAACTCTATTCAATGCTACGTTTGAGGTTTAAATGAGCGAAAAAAATCACTATGAGAAACAAAATAAAAGTCATAGCCTAGCACAGGAATTTCTATCTGAATTTAGAATCCAAATTTATTTTAAAAAATTCAAATCTTGATCTAGTAAAATTTGTGGATAGCTATCTAGATCCAATGAGATATTAAATTTCTGTCCAAATCCAATTTGAGATAGATTCAGTTGGATGCGCATTTTGAACCCTGAAGTAAAAGAGTGGAGCAGAGTGGGCCAGAAGGATTTTCAATTCTCATTGAAATGAAATTTTTATGTCATCATTGTAATGTTGTTCGGATCTTAAAAACAGTTTTTCAATCCTACAGTTGTTCGAAAGACGTAACATTTGATAACGTTATCATTATATTGTTCAGGGATCAATCCTAGATTTCTAGTTCGACAGGTGTCTCGACGAAAGAACATCAAATGTTCTTTTGCTTATGTAATCTAAAACCATTTATTTAATTCATAATAGAATTTTACTTTCCTTTAATTTTCACAAAGCATCATCATTTCTTTTAAACTAGACTAAACGACATAGAGCTGCAATGCAACCTAAGTCCCCTTTTACCCGTTGATTAGGAGCATCTTTAGTCCGCCATGTAGTCCATGAGGAGGGAGTAAACTATGGCCGGACCATGAGCTTGATTGCACGATATTAAGAGACTTAGACAGTAGATTTGATCATTCTATTGCTCGAAGGGAAATTATTTCAATCAAGCAGAGTCAAGATGTCTTCTTGGTGCATAATCGCACTCATGTTGGAACTTTGGCTTTTGTGCTAAATGAATCTTAATTTTTATAGGAGGCATAGAATAGGGACTAGTTTCTTCGCCTGCATGCTTAGACAGGGCGGAGAAGGAAAGGGAAATGATAGGGATGATGATGGATGGATAGAGGCTTTATGGGTATTCAAATAGAACCGAAAAAGATAGATACCATGCCATTATAGCTACCATAATTTTTAGGTAACAATACCATACCAAACGATGTAATTTTTAGGTAACAATTTATTACTAGCCATTATAGCTATCTAAATAAGATGGTGATGGAGATTGTTGACACTAGAGCAACTATTACAATGCTTACAATCATATCACACCAAACTATAAAATTTTTAGGTAACAATTTATTACTAGCCATTATAGCTATCTAAATAGAGATTGTTGACACCTGAGCAACTATTAAGATGCTCTCAAACAATACAACACCAAATTATATAGTTTTTAGGTAATAATTATTGCTAGCCATTATTGCTATCTAAATAATAATGGTGATAGAGACACCTGAGCAGACATTAAGATGCTCTCGATCAATACCACACCAAACTATATAGTTTCTAGGTAACAATTTATTATTAGCCATTATAGCTATCTGAGTAACAATGGTGACAAAGATCTTTGATGCCATTAGGAGAGATGGGCAATATACTACTCATAAAAATTGTGAGATGGTTTTGATACCATGAAAGGAATTTGACAAACAAATCAATGAGAAAACTCTATCTCAATAACTTAAGGTTGCATTTGGTGCATCGCCAGTAATTCTAAATGATAATATGGATTATCTATAAAATAGATTATCACTTTATAGATTGCCAGCAATGTTGATTACAGTATTTGGTATATATAGGTAATGCAACAGTAATATTGATTATTGTTTTTGGTATGACAAACAGGTTACCAGTCATATATCATCAAATTTCTAAAAAACCCCTAAATTAAATTTATTAAAAATTTATATATTATATATTTAATTTTAAAAAATTATATTTATAAAGATAATGTTTAAAAAAATATAGTTATAAATTATTTTCAAAGCGACTAGTGAGGATGCTGGAGGCCACCAATCGAAAAAATTTCACAGTGCATCGTGGGGCCGCTGGGCAGGGGAGATGCACGGCCCGACTCCGTTGGAGGGGATGTGGCTCAGAATCTTCGACATGCGAATAGGGAGAGATCGAAAGAAAAAAGAGCAATTTTATCAAAAAGTAATTATCAAATTACTATATCTTTGGTAATATGGATAATCACCCCTTCTTGAGGTAATCTGGATTACCTCATGAGAGGTAATCCAGATTACAACTATAAGATAGATTGCTATTCAAAATATATACCAAACATAGTTATTTGGTGGGGCCTATTTAAATTACCAGTAATCTAGATAGATTACCGGCTACCAAATGCCCTTAGTATGATTTTTTTTTTTGTCAGATAATCAAGGTGCTATGAAGCAAGCTCAACTAAAGGTGAAGGACATTTGGGTGATGCCAGCTAGCGAGCGTATTGTTTTACAATTCAATCCGTCTGGCCAACCAATTGGTGAGTCAAGTGGCATATTAGCGAGCTTTATAGGGTCATGGCATCAGATGTCAAGTTGTTTCCTATAAGCTATCATAATTGGAAACGTGTTTCCGATGCTGACAAACAAAGATGTTATAAGGATATTATACAGGTAATAAGTATTGTATTTTCTTCTTTCTATTTAAGTTAATAAATTAGCATATATAAATTAATTATGTTTGTTTGTTATGCTATGAAGAAAAAATTTCATTTTGAAGATGCTATTGGGAAAAGATGGATATTAAGTCAACTTGCAAAGCATTAGCTTATTCAAGGAATTTTATAAATCAGAAAAAGGCAGAGAAGAAAATATTATGACACATCCTGAATGGATTGCACAAGAGCAGTAGGCAGCTTTTATTGATTATCGCTTGAATCCAGAGACAATGGTAAAATCTATTATATATATATATATATACACACACACACACACACAAACTTAAATATATTGCTATGATACTAAAACTTCTTATTTGAATTATAGAAAATGGTTGAAACTAATACTACAAATATACAAAAGTTGGTGACTCTGCATACTAGAGGATCTAAGAGCTTTGCTAGAAAACTGCATGAGATGATATGAATTCATAAATATGTCTTCAATAATGTAATGCTATTATAAAACTAATGTTATTTATTTAATTAATATTAGGAAACCAAGATTGGAAGAAAAGTGATTAGGGCGCATTTTATATTGAGACGCATGAGAAGGCAAACAGCTCATTTCTGAATGATTTAGCAATAGTTATTTGTGTAAGTTTGAGATGTTTATATTATGTTAATTTATGTTTGGATGATTTCAATAATTCAATTATTTCGCTTAACTCTTCTAATACTTGTCTGTAGGAAAATATTTCTAATCTCGAGTCACAAGAAGGCTCTTCCCACACTATTGGCCCACATGATACTCTTGCGTAGGTTTTAGGCCCGAAGCATTCCGGTAGGATTTGGGGTTTAGGATTTGGCCCCACACCTTCATAGCTCTTCGGATCAAACACTAACAGTGTTGGATTTGTGCCTGAGGTTGGTTATGATGCTTCTAATGAAGTGGCAGAATTAAAGTCTCAGCTACAATCTAAAGATGAAGAAATACAAACATTAAAGAATTGTGTGCAATATATCTTTAAGGGTGTATTCAAAGATGCGCCACCACTGTCAGAGTTTGCTGCGATACTTAATCCTAAGGTATAATGTTCATATTTATTTATTATTAGAAATCTTCTATTACCAGATTTACTCAGATATTTAACATCCTTCTTTTTCTTCCAAGATTATGCACGTGCTCCACGCCCTTCATCTTCATCAAGTCATGCGCCAGACAGTTAGGGAATGATTTACAGTTGTAGTATGTTCTATTTTGGAATGTTTAATTAAACATTGTGACAAATCGTTATAACTTATTGACATATTAATTGTATGTTTCTTTGATAATTTAATTCAATATATGATTTGAGAATTTTTTTATGGTTGATAATGTTAAGAATAATTTATGATGTAGAATTAGTATGTATGTGTGTGTATATATATATATATATATATACATAAATGTCTATATATAAATAAAAAAATATTTTTAAAAATAATTTACAATTAGCTGTGGTTGCAAAACTGCCACTAAAAGAAATCCAGAAATGACACATCCTTGCGGTCATCAATAAAAAATAACCATCGCAAATAACCATCAAAACTGCCACTAAAAGAGCAACATAATGATTTTTTTTTATTTCTGGTGGTCACTAACCTGCCAGAAAATATAGCCAACCGTCGCTATCATTTAGCGGCGGTTATTCTAGCGGTCGACTAATAACTGTCATAAAATGCCTCCCGATAGGTGCAACAATGGTGGTTCTTTGACTGCTGCTAGGTTCATTTTGCGGCTGTTATAATCGTCGCTAAATGTAAAAAAAAACCATCACAAATACTCGCTTCTTTGGTAGTGAGATAGGCTTGAATCATGTATGAAACGCTTTTCTTAAGCGTTATTTGCATCCTCTCGAATGCTTTGTGGGTAAATAACAAATACGCCATAGGATACGACAAGCTTGGATCGAGTTTGCATCAAAGCACTAATAAAAATTCGATTGTAGATAAGAACTGAGATTGGATATAGTTTGATTTATGTGTGTATTTATAGAGGTTGAGAGCCGCAGTGCTGGTGCCTAGCATGCATCGATTTCCGAAGAGTCGCATCGCTTTGCAACACATCCGACGCAAAATTTTGAATCGAAGCATCACGCCGCTTTGGCTTCCGAGGCAAGAATCATTGTGAGAGAATTCATTACTATTCCTTAAACACATCCACATACACCTACTTAGTTTATTTAAACAAAATCTCAATAATCTCCCACTTGTTTAAAACAAACTAAGTTCACATCTAACATTATGAACAAGGAGCATTAATACAGCTAGGTATCTTTCGATTTGAGCCTAACCTTAGTGAAAACACCACAAAGCTTTAACGAAATTTCAGGTAGCATAAACGCTTTAAACAAGTTATTCCTTATGTTAAAACCGATGATTTTTCACACACTCCTTAGTATTTCTTGTCTACACCACACGCTTAGCACCATTTATAGCCATATACTCATCCATTTCATAAATATTTATGAGAGAAACTCCACTCTCACTTGAGGCGGCACGATCTCAATATTCACATAGATAAAATTCTTTCAGTATCTTTGTTACTAACGGATACTTGTCCATAATGACTGAACTTGATTAAGAGTTCGAAGACTCAACCCTCCAACCATAACAGCTAGTACTCACAAGTTAGACACTTCGAGCCATCCACTTATCAACAATTTATTTTTACCCATTGAACCTAAAACTTGTCATTTTCTAGTGTTAGGTTGGGTTGCCATCATTGGTGGATATTTAATCATGGAGTTTAAGACCCATACCAATTAAGATCTTTTTCACTAAGTCTCTTAAAAGAGGTTTAGTGAAAGGATCAGCTAAATTATAACTGGATCTCACAAATGTGAGTGAAATTATTCCATCCTTGATTAATTTTCTCACATACTCACATCGTAGACTAATATGTCTAGACTTTGCATTGCACAGTTCGTTGTAAGCTCTAGCTAAAGTAGCCTGGCTATCACAATGTATCGATACTGCTGATACATTTTCACAAGCCAATGGGATTTCTAGAAGAAGATTCCTTAACTACTCAGCCTCTTGTCCTGTTGATGCAAGAGCCATAAACTCTGACTCCATGGTCGAATACGTGATACACAATTGTCTCTTGAATTTTTAAGAAATTGCTCCACCAGCTAGTGTAAATACCCAACCTGTGGTAGATTTACTATCTTCCACACTTGATATCCAACTTGCATCGGTATATCCTTCCAAAATAGCAGGAAACTTTGAATAGTGAAGACCAAGATTTTTGGTTTCCATAAGATATCCAAAAACTCTCCCAATTGCCTTCCAATGCTCAACACTTGGACTGCTAGTAAACCTACTTAGTTTACTAACCAAAATGCTAAATTAGGTCTAGTGCTTTGCACCAAATATATTAGACAACCAATTGCACTTGCATATTCGAGTTGAGCCATACCTCTTCTATCATTCTTTGCAAGTTTTATACTTGGATCAAATGGAGTATTTACTTCTTTAAATTTTAGGTATTTGAACTTGTCTAACGCTTTCTCAACATAGTGTGATTGACAAAGTTCAAAACCCTCACTATTTTGTTTCATCTTGATGGCCAACATAATATCCACATTTTTAAGAGCTTTCATTTTGTTTCATTTTGAATGAGGACGTCGCTCGCGATCGGAGTCGTTATTGCTGCTTTCATAGAGACTATGGCCATGATACTGAAGACTGCCATAATCTGAAGCATGCCATTGAGGAGCTCATCTAGCGGGGCTAACTCGGGAAGTTTATCCAGAAGGGAGGGCCTCCGATCATCCCAGCTCTAATGGGGCCTTTGCCTGCTCAGGCCAACATCGATAATGCTCAAACGGAACGAATGGTAGGCATGCTTTCCTGGGGGACAGCTATGTCTTCTAAAAGATTGAGGTGTTAGGAGGGAATAGAAAATGTAATCTTTTTTCTAAAGGAGAGTTAGCAGTGGGGGGCAATTTGAATGATGATAGTGTTGTCATCTTTATGACAATCGCTAAACATCCTGTAAAAAGAATTTTAGTAGATAGTGAAAGCTCCGTCGACATCCTTACTTATGATGCCTTTGTTCGATAAATTTATCTTCCAGCTCTTTTCAACCAGTGACAATGCCTCTCGTCGGTTTCACAAGAGATTTAGTGAAAGGTGAGGGTGAAATTATCCTATTGATTACACTAGGATCACCGCCGTGTCAAAGCACTATCCTGATGAGATTTTTAGTGGCTCGAGTGCCCTTGGCTTACAACGCCATACTCGGTCGGCCAGGTTTAAACCTCTTAAACATGATGATATCTACTAAATGCCTTCTGTGAGATTTCTTATCAGTGAGGGAATCAACAAGATGCATGGAGAGCAAAATTTAGTATAATTATGCTATCATATAGCCTCCAGCCCTTAGGAGGCGGTGATGCCACCAGCCTCAGTGCTGCTGAGATTAATTTTCTCACATACTCATATCGGAACTAAGCTTGCGCAAGAGTTCGGAGTAAAGCATCTCAGGGCCTTCACCGACTCTCAACTCATCTTTGGATAAATCACTAGGAAATATGAAGCTTGAGACCCAATTATGTCTGGATATCTAAATAAAATCAAGTCACTGAGCTTCTCATTAGCTTATTTTACTATTAGTTATATTTCTAGGGATAAAAATGCCAGAGCCGATACCTTATCGTGGCTAGCCACTTTGGTAGATAACACATTAGGAAGAACATATGTTAAGCACCCGGAGACTCCAAGTATTGATGCAGCGAAAGAAGTTCTATCGGTTACGCAAGAGTCAACATGGATGGATGCCTACATCCACTACCTCGCTGACGGTATTCTCCCCGCTGATCCCATAGAAGCCAGGCTACTCAAGTGGAGGGCTTCCAAGTTTGTATTGCTGAATGGGCAGTTATACAAGAAGTTCTTTTTTATCCCCTTCTTAAATGTGTCAGCCCTGTGGACACTAATTATATCCTTAGGGAGATTCATGAGGGCCCATGTGGTAACCGCATGGAAGGCAAATCACTGGTGCACAATGCTCTTCGCCAGGGATACTATTGGCTTACTATGCAAAAGAATGCTGTTGAGCTAGTCCAAAAGTACGATAGCTGCCAGCGATATTCTAATGTCCAACGACAGCCAACCTCTCAGCTGAGCCCGCTCTCTTTTCCATGGCCCTTCGCTCAATGGGAAAGGATATCCTTGGACCATTCCCTCCAGCTTTAGGTCAATAGAGGTTCTTACTAATTGCCATCAACTACTTCACCAAATGGGTTAAAGTTGAGGCATTAGCCAAAATCATTGGAGTAAGGTAAGGGCATTTTTCTGGAAGTCTATTATCTATTGATTTGGCCTACCTCATACTATCATCATCGATAATGGTTGACAATTCGATAATGCTGCATTCAAGACTTTTGGTATCGGCCATCGATTCACTTCTGTCAGGCATCCACAAACTAATGGAGAAGCAAAAATTATAAATTAAACCATCCTCTGGGGACTCAGAACTCGACTGGATGAGTTCAAAAGCAAATGGATGGAGGAACTCCCAAGTGTACTATGGGCGTATCGTATGACTCCAAGGATCCCCATAGAAGAAACTCTTTTCAGCCTCGTCTTCGGATCTGAAGCAATCATCCTGATGGAGATTGGTCTTCCAAGCCCTCGGATGGAGTCATATAATGAACAAGACAATTCTGATCAACTAAGGGTCAGCCTCAACTTCATCGATGAGATCCGAAACCAGGCGTGGCTCAAGATGGTTATCTTTTGCCAGTGAGCAGCAAAATATTACAATGCCCGGGGCCACCTCAAGATATTTTTCCTAGGGCATTTAGTCCTCAGAAGGGCCAAGATATCTAAGCCAACCAAAGGGGGCAAGCTATCTCCAAATTGGGAGGAGCCCTATTGAATCACCAAAGCACTTCACCAAAGAGCTTGTCAACGCGAGGAGCTTGACAAGTGACAATCATGCATACTTGGAACATGGATAACATTCCCTAGTATTATCAATAGTAAGTGTATTCGATCGATGAATATACGTAGAGTCTTAAATTTTATCATTCTATTTTGGTTTAGATAATTCTATAGTTTTAAAAGAACCTCAGCGGCCCGCGATCATAAGGACACCCCCAGGTCGGCAACGAGAAACCCCCAAGGCGGTTCAAGTTCTATGGTCTCAATGGCCTCGAATCAACTCCCGGGCCGGCACCGAGAAAACCCCATGATAGTTTCAAAAGGATCTCAGTGGCCTTGCGATCATAAGGACACCCCCGGATCGGCATCGAGAAACCCCCAAGGCGGTTCAAGTCCTATGGCCTCGGCGGCACTGAGTCAACTCCCGGGCCGGCACCAAGAAATCCCTGTCATAGTTTTAAAAGGACCTCGGCGGCCCCACAATAATAAGGACACCCCCGGGCCGGCACCGAGAAACCCCTGTGGTAGTTTCAAAGGAACTCGGCGGCCTTGCAATCATAAGGACACCCCTGGGCCGGCATTGAGAAACCCTCAAGGTGGTTTAAGTCCTATGATCTCTACAGCCCTGAGTCAACTCCAGGGCCGGCACCAAGAAAACCTTGTGGTAGTTTCAAAAGGACCTCAGTGGCCCCGTGATCATAAGGACACCCTCGAATCGGCACAGAGAAACCTCCTATGGTCTCGACGGCCCCGAGTCAACTCCCGGGCCGGCACCGAGAAACCCCCGTCATAGTTTCCAAAGGACCTCGGCGGCTCCATGATCATAAGGACACCCCCGGGCTAGCACCAAAAAACCCTCGTGGTAGTTTCAAAAGGACCTCGGTGGCCCCGCGATCATAAGGACACCCCCGGGCCAGCACCGAGAAACTTCCGAGGCAGTTCAAGTCCTATGGTCTCAGCGGCCCCGAGTCAACTCCTTAGCTGGCACCGAAAAATCTCCGTGGTAGTTTTAAAAGGACCTCGGTGGCCCTACAGTCATAAGAACACCCCTGGGCCGACACCGAGAAAACTTTGAGACGGTTCAAGTCCTATGATCTCTGCGGCCCCAAGTTAACTCTTGAGCCAGCACCGAGAAACCTCCGTGGTAGTTTCAAAAGGACCTCAGCGGCCCCACGATCATAAGAACACCCCGAAGCCGGCACCAAGAAACCTCCTTGGTAGTTTCAAAAGAACCTCGGCAGCCCCATGATCATAAGGACACCCCCGGGCCGGCACCGAGAAACCTCCGAGGCGGTTCAAATCCTACGGTCTCAGCGGCCTCAAGTCAACTTCTGGGCTGGCACCGAGAAACCCTCATGGTAGTTTCAAAAGGACCTCGATGGCCCCGCAATCATAAGGACACCCTCAGGCCGACACCGAGAAACTCCCAAGACGGTTCAAGTCCTATGGTCTCGGCAGCCCCGAGTCAACTCCCAAGCCGACACCGAGAACCTCCATGGTAGTTTTAAAAGGACCTCGATAGCCCCACGATCATAAGGATACCCCCGGGCTGGCACCGAGAAACCCTCGAGATGGTTCATCCTATGGTCTCGGTGGCCCTGAGTCAACCCTCGGGTCGACCGAGAAACCCTTGGGGTGATGGCCGGCATCAGCATTCAAGGAACACTTCAGCAAAAGCCCGAGAGATGAAGGCAAGCCTAAGTGTCCCTATGAAGTCCGTATATCAAATTGCCGACTCTCCAAGTATGCTCAAGAGACCGAAGGTGCATTTTATCCAATCTGGAGGCTAACGCTGAAAGGACATGATCACCAAAAGACTAAAGCATTACAAAAAGATAAGTTTATCATATTGAACAAAATATTTCTTTCATTAATCTTATGACAGTGTCATACAAAAGGACCGACATTGGTCGAATTACAAAATGTTGGAAATAGAAAAATAAATAATCTCTAGGGCTTGGTGGGTCCCAGCTCGTCATCGGTGTCACCACTCTCTAGATCCTCCTCTTCATCTTTAGGCCGAATACGCTCAAGACCGCTTATTTTGAAGATCCAGGAGATCCTCTCTTTGTACTTCTCGAAGCCATGGAAGAAGGCGTCGATGACCGCTTCACTCACCTCCGCAGAAAAATCAGTGGAGCCTTTATAGTGATCCACGGCCTCCCAAGCTTTGGCTTCAATGGCGGCCACGGCCTCCTGAGCTTGGGCTTCGGCAGAGACCACCTTCTCCTAAGCTTGGACCTCGACAGCGACCAACTTCTCCATAGCTTCTTGGGCCTGAGCCTCAGCAGGGGTCTTCTTCTTCTAGGAAGTCCGAGCATCTGACTCCGCACAAGCCTGCTTCTCCATGGCAGCTCGGGCCTCAGACTCAGCCTTATTGGCCCTCTCTTTAGCATGCCCCAACTTAAAGAGAGCATCTTCCAGCCTCTCCTCAGTCGGCCTAAGCCTCATCATGGCATCCAACAGTTTGGCCTCGGTGACTCTAGCCTTACTCTCGGCTTCCTCTGCCTGAGCCTTTAAAAAGTGGCTCCCCTCCTGAGCAGCCCAGAGCTCGCCGGCCGCATTCATCTCTCAGGCTCACATCTCAGCCAATTCCTTGGCCAAAGTATCAGCCCAGGTCTTGGTGGCAATTAGTTCATCCCGAGCACACCCGCAGTTGTTGAGGGACCCAGCGTAGGTGTCCTAAAGGACAAAGAGGCCATTAGACATCTGAATGAACCAATCGGTTGGAGCTCAGACCAAATACCCATATCATATCCAAATAGAAAAAGAGATGGAATCAGCAAACTTACTTGGAGGGCGACGGTGAAGAGAGTGCCGAGGACGTCGGCAATCGATCGATGGGGGAGCTTAGTCTAGAAGGTCGGAGGCTGGAGCGCCTCAATATACGCTTCGCCAACCAACCGCTATTCATTGCCGTCACTCGAGACGATTGGCCCCCTGGGGCACTGTTAGGGGACGTCCCTCCTTCCTCCAGCCTCGATTGGGGAGCCGGTGGGACGTCATCTTCAACTTCCTTCACTAGAGGCATCCCAACCCTCAACTCCGGTACAGCTTCACCTTTGGGTTCGGCGGTGGCCAAGGCCTCTTCCCTCGATATCCCTGCCTCAACTTCAATAGGAGGAACCCCTGCTGCTGGTACTTCAGCAGGGGGATCCTCCCTTCTTGACTCTTCCAGTGGGGCGGCCTTGGGAGCCATAGAAGGAGCCATGGGGGGCTGGGATGACCCATCCTATTCTTCCATGCGAGGCTTCTTAGGCGCTGCCCTTGCCATGTCACCGATGGCCTTTTTCCTCTTTCGAAGGCCTGCCATCAAGAAGTCAGAAAAAAAACTTCATTGATGCACAAAGGAACAAAGATCGGAGTAAAAAAAAAAGTGATAACTTAGGGGATATAGTGCTCATTGGGGGCTGGTGTTGGTACACCGGTGCTACGCCGGTCGCTGGCGCTATGCCAAATTCACGGAGGTTGTCCTCCGATAGCAGTTCCTAGTAGGGAGGAATGACAAATGACATCAGTAAATCAAACATTTCTCAATCTTTCTCATTTATAGTCGAGTTTTTATTAGGGCTAGTGTCAGGAATGCCCCAACCCATCTTCACTATGTCCATATGAACACAGAAAAACTGGAACTTCCATCCTTTGATTTTGGAAGGCAGGTCAAGTTTGAGGACTCTTTTAGGTTTGGAGGCAAAGCTTCACCACCCGGCCTTATTAGGATTTCAAAGTTTGTACAAGGCCCGAAACAAAGAAACTCGGATAGAAAGGCCATGAAAATGGCAGAGTACTATAAAGGCACAGATAATCCGAATAGAGTTCGGAGTTAACTGCACCGGGACAAGATTATACCTATCTAAGAGATTGAGGAAGAAGGGATGAAAGAAAGACAATGTCCACTCTTGAAAAACTCTTCATACAAAGCAATCCTACCAGACTGGCGCCGTTCCTTAAACGATGAAAGGAATTCGAAGAGACTTTACCATTTTGGGAGTGCATGCCCATTGTCACTAATTTATGGCGCACAAAGCCCAACAAAGCAAAAGATTTTGCGCTCCTTTCTCTTGGCAAGTACTGCGTGCGTGAGCGTCAAGACTCAGGAGCGGGTGGGCATATGATGTGGCTGGTAAAAGCCATATGAACGTTAACGACCAAAATCACCTAACGATAGGAGTGGATGGGGTGCCAACGGCCCCAGCTCCTAGGCAGCACCAGCTCATAAGCGGCCCTAGGCGACCCCAGTTCATAAGCGGCCCTAAGACGGCCCCTGCTCCTAAGTGGCCTTGAGGCAGCCCTAGCTCCTAGATGGCCCCAGCTCATAAGCGGCCCCGAGGCGGCCCCTACTCCTAAACGGCCCTGAGGTGGCCCCGGCTCCTAGGTGGCCCTAGCTCCTAGGCGGCCCCAGCTTTTATCTTATCTTATCTTTAAGATTAACTTCAGCTTCCCAAACAAGCCTTCACTTCTGACAAGGTCGGATTCACTAACCACCTTTGATTCATATATGTCTAATAAGACAAACTCTATCGCTTTTGGCATAAGCCTAAGAAGTCATAATCCATCATGAAGCATTAATGACTCTGATCAGATAAGCCCAAAAAGTTATCATCTGCCATAAAAGTATCAATCACGCAGTTCAGATGGGATAAATTCCACTAATTCTGACACTCCGTTTATAAAGTCGTGGCTCATCATGAAATATACAAAGCTTCCGAAGCAAGTTACACACACCCCAAGTATCAATAAAATGGATAAAAGGAACCTCTAACCAAGGTATGAACACTCAAGCACTCAAAGAGCATTATCATTTCTCTCACTTTCTTGAGCTTCTTTAAGCTCACAGCTGTGATTCTGATCACTAACTTGTGCGTCGAAGGGTCTCCGTCGGAATATCCGGTCTCTAAGACTTCTTGCACATCTCGACGCCGAGGTGAAGCTTCTTCAGCAAATTAATGGTACGATCCACTGATGCTCAAGGACATCAGCTTAAGATGATCATGTTTCATTATATAGTTTATCATAAACCTCCAAACAAATGAAACCTAACGACAACTATAGTGATGCACTGCCACTATCTCAATTTGTGTTTGAACTTGTTTTTCTTCGCATACGCCAAATTATACAGCTAACATTCCTCAAAACGATATGGTAGTTGACTGCATAACAGTCAGGGGTGGTTGTGAGTCTTAATCATAAGAAAGTGGCCTTATATGCTCTTGTCAGTTCTTGATACAAACTAATTCATGAGGAGTTTTTGAATTCACCGGATGGTAGACTGAAAATATATCAATGTACAAGCTTTACTAGCTCTTCCTAGCCCTTGTTGCTGTAGTCCCCAGACAGACAATAGCTGGCAGCTATCATTCGCTGGCGGCCATCAAAATGAGATCAGGAACATTGTGGACAAATGATTGGCCAAGAATATATAAAGGAATAATAATGGCTGTTAGCTCTAGGAATTGAAAATATTACTTGTTCTCTGCTCAAATTTAGATGTGAATATTTTTTTGGATTCAAAATTTTAGCTAAAGCCACAATATCATTGCTTGTCATTTAGAACCCTATGTGCTTTGCTATATGTTGTTGATCCATTCGTTGATAATTTAAGCTTCTGGGATCCAGTAGATACTAACAGGTCGTAGAGCCAATTCTTCTAAAGTCCATGAGTACAAAGCCCTTCCTCTAGCGCCAATCTGTTGCCGCTGAAATCCGTCCTCCGACTCGGGCGCGATCGATCTCCGGGAAGAGGGGGGTGCGGCGGACCTGCAAAAGAAGCCCACACGCGGAGGGACGCTGGGGGTGGTCCTCCGCGGAAGACCCTCCGACGCTCAAGTCAGTGGGGAAGGAATCGGCGATCAACCAGATAATGAGGAGGTGGATCTCTCCGGGAGACCTCTCCGGGGGTAGCCAATCGGAGGCTCCAAAAGGGCAGGAGTGCCGACGAGCTCCCGGCGAGAGCAGGAGAGTGAGAGTGGAGGTGTGCGTACGGAGTCGCGTACCTGAGGGAATCTGTCAATCTGAAACTTATAGACTGTCACCTGGGGACTTGAGCATCTTCTGGAAGGTTCTGAGGTTGTTACGATACGGGGGTAGACAGAATCAGGCCGTTGTGGGGCCGTTAGAATCCACGCCTCGTCTGTTAAGGGATCGACGGCTGGGAGAGCTTCTCGATGTCTTGGGATATGGGTGAGTAGACCTGGGGCGGTTACCATAGGTCTTAGGCCACGTCTCAATATGATTCCTTACCTAAGGAGCTGCTCGGGTAAGCCTAAGCTCTCCCGCGTCAGGTTCCGCGGAGGTAGACGTCGGGGCGTGGATCGCTGGGTAGAAGCGAGCTACGGAAGCCTGGGAGAGGCCGAGCTACGGAAGCCCGGAGGAGGCCGAGCTACGGAAGCCCGGAGGAGGCCGAGCTAGGAAGCCCGGGAGAGGCCGAGCTAGGGAAGCCCGGGAGGAGGCCGAGCTACGGAAGCCCGGGAGAGGCCGAGCTAGGGAAGCCCGGGAGGAGGCCGAGCTACAGAAGCCCGGGAGAGGCCGAGCTACGGAAGCCCGGAGGAGGCCGAGCTACGGAAGCCCGGGAGGAGGCCGAGCTACGGAAGCCCGGGAGAGGCCGAGCTACGGAAGCCCGGAGGAGGCCGAGCTACGGAAGCCCGGAGGAGGCCGAGCTACGGAAGCCCGGAGGAGGCCGAGCTACGGAAGCCCGGAGGAGGCCGAGCTACGGAAGCCCGGAGGAGGCCGAGCTACGGAAGCCCGGGAGAGGCCGAGCTAGGGAAGCCCGGGAGGAGGTCAGCCTTAGCCGCCTCGCACGGATATCAATGCAATGACGATTTTACCCCCCAACACATGCCCTCCACTCCCTAGTTCGAAGCGTAGGTTCGGGCGTAGGGAGTATAAGCTCAAGTGGCGCGCCTGTGGATGGGACATCTTGGCCTAGACAGTTCACGCAATGATGCCCTAATTAATGCGACAGGGCTATCGTACCTTTGGAGGTAAGGTTCCTCCACTAGCGACGGTTGAGATTGCGCCGTGCCGTAATCTCGATCGATATGGAGGTTAGTCGAGGCGATTCCGGACGCCTCGAGTGAGACGTCCCGCCTCCTCAGGGCGGTTCCTTGGCAGAGAAGCGAAGCGACAGCCGCCATATATATATATACATGCTTATGCACATGTGCGCATGTTCGCGGCGTCTTCTCACCCTGTTTTCAGAAGAGCATTGGTCTTTCATCCTCTCCAGCGTTCATCATTTTCGCCCAGGACTTCCCTCGACCGAGATGGCGATGAGCCCTGAAGATGTGGCCTCAGAAATCGTTGCTGAGGATTTGGGGAGGATCCACCAGAGGTATGGTCTGCCCCTGGATGTAGTTCTGCGAGTGCTGGAACCCGAAGATAGGGTTACTCAGGGATTAGAGTCCGGGGTCTTTGTTTATGAGGATAGTTTTAAGGCGGGTCTTCGTTTTCCTCTCCATCCCTTGGTGAAGGAGATCATGACCCACTACAACATTGTCCGTCGATGGTGGCTCCAAATAGTTGGCGGAATATCGTTGGATTTATTTCGATGTGCCACTAGATTCAAGTCGTTGCAACTCTCCCCCTTTTCCGCACCTGTTACCACTTGACTCCTGGGAGGAAATCGGAGTGGACCTCCATCGGGCCCCGGAGATCTTTTAATGTCATCACGGATAAGCCTTCTTCTATCAAGGGGTGGAAGAGCCGGTTCGTGATTGCAGAGGGGAACGTTGGTTCCGATTTCCCTCGACGGTGGGGGGAAGTTGCGAGGGATGCAGAGACGCATCCGGCCTTATCGGCGCAGGAGGAGAGGGATCTGGATGTCCTTCGTAATGGATAGGTATTTTCGGCTAACGACCTGTTATCGGAGGGGGCCCTCTTCGCAGCCGGGCTCAGCCCTCTGGATCCTCAAGGTGAGTTCCTTTTTGCGCTGTGTATTTTTCTTGATTACCGCGCTTGGGTTTGAGTGTGTAAATTTTGGTTTAACAGCCACAAGGTTGGCGTTGTCGAGCCTCTCCAAGAGGAAGAGGGGAAAGCGCCCGGGGGAAGGTAGCGGTGCGGACAGCGGCCGGCCCGAGAAAAGGGCCCACACCTCTGCCAAAAGCCCGCCGGACGTTGGAGCAGTCCCCGTAGGACCGCCGAGGGTGAAGGAGGATCCGGGGAGAATGGCCACGGCACCTGGCGCCCTTGTACTGGAGATATCGGACAGTTCGGACGAAGCTCCGCTGGCTCGTCCGACCGCATCCCCTTTGAAAGAGGAACCCGTGGCGGGTCCATCGGAGGCGGCCGTAGCAGAGGGGCCCATTGCCCCCGCGGGATTACTACTGGCTCCAGCGGGAGAGGGGGAGGAGACAGCCGCAGCGGAGGAAGTTCAGGGGGAGCCCCCACTTGGTCTGTCCGCCGGGGAGTCTGGTAGCAGTGAGGTCGGGGCGCCCTCGATGGGTCAAGAGGCGGGTCGGACCGAGGCCTCGGGGGAGCTCGCGGAGGAGACGCAAGTGGTGGCGACTGGGAAGGATGCATCAGTGGAGGGAGCGCAACAAAGTGGGGATCCCACGATCGGGGCTCCCTCAAAGAAGATTTTGGGGAGGCTGGCGCTTGGGCTGGCCGAGCTATCTGAAGAGGCCCAAGCCAGGGCCTTGATGGAGGAGGCTGAGAGGTTGAAGGCTTCTCAGCTGGGGGTTTTCCAGGCCGGTCCCTCAGGTGGGGCCGGTCAACCCAGCGGCTCGGAGACCAGCATTGATGAGGCATTTTCCGCTATGATAAGGTCGGTCCTGCATCCGGGTGCGGATCCATCGACGGACAAGTTTGCCGACCTGGGATTGGTCGATGCTGCGTTCGGGCAGCAAGGTGTAGCTGAGAGTATCCATCTCCTTCCTGCCATTGATAATACAACTTTGATGAGGATGACCCGGGACTACGCTTCGCGGGTGAGTCACTTTTCCTATGTGGCAGATGTTTCCCGATGGACCCCATCGTGGGTGCTTATTCGGTTTTTGTCTTTGCAGAGCGTTTTGCTTTCCCGGGCGATTTGCTGGCGCCTGAGTTTGGCGACGGGGGCCAGTGTCCAAGCCCGGAGGGAGAATGTCGAGCTCCAGTCGCGGCTGAAGGTGTCTGAGCAGTTTGAAGAGCTCATGGACTCGATGGACAGGAACTCGAAGGCGGCAAGGGCGGCACATCAGGCCGCCGTGGACGAGGTGTCCAATCAGAAGCGCCGGGTGGAGGAGTTACAGGGACTCTTGGCGAGGAACAACGACGCGTGCTTGGAGTTGGCGAAAATTAAATCGAAACATTCCGCGGAGATGGCGGCGATGCAGCGGGAACACGGTGAGATCATGAGTCGGCGGGGGAGGGAGGCCGACGATGAGAGAAGGCGCCTGGCGAGAATGCTTGATGAAATGGAGGAGGAATTGAAACGGCGTGATGGTGAAATTGCCGATTTGAAGGAGAGCGCCAGGTGGCATCAAGGGATGATGACTCGAGTGAGTAACGAGTTGTCGCAAGCTCGCGGAGAGATTGAGGCCAGACAATCGAAGATTAGTACCCTGTAAGAGAGGGTCGAGCTGGTCGGCGCTGACAGGACAAGAGCACGGAGTGAGGCCGAGGAGCTGGCCAAAAGGCTGGCCAGGAGAGAGGGGAGGTATGCCCCCATTTTATCCTCTTTATTTTTCCATTGGCTCCTTGCGATGCCGATTGACTTTAGCTTTTTCCAGATGGCGAAGATGGGATCGGAGATTCGGGCTCTCCAAGGCGTGCTCGGGTCCACTCGCAGCAGGAGCTCGGAACTCGAGGCACGGGCCAGCGAGCTTGAGGAACAAAATGCCATTTTGAAGGCCCAAGTGATCGAGGCCGAGAAACAGGCTGCGGAGGCCAACACGCAGCATGCCATTCTCAGGGGTAGGCAGGACGCTATTAGCGTTGACGCCTTTCGTCATGGGATGGAAGAGTGTAGGCAGCGGATTCTTAGTGAGCGCCCGGAGTGGGACCTTTCTTTTCTGGGCGTTGAAGATTCAGAAGAAGATGAAGATGAGGAAGAAGAGGATGAAGACGAACGTGTCGATGTTTCTGACGGCGAACCTGGCGCTGCCCCTAGTCCTGGCGAAGCTGCAATTTCTGAGGGACGGTCGCAAACTGCCGCCGAGGGGGCGAGAACATCGGAGAAGGGTGAGTCTAGTCATGCCTCCGCAGGCGCAACTGAGAGTTCCTCAAAGGCTGGTGAGGCTCCTGGTTCGTAGGAGTTGTTATTGTACCTTGTTTATTTGTCGTTCTTTAATAAGAGAGCTTACCGTTTTGACTTAAGTGTTGTCTCGGTTTGATCTCATCGTCGTTCAATTTCGCCTTGAGCAGTCTGTGGCTCGCTGGCGATCTTGGGTCATCTTTATCCCAAGACTATGCAAACGCGCTGGCTCGTACCGATAGGCGAAGCAGGCCGGCCAGGGCCGACAGGCAAAATAGATCGGCCAGAGCCGAGGGGCAGAGTAGGCCGGCTGGGACCGATGAACAATATAGGTCGGCCGGTGCCGATGGATAAATTAGGTCGGCTGGGGCCGATGAATAAATTAGGTCGGCTAGGGCCGACGGATAAAGTAGGTCGGCTAGGGCCGACGGACAAAGTAGGTCGGCTAGGGCCGACGGATAAATTGGGTCGGCTAGGGCTGACGGGCGAAAACAGGTCGGCGTGATTCCTGCCATCCTGCCAGTGTCCTGCTGTCCCGCAGGCGATTCGGTTTTTACTTTACCAGAAACGGTGATACGGCACAGTGGGGGCATAAAGCTACATCAGAGCTTTCCGGAAGGTGCTCTTTTCCCATGCAGGTCGCTTTGTTGCGATGCGCACGCCACCGTCCGCCATTGGACAGTACTTTTTCAAAGGACGATTTTCTGAGCCCGCCGATTTTCGAAGTGTCAGCGGACGATTTTCTGCATTTAATGACTGCGATTCGGGATCAGGAGGGGATCTTCGTACACGTCCTGGTTCGGGCGGTGGGTTCGGCGCGCAGTGGGGCGCCAATCCTGGGAGACCACGTGGAAGTACTACTTGGAAGTTTAAATCTCGGGACGCGCAGCCTGGGTGGCTTTTCCTGGTCCATTTCCGCCTATAAAAGGGAAAGGGGGTCTCATCTGGTTATCCCCAAAGTTTCTTTTCTCGCCAGAGCTTTTACTATGCTCATTTCTCTGTTGCTACGAGTGGGAGGATCAACTTTTCCTTTCATGGGCTCCTTGCCATCGGATAGCTGGGGCGACCGGGGAGCAGCCGGAGGATGGCTCGCCCTTAGGGGACGAGTCTCGGAGATCATATGGAGAGCGCACATGGGGGGCGCAGAGATCATACGGAGAGCGCACATATGCGCTTCCCGTGTGGCCTCTGCAGCTCCTGCTCGGAGACGCAGGGTCGGAAGTGCATGCGGGCCTCCCATGGTTTGTGTGCATTTCACCTCCTCCCCTGGTTAGGACTCCCGGGATCAGCCGCTTGGTGAGGGGGTGAGAGCGCCTCGTTCGCCAACTCCTTGTCATTGAGCCATGGCATGGAGCGGCAGTACGCCCTCGGTTGGGTGGTCTGGCATGGCCGTCCAGATATCCCGGTTGGGTCACCAAGATATCGCCCTGACTTGGGGCCAGTCGCAACTATTGGTCCGTGTCGATGGGCAATTATCGGCCCTAACCAACTGGAACGCGATTACGACTGTCTGGTTGTCTGAGTTTGTATTTGCCTTTATTTTATGCATTTCAATGCTCTTGTAACGCCTGTGAGGCATTTGTAATTGATCATGACCGGCAATAAAGAGAGTTATATTCTGTTTTTTGACCTCTATCTCTTCTTGTGCCGGGCTTTTTGCCATTGTTGTTTGTGGGCGTCAAAAGCGTTCTGTTTGCCCTTAGACGAGGACTTCACGCCATCCGAACTAATCGAGGTTCGCTTTCGGCGATTCGTAGACTGTTTGGCAAAATACGCTCCTTGCTTGGGTCAGGAGTCTGGCACTTTTGTGCTCCGCTCTTATTGGAGCTTGGTTTACCATAGGTCGGTCCTGGCCGAAGCTTAGGGAATTCGCACCCCTTCTCGTCATGGTGCAAGGGGCCAGCTACTTGAGGTAGTCAAGTTTTGAGTTCCGGGGAACGTCTTACTTGGTCCTGCCAAGGTTCGGAGAATTCTGTAGCTCGGCCTTGCCGAGGTTCGGAGGATTTTATAGCTCGGCCCTGCCGAGATTTGGAGAACTGGTAGCTCGGCCCTGCCGAGGTTTGGAGAATTTCATAGCTCGGCCCTGCCGAGATTTGGAGAACTGGTAGCTCGGCCCTGCCGAGGTTTGGAGAATTTTATAGCTCGGCCCTGCCGAGATTTGGAGAACTGGTAGCTCGGCCCTGCCGAAGTTTGGAGAATTTTATAGCTCGGCCCTGCCGAGATTTGGAGAATTTTATAGCTCGGCCCTGCCGAGATTTGGAGAACTGGTAGCTCGGCCCTGCCGAGGTTTGGAGAATTTTATAGCTCGGCCCTGCCGAGATTTGGAGAACTGGTAGCTCGGCCCTGCCGAGGTTCGGAGAATTTTATAGCTCGGCCCTGCCGAGGTTCGGAGAATCTTATAGCTCGACGGGAGCGGTTCAGTTGCCATTGTAGGCCATAGCGTTAGGCCCACGTGGCGCTTAATAAAAGGGGGCGCCCGAGCGGAACGGGCGGCGTGTTGTCATGCATTTATTGGCGATACTACTCTTTCCGAGGGGGCGAGCTATCGGTCGATCGGCGGACTTCCACGTTTTCCGAAAAAAGGGGTGGTATTGAGCGGCTCGGGGAAGCGCCGAATGTATTTAATGCAGGGGGCGACAGATTGGAAAGTGTTCGCCTGGGGAACCCCCGAACAGTCTGTTCGCGCTTATCGATCTTACTCGGGATATGGCGGGACTCTTCGGATTCCTCATGCATTAAAATGGTGACACGCGGCAAACTCTCATAGATCGGCGTTCGCGGCGTGGCCGATCGGGATACCTTCCTGGCGGGTATAAATATGACCGAGGGGGATTGGCTTCGGCCATCCCTCGGTCTGAGCTCCGAAAAAGAATGGCCTCTCCAGCGCGATCGCCGAGTGATTCGTATTCCTCGGTCAGCGGCCCGCCGTACTCGGAGGGGGGGAGTACCTCCATCATCGTCGATGGGCTGACCCTCGCGTCTGGCTTTGCAATCAATGAGCAGCTCGCGAGGACCGCCGAAGAACTCTTGGATGTCTCGGTCCGGGAGGCGGAAACCTTACGCCGGATAATGGACCGGCAAGAGGAGGAGATCGTGTCCCTCCGTCAGCAGGTGGCCGACCTGGCGGGGCGTCTGGAGGAGCTGTTGGCCTCTGGGGGCGACTGACTCCGGGGCCTTTGCCGTTCCCGTTTTCACTTTTGTTTTTCCGTGTCTTGTGCCTCGAAGTAGCTCCTTTTTATTTAAATGGAAAATAGACTCGTTTTCAGGAATTTCTTTCTTCTTTGAGAATGATTACCTCAATACGCTCGACGGACTTGGGTGTCGGTTTGGTCCCATCGCCCTGCGTATTAATCGTAGATATTTCGAATGACGAGCTACAGGGGGGATCACCCAAAGGTTTTCTACTGCTAGGGAGAATTTCCTGGCCCAGCCTGGGGCCCTTGGCCGGTTACGTGAGGCTTTATAGCCTCTTGGGGGAGTTCTGCCGATGGTGGCATTTTTTCGCATGCCGATGGTTTTCGTTTAGCGCCCGTTTTCGAACCGGGCGAAGTCCCTTGGGGGACAGTCTGGGGGGCCGTTCGGCTTTGGTCGAGGCTTGTAGGTTTAGACCTTTCGCTGGGGTCTTAGCCCGAATGGTTCCTACCTTGCCTTGTCATGGCTCGGGGGATTTATCGCTCGGCCCAGCCGAGGTTCGGAGAAACATTTTACTTGGCCCTGCCAAGGTTCGGAGATTTGTTGCTCGGCCCAGCCGAGGTTCGGAGACTTTGTTTTACTTGGCCCTGCCAAGGTTCGGAGATTTGTTGCTCGGCCCAGCCGAGGTTCGAAGACTTTGTTTTACTTGGCCCTGCCAAGGTTCGGAGATTTGTTGCTCGGCCCAGCCGAGGTTCGGAGACTTTGTTTTACTTGGCCCTGCCAAGGTTCGGAGATTTTGTTTTACTTGGCCCTGCCAAGGTTCGGAGATTTTGTTTTACTTGGCCCTGCCAAGGTTCGGAGATTTGTTGCTCGGCCCAGCCGAGGTTCGGAGACTTTGTTTTACTTGGCCCTGCCAAGGTTCGGAGATTTGTTGCTCGGCCCAGCCGAGGTTCGGAGACTTTGTTTTACTTGGCCCTGCCAAGGTTCGGAGATTTGTTGCTCGGCCCAGCCGAGGTTCGGAGACTTTGTTTTACTTGGCCCTGCCAAGGTTCAGAGATTTTGTTTTACTTGGCCCTGCCAAGGTTCGGAGATTTGTTGCTCGGCCCAGCCGAGGTTCGGAGACTTTGTTTTACTTGGCCCTGCCAAGGTTCGGAGATTTGTTGCTCGGCCTAGCCGAGGTTCGGAGACTTTGTTTTACTTGGCCCTGCCAAGGTTCGGAGATTTGTTGCTCGGCCCAGCCGAGGTTCAGAGACTTTGTTTTACTTGGCCCTGCCAAGGTTCGGAGATTTGTTGCTCGGCCCAGCCGAGGTTTGGAGACTTTGTTTTACTTGGCCCTGCCAAGGTTCGGAGATTTGTTTTACTTGGCCCTGCCAAGGTTCGGAGATTTGTTGCTCGGCCCAGCCGAGGTTCGGAGACTTTGTTTTACTTGGCCCTGCCAAGGTTCGGAGATTTGTTGCTCGGCCTAGCCGAGGTTCGGAGACTTTGTTTTACTTGGCCCTGCCAAGGTTCGGAGATTTGTTGCTCGGCCCAGCCGAGGTTCGGAGACTTTGTTTTACTTGGCCCTGCCAAGGTTCGGAGATTTTGTTTTACTTGGCCCTGCCAAGGTTCGGAGATTTGTTGCTCGGCCCAGCCGAGGTTCGGAGACTTTGTTTTACTTGGCCCTGCCAAGGTTCGGAGATTTCCTGTCCAAGCAGATAACTCGGTTGTACCGAGGATTGGTAAGCAGCATTTATTTCCTTTTATGATTTATGGCAATATGGTGCATAATCAATTCATACAGTAAGCTGCGGGAAAATAGATAACTGGCGAAGCATGAGGGACATACCCTATTGATAGTATCTGCGGAGGTTGTCCGAGTTCCACGTTCGGGGGATGGATTTCCCATCAAGATCCTGCAGCTTGTAGGCTCCCGGCCCAATGATCTCCGTGATTTGGTACGGACCCTCCCAGTTCGGCGCCAGCTTTCCTTGCTCCAGTGGTTTGGATACAGAAGCTTTTCGGAGGACGAGGTCGCCGGGTAGGAAGGTTTTCCCCTTGACCCTGGAGGCATGGTACCGAGCCACCCTCTGTTGATAGGCGGCCGTCCTGATTCGGGCTTTCTCTCTGACTTCCTCTACCAAGTCGAGGTTGGTACGGAGCTGCTCGTTGCTGGCTTCCTCCGAATAACTCTCCACCCGCAAAGATGGGAGGCCTATTTCCACAGGAATGACGGCCTCCGAACCAAAAGCCATTCGAAATGGAGTCTCGCCCGTCGGAATCCTCGGGGTGGTGCGGTAGGCCCATAAGACATGGTGTAGCTCATCCGCCCACCTGCCTTGGGCTCTGGAGAGGCGAGCTTTGATTCCTTGGAGGAGAGTCCTGTTAGTCACTTCGGCCGCTCCGTTGGCTTGTGGGTGCCCGACCGAAGTAAGGTGGTGACGGATTCCGTGTTCCTCGCAGAATTGGCGGAACTTGGAATTGTCGAACTGCTTACCGTTATCGGTGATTATGGTGTGGGGCAGGCCGAACCGGCAGACGATGGACCTCCATACAAAGTCTCTGGCCCGTGCTTCGGTGATTGCGCAACGGCTTCCGCTTCAACCCACTTGGTGAAGTAGTCAATGGCGACGAATAAGAATTTCCGCTGCCCGTTGCAAGCGGGAATGGGCCGAGGATGTCCATCCCCCACTTGGCAAAGGGCCAGGCGGAGGATATACAGACTAGCTCGGCGGAAGGGAGCCTCTGGATGCTTGAATGTCTCTGGCAGGCGTCACAGGCTCGGACTAGGTCATCCGCGTCTTTCTGCATGGTCGGCCAGTAATAGCCTTGCCGTAGCACCTTGTGGCATAGGGACCGGCTCCCAGATGGTTGCCGCAAATCCCTTCATGTACCTCTCGTAGAGCATAGTTCGCCTCGGATGGGCGGAGGCATCTGAGCAGCGGCATAGAAAAAGACCGCTTGTAAAGTTGGCCGTCAATCAAAACATAGCGGGTCGCCTGCAGCTTCAATTTCCTGGCCTCTCTTCGGTCGGATGGGAGCGACCCTTCTCTGAGATAGTTGAGGATAGGGTCGAACCAGGATGGCTCGGCCTCGATTTGCATCACCCGATCGGCTTCCATGATGCTCGGCTTTTCCAGAGTCTCCAGATGGAATTTTTGTTCAGCATCCATCGTCTCCGCGGTTGCCAATCGGGAGAGTAGGTCGGCACGGGCGTTCTCCGATCTAGGAATTTGAACAATTTCAAACTCGGCAAAATGGGGAAGTAGGCCGCGCACCTCTTGGAGATATCGGATCATGTTGGGTTCTCGGGCTTCAAACTCTCCCCGCACATGGCCGGCCACCAGCTGAGAGTCGGTGAAGGCGTTAAGCTTTTCCACCTTCAGGTTTCGGGCGATCCGGAGACCAGCTAACAGGGCCTCGTACTCGGCTTCGTTGTTGGAAGCCGGGAAGGAGAATCGGATGCCGTATTCGAAGATCATTCCCTCTGGGCTGGTGAGAACTAGACCCGCACCGGAGTGATGGGCATTGGACGACCCATCGACGTGAAGGAGCCACCGTGCCTCAGGCTTTGGTCCTTCGGGATTTTCCGGGGTAGAGCCGTCTTCTGGGATGGTACACTCGAGGAGGAAATCGGCCAGCACTTGGGCTTTGATGGCCGGGCGAGGTTGAAAATGTATGTCATGCTCGTTTAGTTCGACGGCCCATTTGGTCATCCTCCCCGATGTTTCTGGACGGTGAACCACCGCCTTGATGGGTTGATCGGTGAGGACCGTCATCGAATGTGCTTGAAAATAAGGCCGTAGCTTCCGGATTGAGGTGATCAAAGCCAGCACTATCTTCTCGATCCTGGTGTACCTCATCTCCGCATCGCGGAGCAGCCTACTCACATAGTAGATCGGCCTCTGGATTTTGCTCTCTTCTTTAACTAGCACTGAGCAAACTGCGCCCTCCGAGACGGCCAGGTACAGAAATAGGGTCTCTCCTGGGATCGGACTACTGAGAAGTGGAGGCGAGCCGAGGTACTTCTTGAGGTTTTGAAATGATTTCTGGCACTCAGGAGTCCATTGGAAATTTTTGGCCGATCGGAGAGTTTTGAAGAAGGGGAGGCATCTCTCGGCTGACCGAGCCACGAAGCGGTTAAGGGCCGCTATCCTCCCGGTTAAGCGCTGGACCTCCTTAATAGACGCTGGGGGCGCCATTCATTGGAGGGCTTGAATCTTCTGAGGGTTAGCCTCAATACCCCGCTGGGAGACCATGAAGCCGAGGAATTTCCCGGAATTGACGCCGAAAGCACACTTGGTTGGGTTGAGCTTCATCCCATATTTGCGCAGTGTGGCAAAGCTCTCCGCGAGGTCCTCAACATGCTGCAACGCTTCCTTGCTTTTGACCAGCATATCATCTACGTACACCTCCATGTTCCGGCCGATTTGCTCCTTGAACACCTTGTTGACCAGCCGTTGGTAGGTCGCTCCTGCATTTTTAAGACCGAAAGGCATGACTCGGTAACAGTAGGTACCTCGGTCGGTTATGAAGGCGGTCTTTTCTTCATCTTCGGGGGCCATCCGGATCTGGTTGTAGCCCGAATAGGCATCCATGAATGATAGCATTTGGTGGCCTGAGGTGGCGTCCACAAGCTGGTCGATCCGAGGGAGGGGGAAGCTATCCTTCGGGCATGCCTTGTTGAGGTCGGTGAAGTCGATGCAGATCCTCCATTTGCCGTTCGACTTTTTCACCATGACGACATTTGACAACCAACTTGGATAATTCACCTCTCGGACGAAATTGGCTTTGATGAGTTTGTCGACCTCCTCTTCGATGGCTTTTTGCCGTTCTGGGGCGAAGCTTCTCTTCTCTGCTTAACAGGCCTGTGCATCTCGTCCACATTGAGGCGATGGACGAGGACCTCGGGGTCAATCCCTGGCATGTCGGAGGCGGTCCAGCGAAGATGTCCGCATTGCTTTGGAGGAATCTGATCAGCTCGCGACGAGGCTCTCCTTCGAGTAGCGACCCGATCCTTATGGTTCGGTCGGGCCGAGCTTCGTCTAGCGGTACTTCTTCCAGCTCTTCCGCCGGTTCTCCTCGCTGTTCGGCGAAGTCCTCACGAGCGTCTAGCCCGTCAACTTCGGGCATTCTGGACTGAAGGCTCGTGACGAAACACTGCCGAGCCATGGCTTGATTTCCCCGAACCACACCAACTCCTTGCTCGGTAGGGAACTTCATAGATAGATGCGGGATGGAGACTACCGCCTTGAGGGACATTAGACCCGGCCTGCCGAATATGGCGTTATATGGGGACCTGAGGTCGGTTACCAAGAAATCCATCTGAACAATGGCTACAAGGGGCCAGGTTCCCGCACGGACCGTCAGGGTGACGATTCCTTCTGGGACGATGACGTCGCCAGTGAATCCCATCAGGGTGGAATCCACGGCTCGAAGATTTTCCATGAGCAATTTCATCCTGGCAAACACACCGAGGTACAAAACGTTTACCGAACTTCCACTATCGACGAGGATCCGGCTTACATCATAGTTGTTCAAGTTAAGGGATACAACAAGTGCGTCATCGTGGGGAAGCTGTATCCCAAGAAGATCATCATCAGAAAAGGAAAGTTCGCCGTGCGCGCCTTCTTTGGCAGCGGCGCATCACGTTGCCCCTGGAGCTCGATCCGCCGGCCTCCTCAATCATGTTGATACGGCCAACCACAGGCGGATTTGGTGGAGGAGGGAGTTGTGGGAGCTCGAGCTGGCGGTCACCTCCTTGTTGTTGTGGCTCGGGTGCTCTTCTGAACTGGTCCAACCGTCCCCGCCGAATCAGCCTCTCGATCTCATTCTTCAGCTGCCAGCATTCTTCAGTGTCATGACCATGCTCCCTATGGTAGCGGCAGTACTTGGCGGGATCTCTTCGGGTCGGGTTCCCTCGAAGAGGTACCGGCCGGGGAAGTTGGCGCTCAATCTCCATGAGGATCTGTGCTCGGGGCACAGTCAGTGGAGTATAGCGGTCGAATCGCCTGGGAGGACTCCGGGAGCGATTCCTTGGCGGCAGCGGAGGGACTCTTGGACGGCGGGGCGGACTTGGCCGACGGACAGGGCGGTGTCTGTCGGGAGCTTTGGGCTCCTGTTTCTTTCTTGCTTGCTCAGCGCGGGCACTCTCCGCGACTCCTCGACCCTGGCGTACTTGTCCGCGAGGGCCATCATATCAGACAAACACGGGGGGTAGCTGACCTCCATCGCCAGATAGAAGTCGCTCTCCTTCGAAACTCCCCCCGCCAGGACGGACATAGCCACCTTATGATTAAGGTGGTCCACCTCCAACATGGCCTTGTTGAAACGGCCAAGATAATTTCTCAAGGACTCCCCCTCTCTCTGCTTGACTTCGGAGAGGGAGTCGGATCTCCGTCGGTGGCGGCGGCTGTTGACGAACTGGCCGATAAAAAGGTGGCTCAGCTCGTCGAATGAATTAATGGAACCCGGTTTCAAGGCGTTGAACCAGGTTCGGGCGGATCCTCTGAGGGTGGATGGGAAGGCTCGGCAGAGGATCGCATCGGATGCTCCGTGGAACATCATTATTGACCGGAAGCTGCTGAGATGGTCGTCCGGATCAGTGGAGCCATGATAAGGCTCGACGGTTGGCAGCTTAACGTGGGAGGGAATCACTTCCTCCATGATTCCCTTAGAGAAAGGGACGCCCTGCTCTGCTTTGGACTGGGGCAGATGGATCTGCTTGGCGGCGTCCAGCTCCTGACGCATTTCTTGGATCTGACGGCGGATCTCCTCCTCACCGGCCAGAGGAGGGGCTGGGCGCGAGAACCGCAAGGATGGCATCGAATCATGGCGAGACGTTGCCGGAGAGAGGGAGCGGGCTCGCCGAGATCTGAGAGGATCTCTATCGTAACCGGTTCGAGGGACCATTTGTCCCCCTTGGGGCGATGCGGGGGATCCGCTGATTCATGCGGATCAGAGGAGGAGGTTGCCGGCGAAGAAGAAGTCGCCGCTTCTTTCTAGGGATGCGAAGCGGGAGGAGCCGTAAGGCGCTCCTGTACCAGGTGGGTAAGAGCCTGGACTTGCTGGACCAGCGTAGCAAACTGATCCTGGGTCACCGGAATGGCAGGCGACGGAGTCTCGACAGGTGGGGGCTGTGGCGCTGTGGCGCCAGTCGGATCAGACCTCTGGGAGGCGATCTGATCTTGGGCAACAGAGGTTGCTCTCTTCCGGTTGGCCATCAGAGAGATTCTTTTCCGGATTAAGATCCTTGTCTCCTTTCTTCAAGTTTTAACGGGACTTGAGGCCCTTCCTCTAGCGCCAATCTGTTGCCGCTGAAATCCGTCCTCCGACTCGGGCGCGGTCGACCTCCGGGAAGAGGGGGGTGCGGCGGACCTGCAAAAGAAGCCCACACGCGGAGGGACGCTGGGGGTGGTCCTCCGCGGAAGACCCTCCGACGCTCAAGTCAGTGGGGAAGGAATCGGCGATCAACCAGATAATGAGGAGGTGGATCTCTCTGGGAGACCTCTCCGGGGCGGCCAATCGGAGGCTCCAAAAGGGCAGGAGTGCCGACGAGCTCCCGACGAGAGCAGGAGAGTGAGAGTGGAGGTGTGCATACGGAGTCGCGTACCTGAGGGAATCTGTCAATCTGATACTTATAGACTGTCACCTGGGGACTTGAGCATCTTCTGGAAGGTTCTGAGGTTGTTACGATACGGGGGTAGACAGAATCAGGCCGTTGTGGGGCCGTTAGAATCCACGCCTCGTCTGTTAAGGGATCGACGGCTGGGAGAGCTTCTCGATGTCATGGGATCTGGGTGAGTAGACCTGGGGCGGTTACCATAGGTCTTAGGCCACTTCTCAATATGATTCCTTGCCTAAGGAGCTGCTCGGGTAAGCCTAAGCTCTCCCGCGTCAGGTTCCGCGGAGGTAGACGTCGGGGCGTGGATCGCTGGGTAGAAGCGAGCTACGGAAGCCTGGGAGAGGCCGAGCTACGGAAGCCCGGAGGAGGCCGAGCTACGGAAGCCCGGGAGAGGCCGAGCTACGGAAGCCCGGAGGAGGCCGAGCTACGGAAGCCCGGGGAGGCCGAGCTAGCCCGGAGGAGCCCTACGGAAGCCCGGAGAGGCCGAGCTAGGGAAGCCCGGGAGGAGGCCGAGCTACGGAAGCCCGGAGGAGGCCGAGCTACGGAAGCCCGGAGGCCGAGCTACGGAAGCCCGGAGGAGGCCGAGCTACGGAAGCCCGGAGGAGGCCGAGCTACGGAAGCCCGGAGGAGGCCGAGCTACGGAAGCCCGGAGGAGGCCGAGCTACGGAAGCCCGGGAGGAGGCCGAGCTACGGAAGCCCGGAGGAGGCCGAGCTACGGAAGCCCGGAGGAGGCCGAGCTACGGAAGCCCGGGAGAGGCCGAGCTAGGGAAGCCCGGAGGAGGTCAGCCTTAGCCGCCTCGCACGGATATCAATGCAATGACGATTTTACCCCCCAACAATGTGCATGCTCTAAGTTGTACAGTGAGTGGCATGGAAAGGGATAAATATGGAACCCACGCGCACATACATTTGAAGAGATTCCTTACACAGTTTTATATATCGTGCCACTCATTTGTGTTTTCATCATTTCTCTTATATTTTATCCATCAAGTTTCAATAGATTCAGCATTTTTGGTATAGCTTGCATGTTGAGGATTTGGAAACTTGAAACTTACAGAGCTTAAATTCTCAACAGAACAATCTTGATGAAGAATTTCATTGTAACAACAAATAAGAAGAAAACAATGCAAAACTTGGGAGAATTCCATGTGCAAGAGATGTTGCATTCTTGCTGGGGTCTACATTTGAGTCTCGCTTAAAAACAGCATGACAAAGTAAAAGAAATTTTTTTAAAAAAATTAAGAAATTAAGAAGGTTCTCATGTGACCTGCTGCAGGCCCGTTCTAAAATAATAAAAAGCCTAGAAAGGAAGACTAATAACAAAATTTTCGTTGCTTCTCATGTGATTCTGGATGTGGACGCAAACTACTCTACGCTTGATGGGACTGATGGCCATTCAATGATCAGAAGAAGCCAAAATTTTGTACGGAAGCTCTGGTCTACTACCATGATTAAGGTAATGCATGCATGGACGTGGACAAATATTTACACAAATTTCATAGTCCCGTTTCACTGATATGGCTTAGTTGTTTGTTTATTTTTTTTGTTTTTTTATCCTTTCCTTTCTTTTTAACAGAAGTGTGTTGACTTCTTTGCATTTAACTGGACTCATTAATCTGCAAATATGATGACGTTAAACACTGTGATGCCGAAAGTTTAGGCCCTTATCTTATGGATTAAGAATGTAGCCTCTCATTTTTTTTATCCGAAAACTTTAATCATATAAAATCCTTTTCCTTTCTTCTTAATTATTAAACCAATGTTTCTAGAGTTGTTACTACTTTTGTTATTACTGTTCAATATATCTAACAAATCGGATTGAGTTACTGCTCTTATTATTACTGCTCTTGTTGTTGATTTGAACTAAATTATTAATATATATTTTTTCTTTTTCCTAAACCCCTTATGGTTCATCTATACAATGAATTATGGCATTTTACTCAGATTTGGTATCATCCAACGATACCGATCGATAAGAGTTGGATACATCTACAGAATCAAAATTGTCCAAAATATGAAGCCAATATTAAGAAGTTTATGAAAAAGCAAAGCTTCATATTAATGAAGAAGGAAAGATACGTTGTCCTTGTGTACGGTGTTATAATGGTTCAGGGCATAAGCCTGATTTAGTTAAATTATACTATTCATTAAGGGGTTTCTCGAAGACGTATCAAACGTGGTATTTTCATGAAGAACAATTTGAAAGCAATGTGTGCCCAGAATTTTAATATAACCAAATGGGCATCAACGATAAAATTTTGCTGGAGCTCAGTGAAATTGGACTGTACCCAGACTCTGTAGTAAGTACCTTATCCTATATCTTTCAATGGATGGGCATCCATTCTTCATAAGTATTTGCAATTATTTTAAGATTTGATTGGCTATTTTCTTTTGCTTCTGGTTCAAACTTCTGTGTTACTCTAGGTGGCTATAAGCAATAATTTTGCTACTCCTTGCAATATTTGTTTAACTGATAGCATACTTAATTCATTATTTTCTGCTAGCTTGCTGCTACCATTATAAATGCACCTTGAATTAATCATCTATTGCTGCTTACAACTTGTTTTTCTTCAAATCTTCTTCATTTTTCTATCATTTTAATAGCGGCTACATTCTAATTTATAAATTATTGAAAGATTTACCATATTTGCTAGGGTCTTCATGCAATTGTAACAAAAAATTCAAAAATAATAAAAGATCATTTATTCCATATAGTTCTTTTGTTTTTAAAAGAAAGTTCTTCATCACCCATTTCTTCCAATAGTAGGTTTGAGAATTGACGGTACTTAATCAAGGATAGCTATTGGTCTTTGATAAAAATTGGGACTTGATATTTAATTGTAAAGCTAATTACATTTTATACCTTATAAATTTTACTTATTCTGAATTCCTAGCCTTCTAGATTTTTTTTTTTTTTTTGCAATTTACAATTAGAAAGTACAAAACTATGTTTTTTAAAGCATACATGTGCTAGTAGTCTTATTAGCTTTCTTTATTGTCTTATTATTTGTTGAAAAGAGGGTAGAATTTGTTTCGGTTTATTTTGTTGATTTTGTAGCGAATAAATAGGAATGGCAATTTTTGTTGTTTTCTTGATCCGCATGAAAAACTGCCTCATTTCTCCAATCCCCATGGAAGAATTTTTCTTTCCATTGGAATGGAAATGGGACGGATAAATTTCTATCCTTGTTGGGGATCAAGCAAGGATGAAAGTGTACTCTTTATCCCATGGGTCTCCTATCCTTGTCCCATGAAGTCCTCATATATTTTATATTATTTAAATACTTTTATATTATTTTAGTATTATAAATATAACTCTTTATATATAACCTAAAATACCTTAAGACTCTATGTGCTCACCTCCTTTTCCTCTCTGCAATCTGAGATGTCCAAAATTAGGGTATTGTTCTAACTCCAAGAAGGTGTTGATAACTATTCCCTGAGCCTCTTGGAACCGACGAGCATGGTAACGGAACCATTGGTAGCCTTCGCCCTTTTTGTTTGACATGGACTCTGACACGGCTAGCGGGGGCAGTAAGGAGGTGAGACTCGGGATCTTCATCATCTCCCCTTTAGAGGCTACGCTCGCCATCCCCGAGGGGTACATGAGATCGAGAGTAGGAAGGTAGAGCATGAGGCCGAGGTTGGCAGCGCCCGAGACGGAGAAGAGGTATGGGGGGATGCCGAGTTCGGCTGCAACATCAATCATGCCACTGGCGGTGAAGTCGATGATGATGGCAGGGATGCGAGGAGTTGATGGAAGGTTGGTGATGGCATCCTTGACGAGGGGCTTATGGGATTCAATGTAGGGACATAATACGGCGAACAAATCTCCGGTAGTTTCGTCGAACGAGAAGTTGATGGGTGGGAGATCAAGGAATTGGATGGAGGTGGAGGCAGCAGAATTAACGATGGAATTGATGGCGGAGGACCAGGCATCGGTCAGGGGTTGCATCACGAGGATGGTGATGGAGAAGTGATTGGAAAGACGTTTTGCCATCTCGATGGCAGGTTTCAGGTGACCCACTCCTGGAGTTGGCAAGAACACCAGCCTCGCTGCCATGGCCATCCTTGTTTTAGAGTGGGGTTGCAGGATGGAGTTGGGAAGGAATATCCTGCTCTCTAACCAATTGGAGTTGGATTTGGTGGTGGAACTAGTCAGGTCATTGCTTACAAATTAAAGTACTTGATTTCTCTAACCAATGAGCGTCCTGACCGTGTTACGTGTGCCCCATGGGTTGGTTTTATAATCTAAAAGCAGTTCTGATCCATGGAAGGATGTAGAACATTATTTTTCTATTTAAATTCTTATCTTTAATTAATTTAGAACTAAAATTTTGTTTTTTATTATTGTTAATTCTCGGTGTTGTTATATATATATATTGGTTTCGATTAGATTTGGTAGAGAATGTTTTTGGTATGTATCTTTATTTTAATGTTAATTTAAAATTAAAATTGATGATTTTAAAAATAGATTATACTTTCATAACAAAGAAATATTATTTATCATTATAACACTGTAACAACCATTATTTATCTCAAAAAAATAATATTTTAAATTTTTAATATTAAATTAATAACTATTGTAACAGCAGCTGTGATTGTATTCTAATATAAAATAATGGATAATAATGAAAAATATCATTACCTTTTCTTTCATTCTTTTTTTTAAAAAAAAGATATTATTTCTTGAGCTACAAAATCATTGAAGAAAGATTTAATTTAAAAAATAATTTAATTAATATTTTTTAAAAAAGTACAAGTAAATAATAATATTTCTTTTGTTGCTAGTGTTAATTTATAGGACATGGAGATGCATGTCTTGCTTTATATAAACAAAATATTTAAAATATTAATAACATGATTTAAAACAGCATAAGTCCATCGATGGTGCTTTTTTTTCCTTTTGTTTCACTATTTATATTAGCTAGGCTAACACGTTTTTGAAAATCTTAATTATTTTTTAAAATTAAATGATGCTCATTGAAAAAAATAGATTTTTTGAGGCACCACTGAGCCAAGGGATGGTATCACGGATATCTCTAATGCATAGTTTACTAATGCCATTGCCATCAAATCTAATCGTTAATGCTAAAGCTAACATGAATTATAATAAATTATTATTTATTTAAAAAACAAGAATAAGTCGTCAATCGTGTAGTCAAATCATTATAACTGTCATGGCATCAAATGACAAAGGAAAATATTATATATTTTTTCATATAATAGAGTTACTTTTTATTTGAGTACGTGGGGATTTTTTTAAGGAAAAAAAAATAGTTGGATGCTTTTTGAGCCACCGTAGCTGAGATGCTTAGGAATTTTTTTTTTTTTTTAAAAGATGGATGATCACACTAATTTAGGGTGAATCAAATATGATATATCAGAGTATAAAATTTATGAAAAAATAAGGAGGCAAGGTTCGTCAACTTTCAACTCCAAGAATCAGAATGAGACACCATTCTAGCAGTAATCCAATCTACCGCTGAGTTGGCTTTCCGGTAGATGTGCCTAATCTTGATGTAAGAAATATTCTGAAGGGTAGAATAAATGTCTTCAATCCAGGGAATGATAGGCAAACGGGCACGAGAATCCTTCCTAATCTAGCGGATAACAGTAATGGAATCCCCTTCAATAATAATGCTTAGGACTATTAAATGGATAATTTTTTCATGTATAAATTTCTTTAAGTTTGGATGGAATCTAATAGTTTCTATTTTCTTTATGGCATGGCTGATCAAGTCATGTAACTAACAGAAATGAAAGAAAGATGAATAAAACCCTTCAGCAAAGGCTTCTAGACTCTTGATTTCAGAGTCGGCTATCCAGTCCCGACTCCAGAGTCGGTCCCCAGTCCCGACTTCGAAGCCGACAGCATCGACTCCAAAGTTCCGACTTCGGAGTCAGCCTCCAGCACTGACTCCAGAGTCGGATCCGACCCAGTGCACTCGGCTCCCACGTGGCCCACCTGGCACATGCGACCCCTACATGGCCCACCTGACACCTGCAACCATCACGTGGCCCACCTACCATCTGCAACTGCACGTGGCCTCCACGGCCACCGCCAGTTACGGCACAACCTTCCAAAAGTGGTTAAGAAGGATCTCCGAATATGTATAAGAATCTTTGCTCATGATGAGAAGGGGAACTGAACCTTAAGTTTCAGCTAAGTCTTTTAGTCCATGATTTATCACTTCCAGATTACTCACTTTAACGTTGAAGGATCCCCACCAAAGTAACCGGTCCATGAAGACTCTCTTATAGAATTTGATACGGCTGGCCGTTTCCCCGGGGTGGTATTATCTTCTGCGCGGTTTTCGAAAGCAGTGATGTGACAACAAAACCCAAGGCCAGCGTCGGCCTCCTGATTTCCGAAAGCAATGATGTGACAACAAAACCTAAGGCCAGCGTCGGCCTCCAGTGCCGGCCTCCAGCGTCGGCCTCCATTGCCGGCCTCCAGCGTCGGCCTCCAGCGCCGGCCTCCAGCGCCGGCCTCCAGCGTCGGCCTCCATTGCCGGCCTCCAGAGTCGGCCTCCAGTGCCGGCCTCCAGCGTCGGCCTCCAGTGCCGGCCTCCAGCGTCAGCCTCCAGCATCGGCCTCCAGTACCGGCATCCAGCGTCGGTCTCCAGCGTCGGCATCCAGCGTCGGCCTCCAGCGTCGGCCTCCAGTACCGGCCTCCAGCGTCGGCCTCCAGTGTCGGCCTCCAGCGTCGGTCCTCAGCGCCGACCTCCCGTGCTGAAACTCTGACTCCGGCCCCTAGCGTCGGCCTGCAGTATCTCCCACATACACAATGTAATTCCGTACAGCCGACTCCGCAATCTAAGCACCTCGCTCACCAAAATCACGGGCAAGTGTTAGCCTGGTAGGCAGTTACCGCTATAAGCGGCCCTGATCCAGCAACAGTCCAACGACTTGCCGTTCGATGAAACATCACAACAGGATGGATTTGACGGTTCCAACAGACCGAGATAAACGGGATCCCCAATAGGTATAAAAAGAGGACCCGTGCTCCATGCAGGGGGACTCTCTCTGAAACCTCCTCTACAAAATCATATCCCTGTTCGACGACTCACTAACTTGGGCGTCGGAGGGTCCCCGCCGGAACCACTGGTCCGGGACTTTTTGCAGGCTCCCGGAGGAAGACGGCGGCCTCTTTGCGCGCACGGTGATCCTAGCCTGCCCGACGTTCATCATACGTGATTCGGCCGCAACAGATTGGCGCGCCAGGTAGGGGGACCAGGTCAAAAATTCTCCCTGGAACCCCTCCGATTTTGCAAAGGAAGCGATGGTGACTACGCGAGCACAAGAGGCCTCCTCCAGCCAGGCAGCCGGGCGCATCCCACTAGCTGAGCATTCGGAGGCCAATCTCTATGTTCCGCCCCTTGCACCTACAAGCCAACCCGATCGGCTTGATGTCCTAGCCCACCAGGTCCAGGATCTGACAACGATGGTCCGGGGGCTGCAAGAGCGTTATTTGGCTGCTATAACTCAACCCCCTGTACTGGACGAAGGGGTGCGAGGAACAGTCCAGTCTCACCAAGGGGGGACCCCGCCTGAGGTCTCCCACCGCTCACCCCCCGAACCTCATCGCCAAGGGACCTCGAAGCGACGACGGTCTCCCTCCCGTCGCTCCGGTCGTTCCCACCATCGATCGGAAGAAAAGGAGTCCAAGCGGGCACGTTCTTTGTGCCGGCGATCTTCTTCTTCCGATTCATCCCGAGGTAACACTCCCCGGAAAACCACCCATCGGGCCGAACAAAGGCTTGACGAGTACCATCGGCGGTTGGACGAGCTCAGCCGTCGGATCGCCGATCCTTACGCGACGGAGTATGAGCGTCACCCCCCGCTTTCTCGCCATATCATGGAGGAACCGGTCCCCCCCGGTTCCGTCTCCCTCAATTGGACCCATATGACGGAACGACGGACCCCTTGGACCATCTGAAAAGCTACAAAGTCCTCGTGCAGGTTCAGGGAGCGACGGATTCCTTGTTATGCGTCGCCTTCCTGGCCACGCTCCGTAAGGCGGCACGCGCATGGTACTCCCGTCTGCCCCCATGCAGCATCAACTCGTTTCAGCAACTTGAGCGATCCTTCCTGGCTCATTTTGATGCCTGTCGAAAGATCCCACGAGTTGCCGATAGCCTCTTTGCTGTTCAGCAGAAGAGTGGCGAGACCTTAAAGGATTTCGTCGCTCGATTTAAGGAAGCAGCGCTGGAGGTGTACAATCTGGAGGATTCCGTCGCCACCTTGGCCCTGAAGAGAGGACTTCGCCCATCCAGATTCGCTTACTCCCTGGATAAGAAGCCTCCGCGCTCCTACGCCGAGCTTCTGAGCCGGGCACAGAAGTACATCCGCGCTGACGAAGCAGATTCTTCCAGGAGAGAAGTTGACAAGAACCCCGGTAATAAACCGTCGCCTTCTGACCGCGCTGGTGCACAACCTCGGAAGCCTGAGCCTCCACGACGCTCAGATCGTCGGCCACAGGCGCTGATTCCTAAAGAGCAGTTCACTCCCCTCATGGCTCCCATCTCTCACATCCTACTGGAGATCGAGGAGGAACCGTATTTCAAACGTCCGGCTCCCTTGAAGCCCGGGGGCCCCTGCAACAAGGAGTTTTACTGCCGGTACCACCGGGACTACGGCCACGACACCGAGGACTGCCGCCACCTAAAAAAGGCCATCGAGGAGCTGGTCCAGCAAGGTCACCTGGTCAAATTCGTTCGACGTGGAAATCTCCCCGCATCGGGTCCCCCGTGCCTCCGAGTCGTCCGGCTGTGTGGATAATACCCCAACTGAAAAGACCATAGCTATGATCTCCTGGGGAGTGGAAAGCGGTTTGAAGAGGCCGCGAGAGGGAATAGACTCTGTAATACCTTTCTTCGGAAAGGATCTAGAAGGGGTAGTTAATAAACATGACGACAGCGTCGTGGTGTCCATGACTATAGCCAAACACCCTGTAAAAAGAATTTTAATTGATAGTGGGAGCTCTGTGGATGTCTTGAGTTATGAGGCTTTTGTTCGGATGAACTTGTCAAGGTCTTTACTCCGGCCCGTTGCCACGCCGCTAATGGGCTTCACAGGAGACTCAGTGAGCGTCGAAGGCGAGATTGCTCTCCCGATCACGGCTGGAACTCCTCCATGTCAGAACACCGTGGTCATAAACTTCTTGGTGGTCCGGGTCCCGCTGGCTTATAACGCCATCTTGGGAAGACCGGGGTTGAATCTGCTGGATGCCGTGATCTCCACTAAGAGATTATTGGTAAGGTTCCCCACCAATAAAGGGATCGAAGAAATGAGGGGGGAGCAAAGCCCACTTCTGCCTTGCTACCATCTGTCTTCCAGCCCACTGAACGCGGAGCCAGCGATAGCCGCTGAGTCACTCGATCCTAGGGAGTTGGGAAGAAGGGGAGAGCCGGCAGAGCACCTTCTAACCCTCCCCTTGGGTGATGACCCAGCAAGGACTGTTCAGCTGGGGGCATCGCTCCCGGAGGAAATACGTCATCAACTTCTTACTTTCCTATGGGCCAACACTGATGTTTTCGCATGGTCATCCTCAGACATGCCGGGCGTCCCTGAAGAAGTAATCACCCACCAACTTAACCTCAAGCCAGGGTGTCGGCCGGTCCGACAGAAAAAGAGAAACTTCGCTCCAGACAGGCAGAAAGCTATCGACGAGGAGATCCACAAGTTAATGGCTGCAGGCCATATTCGAGAGGTACACTACCCCGAATGGTTGGCTAATGTGGTTCTGGTCCGCAAGGCCAATGGAAGTTGGAGAATGTGCATAGACTTCACCGACCTCAACAAGGCATGCCCCAAAGACAGCTTCCCCCTGCCTCGAATCGATCAACTGGTGGACGCTACATCCGGCCATGAGATTCTTAGCTTCATGGATGCTTTCTCTGGATACAACCAGATCCGGATGAACCCGGCGGATGAAGAAGCTACCTCCTTCATAACCGAAAAGGGGCTGTATTGCTACAAGGTAATGCCTTTCGGGTTAAAAAATGCGGGAGCTACTTACCTGAGGTTGATGAACAAGGTCTTTGAAGGTTAGATAGGGCGTAACATGGAAGTGTACGTGGATGACATGCTGACAAAAAGCGTTCATGCCGGTGACCACATTGCGGACCTAGCAGAAACTTTTGACAGCCTTCGTCGGTACCAGATGAAGCTGAACCCTCGCAAATGTGCATTTGGGGTGACCGCTGGGAAGTTTTTGGGTTTCATGGTGACCCGAAGGGGGATCGAAGCAAACCCAGACAAAGTCCAAGCCATCTTGGACATGAGGCCTCCTGCCAATAAGAAGGAAGTACAGCGCTTGACAGGAAGAGTAGCCGCCCTAAGCCGCTTCCTATCCAAGTCTGCTGAAAGGTGTCTGCCTTTCTTCAAGGCGCTTCGCCGAATCAACGAGTTTGAATGGACCAAAGAATGCCAGGAGGCGTTCGAAGGGTTAAAGACATTCTTATCTATCCCATCGTTGTTAGCCAAGCCGACGGGTGGAGAAGAGCTCCTTCTATACCTTGTGGCCTCTCCTGAGGCTGTTAGCTCTGTGCTAGTCCGTATGGATGCTAATGGCACACAAAGGCTAGTATATTATACGAGTAAGGTACTCCATGATGCAGAGACCCGATACTCAAACATGGAAAAAATCATCTTCTCATTGATCGTGTCTGCCCAGCGACTGCGGCCATATTTCCAAGCCCACCCAATCGCGGTGATCACAGACCAGCCTCTGAAGGCGGTTCTGGCTCGTCCAGATACTTCTGGCCGGCTAGCAAGGTGGGCCCTCAAGCTGGGGGAGTTCGATATATCTTTCCGCCCCCGGTCTGCCATGAAGTCCCAAGTCCTGGCAGATTTTTTGGTTGAATGTACTTGGGGGATTGAGCCACCTGAAGAACCTCCTGCGGACATTCAGCCCCTCGGAACCAGCGAAGATGAGTAGGTTCTCCATGTGGATGGGGCATCTAACTCTCAAGGGAGCGGAGCAGGCCTCATCTTGGCCAACTCGGATGGGGTTGTGACCAAATGTGCACTTCGCTTCCTCTTTCCAGCCACTAACAATCAGGCAGAATATGAAGCTTTGCTATCCGGCGTGAGGTTGGCTCAAGAGCTTGGGGCGAAACGCCTTAGGGCATTCACCGACTCCCAACTGGTTGCCGGCCAAATTATAAAGGAATACGAGGCAAGGGATCCCATTATGGCCCGCTATTTAGAAATGGTGTACTCGTTAACTTCCCCCTTCACACATTTCAGCGTCAGCTACATTCCACGATAGGAGAATGCTAGAGCCGACGCCTTATCCCATCTTGCTGCCTCATCTGATGGGATGTTGGGAAAGGCTTACGTGGAGCACCTAGAAGCCCCGAGTATTGAAGTACCAAGAGAAATGGCACCGGTGGAGCAGGAGCCCTCCTGGATGGACGCCTATGTCCGGTACTTTACTGAAGGCACCCTTCCAGAAGACCCTGCCGAAGCTAGGAAGCTGAAAAGGCGGGCCTCGAAGTTTTTTATTATGGAGGGAAAGCTCTATCGAAGGTCGTTCTCATACCCTGTTCTCAGATGTGTCGGTCCTACCGACGCCAATTATATATTGGGAGATACACGAAGGGATATGTGGAAACCACCTGGGGGGCAGGGCTCTTGCATATAAAGCTTTACGTCAAGGGTATTACTGGCTGACAATGAAGGAGGATGCCTCCGAGCTCGTTAAAAGATGTGACACCTGCCAGCGGCATGCCAACATTCAACATCAACCGGCGTCTCAACTGACCCCTCTAGCAGCACCATGACCCTTCGCACAGTGGGGCATGGATATTCTGGGACCATTCCCTCCTGCCTCCGGACAACGCAAGTTCCTAGTGGTGGCAGTCGACCATTTTACTAAATGGATCGAGGCGGAAGCTCTTGCTAAGATCACGGAAGCCAAAGTAAGGAATTTCTTCTGGAAATCCGTAGTATGCCGGTTCGGGCTACCGCACACCCTCGTTACGGACAATGGCCGATAGTTTGATAATGCTGCCTTCCGAGAATTCTGTGATGGCCTGGGCATCCACCATAGATTCACCTCCGTGGGGCATCCCCAAACCAACGGCGCTGCAGAAGTAACTAATCGCATCATCCTCCAAGGACTCAGGGCTCGGCTAGATAGCTGCAAAGGGCGCTGGGTGGAAGAACTTTCCAGTGTGCTGTGAGCCTACCACACGACGCCACGAGCACCTACAGGGGAAACCCCTTTCAGCTTGGTCTTTGGGACCGAGGCGGTAATCCCTGTGGAAATAGGAGCTCCTAGCCCTCGGACGGAATTGTACCATGAAGAAAGCAACTCAAACCAGCTAAGGACTGATCTGGATTTGGTGGAAGAACTGCGAGATCAGGCGCAGCTTCGCATGGCAGCATTCCGTCAGCGAGTGGCCAAGCACTACAACTCTCGGGTGCGACCCAAGACATTCCGGCCCGGAGACCTTGTCCTACGAAGAGCTGAAGTGTCAAAGCCGACGGAAGGGGGCAAGCTAGCACCAAAATGGGAAGGACCATACCGTGTCAAGGAGGTGCTCCACCATGGGGCGTATAAAGTAGAAGAGCTAGACGGGAAACCGCTCCCTCGAACTTGGAATGCCGATAATTTACGCCGGTACTATCAATAGAACTCCATCGTTGTTAATTTGAATCTGTTTGATGCATGAATAATAAACATGTTCTTATTTTTGAATGAGTATGTTTAACAAAAGACCGGCGTCCAGCGTTGGCAACAAAAGACCAACTCCGCGTTGGCACCAAAGACCGACGCCAGCGTCGGCACCAAAGACCGGTGTCCAGCGTCGGCACAAAAGATCAACTCCGCATTGGCGCCAAATACCGACGCCAGCATCGGCACAAAAGACCGGCGTCCAGCGTCGGCAACAAAAGACCAACTCTGCGTTGGCACCAAAGACCGACGCCAGCGTCGGCACCAAAGACCGGCGTCCAGCGTCGGCACAAAAGACTAACCCGCGTTGGCACAAAAGACCAACTACGTGTTGGCACAAAAGACCGGTGTCCAGCGTCGGCAACAAAAGACCAACTCCGCGTTGGTACCAAAGACCGACGCCAGCATCGGCACCAAAGACCGGCGTCCAGCGTCGGCACAAAAGACCAACTCCGCGTTGGCACAAAAGACCAACTACGCGTTGGCACAAAAGACCGGCATCCAGCGTCGGCAACAAAAGACCAACTCCGCGTTGGCACCAAAGACCGACGCCAGCATCGGAACCAAAGACCGGCGTCCAGCGTCGGCACAAAAGACAACTCCGCGTTGGCACCAAAGACCGACGCCAGTGTCGGCACCAAAGACTGGCGTCCAGCGTCGGCACAAAAGACCAACTCCGCGTTGGCACAAAAGACCAACTACGCGTTGGCACAAAAGACCGGCGTCCAGCATCGGCAACAAAAGACCAACTCCGCATTGGCACCAAAGACCGATGCCAGCGTCGGCACCAAAGACCGACGTCCAGCGTCGGCACAAAAGACCAACTCCGCGTTGGCGCCAAATACCGACGCCAGCGTCGGCACCAAAGACCGGCGCCCAGCATCGGCAACAAAAGACCAACTCCGCGTTGGCACAAAAGACCAACTACGCGTTGCCACAAAAGACTGGCATCCAGCGTCGGCAACAAAAGACCAACTCCGCGTTGGCACCAAAGACCGACGCCAGCGTCGGCACCAAAGACCGGCATCCAGCGTCGGCACAAAAGACCAACTCCGCGTTGGCACAAAAGACCAACTACGCATTGGCACAAAAGACCGGCGTCCAGCGTCGGCAACAAAAGACCAACTCCGTGTTGGCACCAAAGACCGACGCCAGCATCGGCACCAAAGACCGGCGTCCAGCGTCGGCAACAAAAGACCAAATCCGCGTTGGCGCCAAATACCGACGCCAGCGTCGGCACCAAAGACCGGCGCCCAGCGTCGGCAACAAAAGACCAACTCCGCGTTGGCACAAAAGATCAACTACGCGTTGGCACAAAAGACCGGCGTCCAGCGTCGGCAACAAAAGACCAACTCCGCGTTAGCACCAAAGACCGACGCCAGCGTCGGCACCAAAGACCGGCGTCCAGCGTCGGCACAAAAGACCAACTCCGCGTTGGCACCAAATACCGACGCCAGCGTCGGCACCAAAGACCGGCGCCCAGCGTCGGCAACAAAAGACCAACTCCGCGTTGGCACCAAATACCGATGCCAGCGTCGGCACCAAAGACCGGCGCCCAGCGTCGGCAACAAAAGACCAACTCCGCGTTGGCACAAAAGACCAACTACGCGTTGGCACAAAAGACCGGCGTCCAGCGTCGGCAACAAAAGACCAACTCCGCGTTAGCACCAAAGACCGACGCCAGCGTCGGCACCAAAGACCGGCGTCCAGCGTCGGCACAAAAGACCAACTCCGCGTTGGCACCAAATACCGACGCTAGCGTCGGCTCCAAAGATCGGCGCCCAGCGTCGGCAACAAAAGACCAACTCCGCGTTGGCACCAAATACCGATGCCAGCGTCGGCACCAAAGACCGGCGCCCAACGTCGGCAACAAAAGACCAATTACGCGTTGGCACCAAAGACCTGCGCCCAGCGTCGGCAACAAAAGACCAACTACGCGTTGGCACCTAAGACCGGCACTTAGCGTCGGCAGCAAAGATCAACTACGCGTTGACACTAAGGACCAGCGCCCCGCGTTGGCAATAGCAACTGACACCCGCGTTACCTCCGAATATTGGCCTTGTCAACACTTAGGACAGCGTCACGGCTCGCGATCCTATTTAGCGTAACCTACTGTACATAATCCTATCAATTGACGGTTCACAGCAGTTTGAACAAATGAAGTTAATCATAGTCGAAGGGGTGAAAGAGATTGAAAACATTCATTGATAGTAAAGGTTACAAAATTGCCGACTCAGGTTAGGCACAACCAATACAAGGAGAAAAACCAAAAACTGTTAATGACCATCCGGAGCCAGGGCGTCATCCTCAGGGACATCGTCGGGCTTCAGCCCCTCGATATCCTCCAGGTCGTAAAGCTCCTGGATGTTATCTTTACAGTCCTAGAAGCCGGCATCATAAGCTAGCGCCGCTGACTCGGCTACATCATTGTCAAAGGCTTCGGATTTCTTATAATCTTCTACGGCATCGTTCCCTTTCTTTTCAGCCTCGATGGCCCTCCTCTGGGCCTCCGCCACTGTCGCCTCCAAATCCGCAATTTTAGTTACGTATTGGCGGGTGGCTTCCTTGGCCGCATTTGTCTCAGCGAAGGCAGAACTCAGTTGAGTCTTTAAAACACATACCTCCAGTTCTGCCGCCCCCAGCTTCTCCTCAGCCGCTCATTGTTTTTCCTCTGCCACCTGAGCATTGTCCAGCTCATTGGCGGCACGACGCTGAGCAACCTCCAGCGCATATTCGGCCTTTTCGTCTCTAAGCCGAGCAACCTCATCTCACCCTTCAGGGTGGCCCTAGTATCCTCTAGAGCCATTGCCGCCTTCTCTGCTTTAACTTGGAGGGAGGCCATCTCCTCCCGCGCTTGTTCAATGGCGGTGTCGCTCAGAGTTCAGAGGTTTTAAGGGCGACAAGAGAATTCAAGGCCTAATATATATATATATATATATATATATATATATATATATATATATATATATATATATATATATATATATATCCAGATTTAAGGTAAGGAAAAGAGGGGAAGAAAAGGACAATAATGGCACAAAAACTCACCCAGAGATGCACCACCGAAGCTTCACGGAAAAAGGTAACACACCCTTGACCTCGAAGGTATTCTTGCACCTCATCCACTGAGGCTTCCTCTATGACCCGTGCAGCCCAACGGCTGTGGTTTGCCAGCAGCGACTGGAACGAAGGATCGATGCCCCTCTCTTCCCTGGATGTCGGCCCTACAGAGGCTGATTGCGTCCCTGAGCCTGCCACCTCCAGCTCTTTCGCTGGCGGAGACGCTTCGGCTGTCGCCCCCGCGGGGGGCAGAGCAGCGATTGGAGTCGCCAAAGTTTTGTCCATCTCTTTGAATGTGGGAGACGGCGTCTCCCCCTCGGGAGATAAGTCAAGCAAGATAATCGGAGGAGCCGAAGCTGGAGATTCTCCCTTCGGTGGGTTCCGTCCCACCTGACCAGCCTCGGCCCTCACCGCGTCTGCCGTGATGGGTTTGTCGGCTTGGATTTGAGCCACCTCGCTTACGCGCAAGGATTCCACTGTTTTGGCCCCCTGGGCCTCGGCCTCCTCAGCGTCGGCCCTTTTGGGGCCGCCCTTCTTCAAGACCTTGGCACGGAGGGGCTTCACGACTTTAGCCCCTCCGGTGTCGACCTCCCCAGCGTCGGTCTCCCTAGCGCCAACCCTCCCAGTGTCGGCCCTCCTGGGAACTTTAGCGGCGGCCCTCCCTTCGGCAGGAGGCACAGTCCCGGCAGCCTTTCTCTTCTTGGCGGCCACCTGTTTAGCTTATGCAGCATCGGCGCCATCCCTACACAATCAAAGGATAGTTAAAAAAAAAAAAGAGAGAAAAAAAAGAAGCAGAGAAGAAGAGAGGCGAGTAGACTAATGCTCACCCCTCGCGGGAATTAGACCGGCACGGTGAAGATTCTCCTCGGCTAGAAGCTTATTACACCGAGGAATGTCGGCAGTCAGAAGCTGGCCAAACGCCATCCAGTCTCGTGAAAGGATGGAGGGGTCCCTATTGGCGTCAATGTTGGGTATCCCCCAGCTTCCACGAACCCCGCTGATGTCCGCAAAGAAAAACTTGTCCTTCCACCCTTTAACGGAGGAAGGAAGGCACAGTTTAAGAATCCTATTGGACCTAGGGGTGAAGGACCACCACCCCGACTGTTTGCGAAGGGTATAGAAGCTGCGGAATAGGGAAATACTAGCCTCAATACCCTGCAGGTGGCAGAGTACTAAAAAACCAACAATGGTTCGGATGGAATTGGGAACTAGTTGGGAAGGCGTCAAGGAGTACCGGTCTAGAAGATTAAGAATGAAAGGATGGATCGGTAAATGGAGCCCGGCCTTAAAAAAGGATCCGTACAAGGCAACCCTTCCGGTACGGGAAGAGGTTGCCCTGTCGTTAGGGGTAGGAAAGAAAAGATGAAGGTCTGGAGGGAAGCCATACCTGGCCTTTAAGTTTGCTATGTCTTGAGCAGACATGGAGGATGCAGTCCCCTCGGGGGACTCCTTGACAACCCTAGAGGGACCGGCAGCCACCGACCGGTTCCGGACGGAAGTCCGCCCGCCGGCCGAACGAATTCCGGTTAGGGAACGGTTGACTGGTCGTGGCTCCGGTGAGTGGTTAGAAGAAGAAGTGGACCATTGGCTGGACAGGGAATCGGAAGTCTGGGAAGGATGATGGGAACCCCCCCAAGAACCGAAAATGGAGCAAGAAGGAGAGGAAGTCATGGGAACTAACCTGAAAAGAAAAACTCGAGCCAAGAACAGAGCACGGAGAGAATGGACGAGAGATAGAAACACTGGCGGACTCAAAAGGGGGCAATGGCGAAAGAAGTGGGGAAGATAGGAAGATAAGGGCTATTCGTCCTCATGACGCCTTCTCGAAAAACCCCCCACAATCGTCCGATCTGACCACGCGTCCCTCTTCAGTTGGGAGGCACTTCGACGACCTGCCAATGCGATAAGCTCGAAAAGACCACCAATGAAAAGGGGGGAGTTAACCTCATCGCAATGATACCGTTCGCCTTTTTGTAGCACTGCCCGAGGGAAATCCTCCCTAATCCCAACAAAGGCAAAATAATGGCGCGAAAACCGGCCACCTAGAGGATATTCACACCCCTTTCGCGGGTAAGTAAACGCTCACCCATCTCAGGGGCGGAGGGGCATCTGATACGGCTGACCGTTTCCTCGGGATGGTATTATCTTCTGCGCGGTTTTCGAAAGCAGTGATGTGACAACAAAACCCATGGCCAGCGTCGGCCTCCCGGTTTTCGAAAGCAATGATGTGACAACAAAACCCAAGGCCAGCGTCGGCCTCCAGTGCCGGCCTACAGTGCCGGCCTCCAGCGTCGGCCTCCATTGCCGGCCTCCAGCGTCGGCCTCCAGCATCGGCCTCCAGTGCCGGCCTCCAGCGTCGGCCTCCATTGCCGGCCTCCAGCGTCGGCCTCCAGTGCCGACCTCCAGCGTCGGCCTCCAGTGCCGGCCTCCAGCATCGGCCTCCAGTGCCGGCCTCCAGTGTCGGCCTCCAGTGCCGGCCTCCAGCGTCGGTCTCCAGTGCCGGCATCCAGCGTCGACCTCCAGCGTTGGCCTCCAGTACCGACCTCCAGCGTCGGCCTCCAGTGTCGGCCTCCAGCGTCGGCCTCCAGCGTCGGTCCTCAGCGCCGACCTCCCGTGCTGGAACTCTAACTCCGGCCCCTAGCGTCGGCCTGCAGTATCTCCCATATACACAATGTAATTCCGTACAGCCGACTCCGCAATCTAAGCACCTCGCTCACCAAAATCACGGGCAAGTGTTAGCCTGGTAGGCAGTTACCGCTATAAGCGGCCCTGATCCAGCAACAGTCCAACGACTTGCCGTTCGATGAAACATCACAACAGGATGGATTTGACGGTTCCAACAGACCGAGGTAAACGGGATCCCCAACAGGTATAAAAAGAGGACCCGTGCTCCATGCAGGGGGACTCTCTCTGAAACCTCCTCTACAAAATCATATCCCTGTTCGACGACTCACTAACTTGGGCGTCGGAGGGTCCCTGTCGGAACCACTGGTCCGGGACTTTTTGCAGGCTCCCGGAGGAAGACGACGGCCTCCTTGCGCGCACGGTGATCCTAGCCTGCCCGACGTTCATCATACGTAATTCGACCGCAACATGATTTTTGTTAAAAAGAAGGTATTTAAAGATTTTTAGCTTCGTCCTTATCGTTCTTTGGATCCTCATTCTTGCTCGACGTTTGAGGAGGTTATTTAGCGACAAGACATTGATCAAAAGTTTTCCTAGTTATTTGTTCTGTTCCATGAGAGGAATTGCGGTGACGCAAGTCAAAGAAGAAGAGGATTCTCGATTGGCCAACTTGAAGTCAGATGACGCGACTCTAATCACCAATGACGACTCAAATCTCCCATCAATTTAATCTTTTTGTAGCTCATGTCGCCGTTGCAACTCTGAAGTTGATATCTAAAATAGAGTTCGTGATAAAAATTGGTTCCATTACTTCAGGGTTGGGTCCAGATTACTGGTAGATGCTTATCAAATTATTGGAGTGGTTTAAGAGGTGCTGTAAAGCCTGAGGGGATATCATCCAAAATTTTATATGTAATTGAATCAAATATGTACATTCATTGTCATTTTTATCCTGAGAAAGGATTGATGTTGTACGAAAATTTTTAATTATTAAAATATAATAATATACAAAAAATAACTCTATTCAATGCTACGTTTGAGGTTTAAATGAGCGAAAAAAATCACTATGAGAAACAAAATAAAAGTCATAGCCTAGCACAGGAATTTCTATCTGAATTTAGAATCCAAATTTATTTCAAAAAATTCAAATCTTGATCTAGTAAAATTTGTGGATAGCTATCTAGATCCAATGAGATATTAAATTTCTGTCCAAATCCAATTTGAGATAGATTCAGTTGGATGCGCATTTTGAACCCTGAAGTAAAAGAGTGGAGCAGAGTGGGCCAGAAGGATTTTCAATTCTCATTGAAATGAAATTTTTATGTCATCATTGTAATGTTGTTCGGATCTTAAAAACAGTTTTTCAATCCTACAGTTGTTCGAAAGACGTAACATTTGATAACGTTATCATTATATTGTTCAGGGATCAATCCTAGATTTCTAGTTCGACAGGTGTCTCGACGAAAGAACATCAAATGTTCTTTTGCTTATGTAATCTAAAACCATTTATTTAATTCATAATAGAATTTTACTTTCCTTTAATTTTCACAAAGCATCATCATTTCTTTTAAACTAGACTAAACGACATAGAGCTGCAATGCAACCTAAGTCCCCTTTTACCCGTTGATTAGGAGCATCTTTAGTCCGCCATGTAGTCCATGAGGAGGGAGTAAACTATGGCCGGACCATGAGCTTGATTGCACGGTATTAAGAGACTTAGACAGTAGATTTGATCATTCTATTGCTCGAAGGGAAATTATTTCAATCAAGCAGAGTCAAGGTGTCTTCTTGGTGCATGATCGCACTCATGTTGGAACTTTGGCTTTTGTGCTAAATGAATCTTAATTTTTATAGGAGGCATAGAATAGGGACTAGTTTCTTCGCCTGCATGCTTAGACGGCGGAGAAGGAAAGGGAAATGATAGGGATGATGATGGATGGATAGAGGCTTTATGGGTATTCAAATAGAACAGAAAAAGATAGATACCAAACTATAAAATAGTAATAAATAGTAACAATTTATTACTAGCCATTATAGCTATCTAAATAAGATGGTGATGGAGATTGTTGACACTAGAGCAACTATTACAATGCTTACAATCATATCACACCAAACTATAAAATTTTTAGGTAACAATTTATTACTAGCCATTATAGCTATCTAAATAGAGATTGTTGACACCTGAGCAACTATTAAGATGCTCTCAAACAATACAACACCAAATTATATAGTTTTTAGGTAATAATTATTGCTAGCCATTATTGCTATCTAAATAATAATGGTGATAGAGACACCTGAGCAGCCATTAAGATGCTCTCGATCAATACCACACCAAACTATATAGTTTCTAGGTAACAATTTATTATTAGCCATTATAGCTATCTGAGTAACAATGGTGACAAAGATCTTTGATGCCATTAGGAGAGATGGGCAATATACTACTCATAAAAATTGTGAGATGGTTTTGATACCATGAAAGGAATTTGACAAACAAATCAATGAGAAAACTCTATCTCAATAACTTAAGGTTGCATTTGGTGCATCGCCAGCAATTCTGAATGATAATATAGATTATCTATAAAATAGATTATCACTTTATAGATTACCAGCAATGTTGATTACCGTATTTGGTATATATATGTAATGCAACAATAATATTGATTATTATTTGTTGCCGCTGAAATCCGTCCTCCGACTCGGGCGCGGTCGATCTCCGGGAAGAGGGGGTGCGGCGGACCTGCAAAAGAAGCCCACACGCGGAGGGACGCTGGGGGTGGTCCTCCGCGGAAGACCCTCCGACGCTCAAGTCAGTGGGGAAGGGATCGGCGATCAACCAGATAATGAGGAGGTGGATCTCTCCGGGAGACCTCTCCGGGGGCGGCCAATCGGAGGCTCCAAAGGGCAGGAGCGCCGACGAGCTCCCGGCGAGAGCAGGAGAGTGAGAGTGGAGGTGTGCGTACAGAGTCGCGTACCTGAGGGAATCTATCAATCTGATACTTATAGACTGTCACCTGGGGACTTGAGCATCTTCTGGAAGGTTCTGAGGTTGTTACGATATGAGGGTAGACAGAATCAGGCCGTTGTGGGGCCGTTAGAATCCACGCCTTGTCTGTTAAGGGATCGACGGCTGGGAGAGCTCCTCGATGTCTTGGGATCTGGGTGAGTAGACCTGGGGCAGTTACAATAGGTCTTAGGCCACGTCTCAATATGATTCCTTGCCTAAGGAGCTGCTCGGGTAAGCTTAAGCTCTCCCGCGTCAGGTTCCGCGGAGGTAGACGTCAGGGCGTGGATCGCTGGGTAGAAGCGAGCTACGGAAGCCCGGAGGAGGCCGAGCTACGGAAGCCCGGAGGAGGCCGAGCTACGGAAGCCCGGAGGAGGCCGAGCTAGGGAAGCCTGGGAGAGGCCGAGCTACGGAAGCCCGGAGGAGGCCGAGCTAGGAAAGCCCGGGAGAGGCCGAGCTACGGAAGCCCGGAGGAGGCCGAGCTAGGGAAGCTCGAAAGGGGCCGAGCTACGGAAGCCCGGAGGAGGCCGAGCTAGGGAAGCCCGGGAGAGGCCGAGCTACGGAAGCCCGGAGGAGGCCGAGCTAGGGAAGCTCGAAAGGGGCCGAGCTGCGGAAGCCCGGAGGAGGCCGAGCTACGGAAGCTCGAAAGGGGCCGAGCTATGGAAGCCCGGAGGAGGCTGAGCTAGGGAAGCTCGAAAGGGGCCGAGCTGCGGAAGCCCGGAGGAGGCCGAGCTACGGCAGCCCGGAAGAGGCCGAGCTATGGAAGCCCGGGAGGAGGTCAGCCTTAGCCGCCTCGCACGGATATCAATGCAATGACGATTTTACCTCCCAACACATGCCCTCCACTCCCTAGTTCGAAGCGTAGGTTCGGGCGTAGGGAGTATAAGCTCAAGTGGCGCGCCCGTGGATGGGACACCTTGGCCTAGACAGTTCATGCAATGATGCCCTAATTAATGCGACAGGGCTATCGTACCTTCGGAGGTAAGGTTCCTCCACTAGCGACGGTTGAGATTGCGCCGTGCCGTGAATCCCGATCGATATGGAGGTTTGTCGAGGCGGTTTCGGACGCCTCGAATGAGACGTCCCGCCTCCCCAGGGCGGTTCCTTGGTGGAGAAGCGAAGTGACGGCCGCCCTATATATATACATGCTTATGCACATGTGCGCATGTTCGCGGCGTCTTCTCACCCTGTTTTCAGAAGAGCATTGGTCTCTCATCCTCTCCAGCGCTCATCGTTCTTGTCCAGGATTTCCCTCAACCGAGATGGCGATGAGCCCTGAAGATGTGGCCTCAGAGATTGTTGCTGAGGACTTGGGGAGGATTCACCAGAGGTATGGTCTGCCTCTGGATGTAGTTTTACGGGTGCCGGAACCCGAAGATAGGGTTACTCGGGGATTAGAGTCCGGAGTCTTTATCTATGAGGATAGTTTTAAGGCGAGTCTTCGTTTTCCTCTCCATCCCTTGGTGAAGGAGGTCATGACCCACTACAACATCTGTCCATCGATGGTGGCTCCAAATAGTTGGAGGAATATCGTCGGATTCATTTCGATGTGTCACCAGATTCAAATCGTTGCAACTCTCCCCCTTTTCCGTACTTGTTACCACCTGACTCCCGGGAGGAAATCGGAGTGGACCTCCATCGGGCCCCAGAGGTCTTTTAATGTCATTGCGGATAAGCCTTCTTCATCAAGGGGTGGAAGAGCCGATTCGTGATTGCGGAGGGGAACATCGGTTTCGATTTCCCTCGACGATGGGGAGAAGTGGCGAGGGATGCGGAGACGCATCCGGCCTTATCGGCGCAGGAGGAGAGGGACCTGGACGTCCTTCGTAACGGACGGGTATTTTCGGCTAACGACCTGTTATCGGAGGGGGCCCTCTTCGCAGCCGGGCTCAGCCCTCTGGATCCACAAGGTGAGTCCCTTTTGCGCTGTGTATTTCTCTCGATTACCGTGCTTGAGAATGTAAATTTCGGTTTGACAGCCACGAGGTTGGCGTTGTCGAGCCTCTCCAAGAGGAAGAGGGGGAAGCGCCCAGGGGAAGGTAGCGGCGCGGACGGCAGCCGGCCCGAGAAAAGGGCCCATACCTCTGCCAAAAGCCCGCCGGACGTCGGAACAGTCCCCATAGGGCCGCTGGGAGCGAAGGAGGATCCGGGGAGAATGGCCACGGTGCCTGGCGCCCTTGTACTGGAGATATCAGACAGTTCGGATGAAGCTCCGCTGGCTCGTCCGACCGCGTCCCCTTGAAAGAGGAACCTGCGACGGGTCCAACGGAGGCGGCCGTATCAGAGGGGCCCATTGCCCCCCGGGATTACCACTGGCTCCAGCAGGAGAGGGGGAGGAGACAGCCGCAGCGGAGGAAGTTCAGGGGGAGCCCCCACTTGGTCTGTCCGCCGGGGAGTCTGGTAGCAGTGAGGTCGGGGCGCCCTCGATGGGTCAAGAGGCGGGTCAGACCGAGGCCTCGGGGGAGCTCGCGGAGGAGACGCAGGTGGTAGCGACTGGAAAGGATGCATCGGTGGAGGGAGCACAACAAAGTGGGGGTCCCACGATCGGGGCTCCCTCGAAGAAGATTTTGGGGAGGCTGGCGCTTGGGCTGGCCGAGCTATCTGAAGAGGATCAAGCCAGGGCCTTGATGGAGGAGGCTGGGAGGTTGAAGGCTTCTCAGTTGGGGGTCGTCCAGGCAGGTCCCTCGGGCGGGGCCGGTCAACCCAGCAGCTTGGAGACTAGCATTGATGAGGCGTTTTCCACCATGATAAGGTCGGTTCTGCATCCGGGTGCGGATCCGTCGACGGACAAGTTTGCCGACCTGGGATTGGTCGATGCTGCGTTCGGGCAGCGAGGTGTAGCTGAGAGTATCCATCTCCTTCCCGCCATTGATAACACGACTTTAATGAGGATGACCCGGGACTACGCTTCGCGGGTGAGTTACTTTTCCTGTGTGACAGGTGTTTCCCGATGGATCCCGTCGTGCGCGCTGATTCTGTTTTTGTCTTTGCAGAGCGTTTTGCTTTCCCGGGCGATTTGCTAGCGTCTGAGTTTGGCGACGGGGGCCAGCGTCCAGGCCCGGAGGGAGAATGTCGAGCTCCAGTCGTGGCTGAAGGTGTCTGAGCAGTTCGAAGAGCTCATGGACACAATGGACAGGAACTCGAGGGCGGCTAGGGTGGCACGTCAGGCTGCCGTGGACGAGGTGTCCAAGCAGAAATGCAAGGTGGAGGAGTTACAGGGACTCCTGGCGAAGAACGACGACGCATGCCGGGAGCTGGCCAGGATTGAATCAAAACACTCCGCGGAGGTTGCGGCGATGCGGCGGGAACACGGCGAGAGTTTGAGCCGGTTGAGGAAAGAGGCCAACGATGAAAGAAGGCGCCTGGTAAGAATGCTGGACGAAGTGGAGGAGAGATTGAAATGGCGTGATGGTGAAATCGCCGATTTGAAGGAGAGTGCTAGGTGGCATCAAGGGATGATGACTCGGGTGAGTGACGAGCTGTCGCAAGCTCGTGGGGAGATTGAAGCCGGACGATCGAAGATCAGTACCCTACAAGAGAGGGTCGAGCTGGTCGGCGCTGACAGGACGAGGGCCCGGGGTGAGGCCGAGGAGCTGGCCAAAAGGCTGGCCAGGCGAGAGGGGGAGGTATGCTCCCATTTTACCCTCTTTATTTTTCTACTAGTTCCTTGCGACGCTGACTGATTTTGGCTTTCCAGATGGCGAAGATGGGATCGGAGGTTCGGGCTCTCCAAAGTGTGCTCGCGTCCACCCGCAGCAAGAGCTCGGAACTCGAGGCACGGGCCAGCGAGCTTGAGGAACAAAATGCCATTTTGAAGGCCCAAGTGATCGAGGCCGAGAAACAGACCGCGGAATTCAAAACGCAGCACGCCATTCTCAGGGGTAGGCAGGACGCTATCAGCGTTGATGCCTTCCATCATGGGATAGAAGAGTGTAAACAGCGGATTCTCAGCGAGCGCCCGGAGTGGGACCTTTCTTTCCTGAGCGTCGAAGATTCCGAAGACGGCGAATCCGAGGAAGAAGAGGACGAAGACGAACGTGTCGATGTTTCTGATGCCGAGCCTGGCGGTGCCCATGGTCCCAGCGAAGTCACAGTTTCTGAGGGACGATCGCAAACTGCCGCCGAGGGGGCAAGAACATTGGAGAAGGGTGAGTTTAGTCACGCCTCCGTAGGCGCAACTGAGGGCTCCTCAAAGGCTGGTGCGGCCCCTGGTTCGTAGGAGTCGTTATTGTATCTTGTTTGTTTGTCGTTCCTCAATAAAAGAACTTTCTGTTTTGACTTAAGTGCTATCCTGGTTTGGTCTCATCGTCGTTTAGTTTCGCCCTGAGCGATCTGTGGCTCGCTAGCGATCTTGGGTTATCTTTATTCCAAGACTAGGCAAACGCGTTAGCTCGGACCGATAGGCGAAATAGGCCGGCCAGGGTCGACAGGTAAAATGGATCGGCCGGGGCCGATGGACAAAATAGATCGGCTGGGACCGACGAAACAATATAGGTCGGCTGGCGCCGGTGGATAAATTAGGTCGGCCGGGCTGATGAATAAAATAGATCGCCTTGGGCCGACAGAAGAAATAGGTCGGATGGAGCCGACAGGCAAAAATAGGTCGGCTGGGGCCGACAGGCAAGAATAGGTCGGCTAGGGCCGACGAGCGAAATAGGTCGGCTGGAGTCGACAGGCAAAAATAGGTCGGCTGGGGCCGACAGGCAAAAATAGGTCGGTTGGGGCCGACAGGCAAAAATAGGTCGGCTAGGGTCGACAGGAAGAATAGGTCGGCTAGGGCCGACAACGAAATAGGTCGGCTGGAGCCGACAGGCAAAAATAGGTCGGCTGGGTCCGACAGGCAAAAATAGGTCGGCTGGGGCCGACAGGCAAGAATAGGTCGGCTAGGGCCGACGAGCGAAATAGGTCGGCTGGAGCCGACAGACAAAAATAGGTCGGCTGGGGCCGACAGGCAAAAATAGGTCGGCTGGGGCCGACGGATGAAATAGGTTTTCGTGCTTCCTGCCATCCTGCCAGCGTCCTGCTGTCCCGCAGGCAATTCGGTTTTTACTTTACTAGAAGTGGTGATACGGCAGAGTGGGGGTATAAAGCTGCGTCAGAGCTTTCCGGAAGGTGCTCTTTTCCCATGCAGGCTACCCCGTTGCGATGCGCACGCAACCGCCCACTATTGGACAGTACTTTTTCAAAGAACGATTTTCTGAGCCCGCCGGTTTTCGAAGCATCAGCGGACGATTTCCTGCATTTAATGACCGTGATTCGGGATCAGGAGGGGATCTTCGTACACGTCCTGGTTCGGGCGGTGGGTTTGGCGCGCAGTGGGGCGCCAATCTTGGGAGACCACGCGGAAGTATTACTTGGAAATTTAAATCTTGGGACGCGCAGCCTGGGTGGCTTTTCCTGGTCCATTTCCGCCTATAAAAGGGAAAAGGGGGGTCTCATCTGGTTATCCCCAAAGTTTCTTTCCTCGCCAGAGCTTTTACTATGCTCATTTCTCTGTTGCTACGAGTGGGAGGATCGACTTTTCTTTTCATGGGCTCCTTGCCGCCGGATAGCTGGGGCGACCGGGGAGCAGCTGGAGGATGGCTCGCCCTTAGGGGACGAGTCTCGGAGATCATATGGAGAGCGCACATGGAGGGCGCAGAGATCATACGGAGAGCGCACATATGCGCTTCCTGTGTGACCTCTGCAGCTCCTGCTCGGAGACGCAGGGTCGGAAGTGCATGCGGGCCTCCCATGGTTTGTGTGTATTTCACCTCCTCCCCTGGTTAGGACTCCCGGGATCAGCCGCTTGGTGAGGGGGTGAGAGCGCCTCGTTCGCCGACTCCTTGTCATTGAGCCATGGCATGGAGCGGCAGTACGCCCCCGGTTGGGTGGTCTGGCATGGCCATCCAGATATCCCGGTTGGGTCACCGAGATATCGTCCTGACTTGGGGCCAGTCGCAACTATTGGTCCGTGTCGATGGGCAATTATCGGCCCTAACCAACTAGGACGCGATTACGACTGTCTGGTTGCCCGAGTTTTGTATTTGCCTTTATTTTATGCATTTCAATGCTCTTGTAATGCCTGTGAGGCATTTGTAATTGATCATGATCGGCAATAAAGAGAGTTATATTCTGTTTTTTGACCTCTATCTTTTCTTGTGCCGAGCTTTTCGCTATTGTTATTTGTGGGCGTCAAAAGCATTCTGTTTGCCCTTAGACGAGGATTTCACGCCATCCGAACTAATCGAGGTTCGTATGCGGCGATTTGCAGACCGTTTGGCAAAATACGCTCCTTGCATGGGTCGGGAGTCTGGCACTTTTGTGCTCCGCTTTTATTGGAGCTCGGTTTACCATAGGTCGGTCCTGGCCGAAGCTCAGGGAATCCGCACCCCTTCTCGTCATGGTGCAAAGGGCCAGTTACTTGAGATAGTCGAGTAACGTCTTACTTGGCCCTGCCAAGGTTTGAAGAATTTCGTAGCTCGGTCCCGCCGAGGTTCGGAGAACATTTCACTTGGCCCTGCCAAGGTTCAGGGAATTTTATGGCTCGGCCCTGCCGAGGTTCGGAGAACATTTCACTTGGCCCTGCCAAGGTTCGGAGAATTTTATGGCTCGGCCCTGCCGAGGTTCGGAGAATTCTGTAGCTCGGCCCTGCCGAGGTTTGGAGAACATTCACTTGGCCCTGCCAAGGTTCGGAGAATTTTATGGCTCGGCCCTGCCGAGGTTCGGAGAATTCTGTAGCTCGGCCCTGCCGAGGTTCGGAGAATTTTATGGCTCGGCCCTGCCGAGGTTCGGAGAATTTTATGGCTCAGCCCCGCCGAGGTTCGGAGAATTTTGTGGCTCGGCCCTGCCGAGGTTCGGAGAATTTTATGGCTCGGCCCCGTCGAGGTTCGGAGAACATTTCACTTGGCCCTGCCAAGGTTCGGAGAATTTTATGGCTCGGCCCTGCCGAGGTTCGGAGAATTTTATGGCTCGGAGGGAGCGATCCAGCCGCCGTTGCAGGCCATAGCGTTAGGTCCACGTGGCGCTTAATGAAGGGGGCGCTCGGGCGGAACGGGCGGCGTGTTGTCGCGCTTTTGTTGGCGATGCTGCTCTTTCCGAGGGGGTGAGTTAGTGGCCGAGCAGCGGACTTCCATGTTTTCCGAGAAAAAAGGGGGTGGTATTAAGCGGCTCGGGGAAGCGCCGAACGTATTTAATGCAGGGGGCGATAGATTGAAAGTGTTCGCCTGGGGAACCCCCGAACAGTCTGCTCGCGCTTATCGATCCTACTCGGGACATGGCGCGACTCTTCGGATTCCTCATGCATTAGAACGGTGACACGTGGCAAACTCTCATGGATCGGCGTTTGTGGCACGGCCGATCGGGATACCTGCCTGGCGGGTATAAATATGACCGAGGGGAATTGGTTTTGGCCATCCCTCGGTCTGAGCTTCGAAAAAGAATGGCCTCTCCAGCGCGATCGCCGAGTGATTCGTATTCCTCGGTCAGCGGCCCGCCGTACTCGGAGGGGAGGAGTACCTCCATCACCGTCGATGGGCTGACCCTTGCGTCGGGCCTTGCAATCAATGAGCAGCTTGCGAGGGCCGCCGAAGAACTCTTGGATGTCTCGGTCAGGGAGGCGGAAACCTTACGCCGGATAATGGACCGGCAAGAGGAGGAGATCGTGTCCCTCCGTCAGCAGGTGGCCGACTGGCAGGGCGTCTGGAGGAGCTACTGGCCTCTGGGGGCGACTGACTCCAGGGCCTCTGCCTGCTCCCGTTTTTGCTTTTGTTTTTCCGTGTCTTTTTTGTGCCTCGCAGTATCTCCTTCTTGTTTGAATGGAAAATAGACTCGCTTTCAGGAATTTCTTTCTTCTTTGAGAATGATTATCTTGATATGCTCGACGGACTTGGGTGTCGGTCTAGTCCCATCGTCCTGCGTATTAATCGTAGATATTTCGAACGACGAGTTACAGGGGGGATCGCCCAAAGGTTTTCTACTGCTAGGGAGAATTTCCCGGCCCAGCCTGGGGCCCTTGGCCGGTTACGTGAGGCTTTATAGCCTCTTGGGGGAGTTCTGCCGATGGTGGCTTTTTTTCGCATGCCGATGGTTTTCGTTTAGCGCCCATTTTTGAACCGGGCGAAGTCCCTTGGGGGACAGTCTGGGGGGCCGTTCGGCTTTGGTCGAGGCTTGTAGGTTTAGACCTTTCGCTGGGGTCTTAGCCCGAATGGTTTCTACCTTGCCTTGTCATGGCTCGGGGGATTTATCGCTCGGCCCAGCCGAGGTTCGGAGAAACATTTTACTTGGCCCTGCCAAGGTTCGGAGATCTGCTGCTCGGCCTAGCCGAGGTTCGGAGACTTTGTTTTACTTGGCCCTGCCAAGGTTCGGAGACTTTGTTTTACTTGGCCCTGCCAAGGTTCGGAGACTTTGTTTTACTTGGCCCTGCCAAGGTTCGGAGACTTTGCTGCTCGGCCCAGCCGAGGTTCGGAGACATTGTTTTACTTGGCCCTGCCAAGGTTCGGAGATTTGTTGCTCGGCCCAGCCGAGGTTCGGAGACTTTGTTTTACTTGGCCCTGCCAAGGTTCGGAGATTTGTTGCTCGGCCCAGCCGAGGTTCGGAGACTTTGTTTTACTTGGCCCTGCCAAGGTTCGGAGATTTGTTGCTCGGCCCAGCCGAGGTTCGGAGACTTTGTTTTACTTGGCCCTGCCAAGGTTCGGAGATTTGTTGCTCGGCCCAGCCGAGGTTCGGAGACTTTGTTTTACTTGGCCCTGCCAAGGTTCGGAGACTTTGTTTTACTTGGCCCTGCCAAGGTTCGGAGATTTGTTGCTCAGCCCAGCCGAGGTTCGGAGACTTTGTTTTACTTGGCCCTGCCAAGGTTCGGAGATTTGTTGCTCGGCCCAGCCGAGGTTCGGAGACTTTGTTTTACTTGGCCCTGCCAAGGTTCGGAGATTTGTTGCTTGGCCCAGCCGAGGTTCGGAGACTTTGTTTTACTTGGCCCTGCCAAGGTTCGGAGACTTTGTTTTACTTGGCCCTGCCAAGGTTCGGAGATTTGTTGCTCGGCCCAGCCGAGGTTCGGAGACTTTGTTTTACTTGGCCCTGCCAAGGTTCGGAGACTTTGTTTTACTTGGCCCTGCCAAGGTTCGGAGATTTGTTGCTCGGCCCAGCCGAGGTTCGGAGACTTTGTTTTACTTGGCCCTGCCAAGGTTCGGAGACTTTGTTTTACTTGGCCCTGCCAAGGTTCGGAGATTTCCTGTCCAGGCAGATAACTCGGTTGTACCGAGGATTGGTAAGCAGTATCCATTTCCTTTTACGATTTATGGCAATATGGTGCATAATCGATTCATACAGCAAGTTGCGGGAAAATAGATAACTGGCGAAGCATAAGGGACGTACCCTATTGATAGTATCTGCGGAGGTTGTCCGAGTTCCACGTTCGGGGGATGGATTTCCCATCGAGATCCTGCAGCTTGTAGGCTCCCGGCCCAATGATCTCCGTGATTTGGTACGGACCCTCCCAGTTCGGCGCCAGCTTTCCTTGCTCCAGTGGTTTGGATACAGAAGCTTTTCGGAGGACGAGGTCGCCGGGTAGGAAGGTTTTCCCCTTGACCCTGGAGGCATGGTACCGAGCCACCCTCTGTTGATAAGCAGCTGTCCTGATTCGGGCTTTTTCTCTGACCTCCTCCACCAAGTCGAGGTTGGTGCGGAGTTGCTCGTTGCTGGCTTCCTCCGAATAACTCTCCACCCGCAAAGATGGGAGGCCTATTTCCACAGGGATGACGGCCTCTGTACCAAAAGCTATACGAAATGGAGTCTCGCCCGTCGGAATCCTCGGGGTGGTGCGATAGGCCCATAAGACATGGTGTAGCTCATCCGCCCACCTGCCTTGGGCTCTGGAGAGGCGAGCTTTGATTCCTTGGAGAAGAGTCCTGTTGGTCACTTCGGCCGCTCCGTTGGCTTGTGGGTGCCCGACCGAAGTAAGGTGGTGACGGATTCCGTGTTCCTCGCAGAATTGGCGGAACTTGGAATTGTCGAACTGCTTACCGTTATCGGTGATTATGGTGTGAGGGAGGCCGAACCGGCAGATGATGGACCTCCATACAAAGTCTCTGGCCCGTGCTTCGGTGATTTGCGCAACGGCTTCCGCTTCAACCCACTTGGTGAAGTAATCGATGGCAACGAATAAGAATTTCCGCTGCCCCGTTGCAAGCGGGAATGGGCCGAGGATGTCCATCCCCCACTTGGCAAAGGGCCAGGTGGAGGATATAGAGACCAGCTCGGCGGAAGGGAGCCTCTGGATGCTTGAATGTCTCTGGCAGGCGTCACAGGCTCGGACTAGGTCGTCCGCATCTTTCTGCATGGTCGGCCAGTAATAGCCTTGCCGTAGCACCTTGTGGCATAGGGACCGGCTCCCCAGATGGTTGCCGCAAATCCCTTCATGTACCTCTCGTAGAGCATAGTTCGCCTCGGATGGGCGGAGGCATCTGAGCAGTGGCATAGAAAAAGACCGCTTGTAAAGTTGGCTGTCAATCAATACATAGTGGGTCGCCTGCAGCTTCAATTTCCTGGCCTCTCTTCGGTCGGATGGGAGCGACCCTTCTCTGAGATAGTTGAGGATAGGGTCGAACCAGGATGGCTCGGCCTCGATTTGCATCACCCGGTCGGCTTCCATGATACTCGGCTTTTCCAGAGTCTCCAGGTGGAATTTTTGTTCAGCATCCATCGTCTCCGCGGTTGCCAATCGGGAGAGTAGGTCGGCACGGGCATTTTCCGATCTAGGAATTTGAACAATTTCAAACTCGGCAAAATGGGGAAGTAGGCCGCGCACCTCTTGGAGATATCGGATCATGTTGGGTTCTCGGGCTTCAAACTCTCCCCGCACATGGCCGGCCACCAGCTGAGAGTCGGTGAAGGCGTTAAGCTTTTCCACCTTCAGGTTGCGGGCGATCCGGAGACCAGCTAACAGGGCCTCGTACTCGGCTTCGTTGTTAGAAGCCGGGAAGGAGAATCGGATGCCGTATTCGAAGATCATTCCCTCTGGGCTGGTGAGAACTAGACCCGCACCGGAGTGATGGGCATTGGATGACCCATCGACGTGAAGGAGCCACCGAGCTTCAGGCTTTGGTCCTTCGGGACTTTCTGGGGTAGAGCCGTCTTCTTGGATGGTGCACTCGAGGAGGAAATCGGCCAGCACTTGGGCTTTGATGGCCGAACGAGGTTGAAAATGTATGTCATGCTCGCTTAGTTCGACGGCCCATTTGGTCATCCTCCCCGATGTTTCTGGACGGTGGACCACCGCCTTGATGGGTTGATCGGTGAGGACCGTCACTGAATGTGCTTGGAAATAAGGCCGTAGCTTCCGGACTGAGGTGATCAAAGCCAGCACTATTTTCTCAATCCTGGTGTACCTTGTCTCCGCATCGCGGAGCAGTCTATTCACATAGTAGATCGGCCTCTGGATTTTGCTTTCTTCTTTGACTAGCACCGAGCAAACTGCGCCCTCTGAAACGGCCAGGTACAAAAATAAAGTCTCTCCCGGGGTCGGACTGCTGAGAAGCGGAGGCGAGCCGAGGTACTTCTTGAGATCTTGAAATGATTTCTGGCACTCAGGAGTCCATTGGAAATTTTTGGCCGATCGGAGAGTTTTGAAGAAGGGGAGGCATCTCTCGGTCGATCGAGCCACGAAGCGGTTAAGGGCCGCTATCCTCCCGGTTAAGCGCTGGACCTCCTTAATAGATGCTGGGGGCGCCATTTGTTGGAGAGCTTGAATCTTCTGAGGGTTAGCCTCGATACCTCGCTGGGAGACCATAAGCCGAGGAATTTCCCGGAATTGACGCCGAAGGCACACTTGGTTGGGTTGAGCTTCATTCCATATTTGCGCAGCGTGGCAAAGCTCTCCGCGAGGTCCTCAACATGCCGCAGCGCTTCCTTGCTTTTGACCAGCATATCATCCACGTACACCTCCATGTTCCGGCCGATTTGCTCCTTGAACACCTTGTTGACCAGCCGCTGGTAGGTCGCTCCTGCATTTTTAAGACCGAAAGGCATGACTCGGTAACAGTAGGTACCTCGGTCGGTTATGAAGGCGGTCTTTTCTTCATCTTCGGGGGCCATCCGGATCTGATTGTAGCCCGAATAGTCATCCATGAATGATAGCATTTGGTGGCCTGAGGTGGCGTCCACGAGCTGGTCGATCCGAGGGAGGGGGAAGCTATCCTTTGGGCATGCCTTGTTGAGGTCGGTGAAGTCGATGCAGATCCTCCATTTGCCATTCGACTTCTTTACCATGACGACATTTACAACCAACTTGGATAATTCACCTCTCGGACAAAATTGGCTTTGATAAGTTTGTCGACCTCCTCTTCAATGGCTTTTTGCCGTTCTGGGGCGAAGCTTCTCTTCTTCTGCTTAACAGGCCTGTACATCTCGTCCACATTGAGGCGATGGACGAGGACCTCGGGGTTAATCCCTGGCATGTCGGAGGCAGTCCAGGCGAAGATGTCCGCATTGCTTTGGAGGAATCTGATCAGCTCGCAACGAGGCTCTCCTTCGAATCGTGACCCGATCCTTATGGTTCGGTCGGGCCGAGCTTCATCTAGCGGTACTTCTTCTAGTTCTTCCGCCGGTTCCCCCCGTTGTTCGGCGAAGTCTTCACGAGCGTCTAGCCCGTCAACCTCGGGAATCCTGGACTGAAGGCTCGTGACGAAACATTGCCGAGCCATGGCTTGACTTCCCCGAACCACTCCAACTCCTCGCTCGGTGGGGAACTTCATTGACAGATGTGGGATAGAGACAACCGCCTTAAGGGACATCAAGCCGGGTCTGCCGAATATGGCGTTGTATGGGGACCTGAGGTCAGTCACTAGGAAGTCGGTCTGTACGACGGTTACGAGGGGCCAGGTTCCTGCGCGGACCGTCAGGGTGACGATTCCTTCTGGGATGATGACGTCGCCGGTGAATCCCATCAGGGTGGAATCCACGGCTCGAAGGTTTTCCATGAGCAATTTTATCCTGGCAAACACACCGAGGTACAAAACGTTTATCGAGCTTCCACTATCGACCAGGATTCGGCTTACATCATAATTGTTTAAGTTAAGGGATACAACAAGTGCGTCATCATGGGGAAGCTGTATCCCAAGAAGATCATCATCAGAAAAGGAAAGTTCGCCTGTGCGTGCCTTCTTCGGCACTGGTGCATCACTGACGCCTCTGGAGCTCGATCCGCCGGCCTCTTCAATCATATTGATATGGCCGACCACAGGCGAATTTGGCGGGGGAGGAAGCTATGGGAGCTCGGGCTGGCGATCACCTCCTTGTGGCGGCTCAGGTGCTCTTCTGAATTGGTCCAACCGTCCCCGCCGAATCAGCCTCTCGATCTCATTCTTCAGCTGCCAGCATTCTTCAGTGTCATGACCATGCTCCCTATGGTAGCGGCAGTACTTGGCGGGATCTCTTCGGGTCGGGTTCCCTCGGAGAGGTACTGGCCGGGGAAGTTGGTGCTCAATCTCCATGAGGATCTGCGCTCGGGGCACAGTCAGCGGAGTATAGTGATCGAACCGCCTGGGAGGACTCCGGGAGCGATTCCTTGGCGGCAGCGGAGGGACTCTTGGACGACGGGGCGGACTTGGCCGACGGACAGGGCGATGTCTGTCAGGAGCTTTGGGCTCCTGCTTCTTTCTTGCTTGCTCAGCGCGGGCCACTCTCCGCGACTCCTCGACCCTGGCGTACTTGTCCGCAAGGGCCATCATATCAGACAAACACGGGGGGTAGCTGACCTCCATCGCCAGGTAGAAGTCGCTCTCCTTTGAAACTCCCCCAGCTAAGGCGGACATAGCCACCTCATGATTAAGGTGGTCCACCTCCAACATGGCCTTGTTGAAACGGCCAAGATAATTTCTCAAGGACTCCCCCTCTCTTTGCTTGACTTCGGAGAGGGAGTCGGATCTCCGTCGGTGGCGGCGGCTGCTGACGAACTGGCCAATAAAAAGGTGGCTCAGCTCATCGAATGAATCAATAGAACCTGGTTTCAAGGCGTTGAACCAGGTTCGGGCGGATCCTCTGAGGGTGGATGGGAAGGCTCGGCAGAGGATCGCATCAGATGCTCCATGGAACATCATTATTGACCGGAAGCTACTGAGATGGTCATCCGGATCAGTGGAGCCGTGATAGGGTTCGACGGTTGGCAGCTTAACGTGGGAGGGAATCACTTCCTCCATGATTCCCTTAGAGAAAGGGATGCCTTGCTCTGCTCTGGGCTGGGGCAGATGGATCTGCTTGGCGGCGTCCAGCTCCTGACGCATTTCTTGGATCTGACGGCGGATCTCCACCTCACCGGCTAGAGGAGGGGCTGGGCGAGAGAACCGCAAGGATGGCGTCGAATCATGGTGAGATGTCGCCGGAGAGAGGGAGCGGGCTCGCCGAGATCTGGGAGGATCTCTATCGTAACCGGTTCGAGGGACCGGTTTGTCCCCCCTGGGGCGATGTGGGGGATCCGTTGGTTCATGCGGACCAGAGGAGGAGGTTGCCGGCGAAGAAGAAGTCGTCGCTTCTTTCTGGGGATGCGAAGCGGGAGGAGCCGTAAGGCGCTCCTGTACCAGGTGGGTAAGAGCCTGGACTTGCTGGACCAGCGTAGCAAACTGGTCCTGGGTCACCGGAATGGCAGGCGGCGATGGAGTCTCGACAGGCGGGGGTTGTGGCGCTGTGGCGCCGGTCGGATCAGGCCTCTGGGAGGCGACCTGATCTTGAGCATCAGAGGTTGCTCTCTTCTGGTTGGCCATCAGAGAGGTTCCTCTCCGGATTAAGATCCTTCTCTCCTTTTTTCAAGTTTTGATGGGACTTGAGGCCCTTCCTCTAGCGCCAATCTGTTGCCGCTGAAATCCGTCCTCCGACTCGGGCGCGGTCGATCTCCAGGAAGAGGGGGTGCGGCGGACCTGCAAAAGAAGCCCACACGCGGAGGGACGCTGGGGGTGGTCCTCCGCTGAAGACCCTCCGATGCTCAAGTCAGTGGGGAAGGGATCGGCGATCAACCAGATAATGAGGAGGTGGATCTCTCCGGGAGACCTCTCCTGGGGCGGCCAATCGGAGGCTCCAAAGGGCAGGAGCGCCGACGAGCTCCCGGCGAGAGCAGGAGAGTGAGAGTGGATGTGTGCGTACAAAGTCGCGTACCTGAGGGAATCTGTCAATCTGATACTTATAGACTGTCACCTGGGGACTTGAGCATCTTCTGGAAGGTTCTGAGGTTGTTACGATACGGGGGTAGATAGAATCAGACCGTTGTGGGGCCGTTAGAATCCACGCCTTGTCTGTTAAGGGATCGACGGCTGGGAGAGCTCCTCGATGTCTTGGGATCTGGGTGAGTAGACCTGGGGCGGTTACAATAGGTCTTAGGCCACGTCTCAATATGATTCCTTGCCTAAGGAGCTGCTCGGGTAAGCTTAAGCTCTCCCGCGTCAGGTTCCGCGGAGGTAGACGTCAGGGCGTGGATCGCTGGGTAGAAGCGAGCTACGGAAGCCCGGAGGAGGCCGAGCTACGGAAGCCCGGAGGAGGCCGAGCTAGGGAAACCCGGGAGAGGCCGAGCTACGGAAGCCCGGAGGAGGCCGAGATAGGAAAGCCCGGGAGAGGCCGAGCTACAGAAGCCCGGAGGAGGCCGAGCTAGGGAAGCTCGAAAGGGGCCGAGCTACGGAAGCCCGGAGGAGGCCGAGCTAGGGAAGCCCGGGAGAGGCCGAGCTACGGAAGCCCGGAGGAGGCCGAGCTACGGAAGCCCGGAGGAGGCCGAGCTAGGGAAGCCCGGAGGAGGCCGAGCTAGGGAAGCTCGAAAGGGGCCGAGCTGCGGAAGCCCGGAGGAGGCCGAGCTACGGAAGCTCGAAAGGGGCCGAGCTACGAAAGCCCGGAGGAGGCCGAGCTAGGGAAGCTCGAAAGGGGCCGAGCTGCGGAAGCCCGGAGGAGGCCGAGCTACGGCAGCCCGGAAGAGGCCGAGCTACGGAAGCCCGGGAGGAGGTCAGCCTTAGCCACCTCGCACGGATATCAATGCAATGACGATTTTACCCCCCAACATTATTTTGGTATACCAGTCATATATCATCAAATTTCTAAAAAACCCTTAAATTAAATTTATTAAAAATTTATATATTATATATTTAATTTTAAAAAATTATATTTATAAATGATAATGTTTTAAAAAAATATAGTTATAAATTATATTCAAAGCGACTAGTGAGGATGCTAGAGGCCACGAATCGAAAAAAAATTTGCAGTGCATCGTGGGGCCGCTGGGCAGGGGAGATGCATGGCCCGACTCCGTTGGAGGGGATGTGGCTCGGCATCTTCGACATGTGAATAGGGAGCGATCGAAGAAAAAAGAGCAATTTTATCAAAAAGTAATTATCAAATTACTATATCTTTGGTAATGTGGATAATCACCCCTTCTTGAGGTAATCTAGATTACCTCATGAGAGGTAATCTAGATTACAACTATAAGATAGATTGCTATTCAAAATATATACCAAACATAGTTATCTGGTGGGGCCCATTTAAATTACCAGTAATCTGGATAGATTACCTGCTACCAAATGCCCTTAGTATGATTTTTTTTTTGTCAGATAATCAAGGTGCTATGAAGCAAGCTCAACTAAAGGTGAAGGACATTTGGGTGATGCCAGCTAGCGAGCGTATTGTTTTACAATTCAATCCGTCTGGCCAACCAATTGGTGAGTCAAGTGGCATATTAGCGAGCTTTATAGGGTCATGGCATCAGATGTCAAGTTGTTTCCTATAAGCTATCATAATTGGAAACGTGTTTCCGATGCTGACAAACAAAGATGTTATAAGGATATTATACATGTAATAAGTATTGTATTTTCTTCTTTCTATTTAAGTTAATAAATTAGCATATATAAATTAATTATGTTTGTTTGTTATGCTATGAAGAAAAAATTTCATTTTGAGGATGCTATTGGGAAAAAGATGGATATTAAGTCAACTTGCAAAGCATTGGAGGGACAACCGTTGTAGCTTATTCAAGGAATTTTATAAACCAGAAAAAGGCAGAGAAGAAAATACTATGACCCATCCTGGATGGATTGCACAAGAGCAGTAGGCAGCTTTTATTGATTATCGCTTGAATCCAGAGACAATGGTAAAATCTATTATATATATATATATATATATATATATATATATATATATATATATATATACACACACTTAAATATATTGCTATGATACTAAAACTTCTTATTTGAATTATAGAAAATGGTTGAAACTAATACTACAAATATACAAAAGTTGGTGACTCTGCATACTAGAGGATCCAAGAGCTTTGCTAGAAAACTGCATGAGATGGTATGAATTCATAAATATGTCTTCAATAATGTAATGCTATTATAAAACTAATGTTATTTATTTAATTAATATTAGGAAACCAAGATTGGAAGAAAAGTGATTAGGGCGCATTTTATATTGAAACGCATGAGAAGGCAAACAGCTCATTTCTGAATGATTTAGCAATAGTTATTTGTGTAAGTTTGAGATGTTTATATTATGTTAATTTATGTTTGGATGATTTCAATAATTCAATTATTTCGCTTAACTCTTCTAATACTTGTCTGTAGGAAAATATTTCTAATCTCGAGTCACAAGAAGGCTCTTCCGACACTATTGGCCCACATGATACTCTTGCGCAGGTTTTAGGCCCAGAGCATTCCGGTAGGATTTGGGGTTTAGGATTTGGCCCCACACCTTCATAGCTCTTCGGATCAAACACTAACAGTGTTGGATTTATTCCTGAGGTTGGTTATGATGCTTCTAATGAAGTGGCGGAATTAAAGTCTCAGCTACAATCTAAAGATGAAGAAATACAAACATTAAAGAATTGTGTGCAATATATCTTCAAGGGTGTATTCAAAGATGCGCCACCACTGTCAGAGTTTGCTGCAATACTTAATCCTAAGGTATAATGTTCATATTTATTTATTATTAGAAATCTTCTATTACCAGATTTACTCAGATATTTAATGTCCTTTTTCTTCCAAGATTATGCACGTGCTCCACGCCCTTCATCTGCATCAAGTCATGCGCCAGACAGTTAGGGAATGATTTACAGTTGTAGTATGTTCTATTTTGGAATGTTTAATTAAACATTGTGACAAATCGTTATAACTTGTTGACATATTAATTGTATGTTTCTTTGATAATTTAATTCAATATATGATTTGAGAATTTTTTCATGGTTGATAATGTTAGGAATAATTTCATGATGTAGAATCAGTATGTATATATATATATATATATATATATATATATATATATATATATATATATATATATATCTATATATAATATAAAAAAATATTTTTAAAAATAATTTATAATTAGCTGCGGTTGCAAAACTACCGCTAAAAGAAATCCAGAAATGACACATCCTTGCGGTCATCAATAAAAAAGCCTGTCGCAAATAACCACCAAAACTGCCACTAAAAGAGCAACCTAATGATTTTTTTTTTAATTTCTGGTGGTCACTAACCCGCCAGAAAATATAGCCAACCGTCGCTATCATTTAGCGGCGGTTATTCTAGCGGTCGACTAATAACTGTCATAAAATGCCTCCCGATGGGTGCAACAATGGTGGTTCTTTGACTGCTGCTAGGTTCATTTTGCGGCTGTTATAATCGTCGCTAAATGTAAAAAAAAAGCATCACAAATACTCGCTTCTTTGGTAGTGAGATAGGCTTGAAGCATGCATGGAACGCTTTTCTTAAGCGTTATTTGCATTCTCTCGAATGCTTTGTGGGTAAATAACAAATACGCCATAGGATACGACAAGCTTGGATCGAGTTTGCATGAAAGCACTAATGAAAACTCGATTGTAGATAAGAACTAAGATTGGATATAGTTTGATTTATGTGTGTATTTATAGAGGTTGAGAGCCGTAGTGCTGGTGCCTAGCATGCATCGATTTCCAAAGAGTCGCATTGCTTTGCAACACATCTGACGCAAAATTTTGAATCGAAGCATCACGCCGCTTTGGCTTCCGAGACAAGAATCATTGTGAGAGAATTCGTGACTATTCCTTAAACACATTCACATACACCTACTTAGTTTATTTAAATAAAATCTCAATAATCTCCACTTGTTTAAAACAAACTAAGTTCACATCTAACATTATGAACAAGGAGCATTAATACAGCTAGGTATCTTTCGATTTGAGCCTAACCTTAGTGAAAACACCACAAAGCTTTAACGAAATTTCAGGTAGCATAAACGCTTTAAACAAGTTATTCCTTATGTTAAAACCGATGATTTTTCACACACACTCCTTAGTATTTCTTGTCTACACCACACGCTTAGCACCATTTATAGCCATATACTCATCCATTTCATAAATATTTATGAGAGAAACTCTACTCTCACTTGAGGCGGCACCATCTCAATATTCACATAGATAAAATTCTTTCAGTATCTTTGTTACTAACAGATACTTGTCCATAATGATTGAACTTCATTAAGAGTTCGAAGACTCAACCCTCCAACCATAACAGCTAGTACTCACAAGTTAGACACTTCGAGCCATCCACTTATCAACAATTTATTTTTACCCATTGAACCTAAAACTTGTCATTTTCTAGTGTTAGGTTGGGTTGCCATCATTGGTGGATATTTAATCATGGAGTTTAAGACCCATACCAATTAAGATCTTTTTCACTAAATCTCTTAAAAGAGGTTTAGTGAAAGGATCAGCTAAATTATAACTGGATCTCACAAATGTGAGTGAAATTATTCCATCCTTAATTAATTTTCTCACATACTCATATCGTAGACTAATATGTCTAGACTTTCCATTGCACAGTTCGTTGTAAGCTCTAGCTAAAGTAGCCTGGCTATCACAATGTATCGATACTGCTGATACATTTTCACAAGCCAATGGGATTTCTAGAAGAAGATTCCTTAACTACTCAGCCTCTTGTCCTGTTGATGCAAGAGCCATAAACTCTGACTCTATAGTCGAATACGTGATACACATTTGTTTCTTGAATTTTTAAGAAATTGCTCCACCAGCTAGTGTAAATACCCAACCTATGGTAGATTTACTATCTCCCACACTTGATATCCAACTTGCATCGGTATATCCTTCCAAAACAGCAGGAAACTTTGAATAGTGAAGACCAAGATTTTTGGTTTCCATAAGATATCCAAAAACTCTCCCAATTGCCTTCCAATGCTCAACACTTGGACTGCTAGTAAACCTACTTAGTTTACTAACCGAAAATGCTAAATTAGGTCTAGTGCATTGCACCAAATATATTAGACAACCAATTGCACTTGCATATTCGAGTTGAGCCATACCTCTTCCATCATTCTTTGCAAGTTTTATACTTGGATCAAATGGAGTATTTACTTCTTTGAATTTTAGGTATTTGAACTTGTCTAACGCTTTCTCAACATAGTGTGATTGACAAAGTTCAAAACCCTCACTATTTTGTTTCATCTTGATGGCCAACATAATATCCACATTTTTAAGAGCTTTCATTTTGTTTCATTTTGAATGAGGACGTCGCTCGTGATCGGAGTCGTTATTGCTGCTTTCATAGAGACTATGGCCATGATACTGAAGACTGCCTTAATCTGAAGCATGCCATTGAGGAGCTCATCTAGCGGGGCTAATTCAGGAAGTTTATCCAGAAGGGAGGGCCTCCGATCGTCCCAGCTCTAATGGGGCCTTTGCCTGCTCAGGCCAACATCGATAATGCTCAAACGGAATGAATGGTAGGCATGCTTTCCTGGGGGACAACTATGTCTTCTAAAAGATTGAGGTGTTAGGAGGGAATAGAAAATGTAATCTTTTTTCTAAAGGAGAGTTAGCAGTGGGGGGCAATCTGAATGATGATAGTGTTGTCGTCTTTATGACAATCGCTAAACATCCTGTAAAAAGAATTTTAGTGGATAGTGAAAGCTCCGTCGACATCCTTACTTATGATGCCTTTGTTCGGATAAATATATCTTCCAGCTCTCTTCAACCAGTGACAATGCCTCTCATCGGTTTCATAAGAGATTCAGTGAAAGGTGAGGATGAAATTATCCTATCGATCATACTAGGATCACCGCCGTGTCAAAGCACTGTCCTGATGAGATTTTTAGTGGCCCGAGTGCCCTTGGCTTACAACGCCATACTCGGTCGGCCAGGTTTAAACCTCTTAAACACGATGATATCTACTAAATGCCTACTTGTGAGATTTCTTATCAGTGAGGGAATCAACAAGATGCATGGGGAGCAAAATTTAGTATAATTATGCTATCATATAGCCTCCAGCCCTTAGGAGGCGGTGATGCCACCAGCCTCAGTGCTGCTGAGATTAATTTTCTCACATACTCATATCGGAACTAAGCTTGCGCAAGAGTTCGGAGTAAAGCATCTCAGGGCCTTCACCGACTCTCAACTCATCTTTGGATAAATCACTAGGAAATATGAAGCTTGAGACCCAATTATGTCTGGATATCTAAATAAAATTAAGTCACTGAGCTTCTCATTAGCTTATTTTACTATTAGTTATATTTCTAGGAGCAAAAATGCCAGAGCCGATACCTTGTCATGGCTAGCCACTTTGGTAGATAACACATTAAGAAGAACATATGTTAAGCACCCGGAGACTCCAAGTATTGATGCAGCGAAAGAAGTTCTATCGGTTACGCAAGAGTCAACATGGATGGATGCCTACATCCACTACCTCGCTGACGGTATTCTCCCGCTGATCCCATAGAAGCCAGGCTACTCAAGTGGAGGGCTTCCAGGTTTGTATTGCTGAATGGGCAGTTATACAAGAAGTTCTTTTTTATCCCCTTCTTAAATGTGTCAGCCCTGCGGACACTAATTATATCCTTAGGGAGATTCATGAGGGCCCATGTGGGAACCGCCTGGAAGGCAGATCACTGGTGCACAAGGCTCTTCGCTAGGGATACTATTGGCTTACTATGCAAAAGAATGCTGTTGAGCTAGTCCAAAAGTACGATAGCTGCCAGCGATATTCTAATGTCCAACGATAGCCAACCTCTCAGCTGAGCCCGCTCTCTGTTCCATGGCCCTTCGCTCAATGGGAAATGGATATCCTTGGACCATTCCCTCCAGCTTTAGGTCAACAAGGTTCTTACAAATTGCCATCGACTACTTCACCAAATGGGTTAAAGTTAAGGCATTAGCCAAAATCATTGGAGTAAGGTAAGGGCATTTTTCTGGAAGTCTATTATCTATCGATTTGGCCTACCTCATACTATCATCATCGATAATGGTTGACAATTCGATAATGCTGCATTCAAGACTTTTGGTATCGGCCATCGATTCACTTCTGTCAGACATCCATAAACTAATGGAGAAGCAAAAATTATAAATCAAACCATCCTCTGGGGACTCAGAACTCGACTGGATGAGTTCAAAAGCAAATGGATGGAGGAACTCCTAAGTGTACTATGGGCGTATCGTGCGACTCCAAGGATCCCCATAGAAGAAACTCTTTTCAGCCTTGTCTTCGGATCTGAAGCAATCATCCTGATGGAGATCAGTCTTCCAAGCCCTCGGATGGAGTCATATAATGAAGAAGATAATTCTGATCAACTAAGGGTCAGCCTCAACTTCATCGATGAGATCCAAAACCAAGCGCGGCTCAAGATGGTTATCTTTTGCCAGCGAACAACAAAATATTACAATGCCCGGGTCCACCTTAAGATATTTTGCCTAGGGCATTTAGTCCTCAGAAGGGCCAAGATATCTAAGCCAACCAAAGGGGGCAAGCTATCTCCAAATTGGAGGAGCCCTATTGAATCACCAAAGCACTTCACCAAAGAGCTTGTCAACTCGAGGAGCTTGACAAGCGACAATCCTGCATACTTGGAACATGGATAACCTTCCCTAGTATTATCAATAGTAAGTGTATTCGATCGATGAATATATGAAGAGTCTTAAATTTTATCATTCTATTTTGGTTTAGATAATTCTATAGTTTTAAAAGAACCTCAGCGGCCCCGCGATCATAAGGACACCCCTAGGTCGGCAACGAGAAACCCCCAAGGCGTTCAAGTTCTATGGTCTCAATGGCCTCGAATCAACTCCCGGGCCGGCACCGAGAAAACCCCATGATAGTTTCAAAAGGATCTCAGTGGACTTGCGATCATAAGGATTTCAAGTCCTAACTGAGTCAACTCCGGGCCGGCACCGAGAAATCCCTATCATAGTTTTAAAAGGACCTCGGCGGCCCCGCAATAATAAGGACACCCCGGGCCGGCACCGAGAAACCCCTGTAGTAATTTCAAAGGAACTCGGCGGCCTCGCGATCATAAGAACACCCCTGGGCCGGCATTGAGAAACCCCCAAGGCGGTTTAAGTCTTATGATCTCGGCAGCCCTGAGTCAACTCCAGGGCCGGCACCAAGAAAACCCCATGGTAGTTTCAAAAGGACCTCAGTGGCCCCATGATCATAAGGACACCCTCGGATCGGCACAGAGAAACTCCTATGGTCTCGGCGGCCTCGAGTCAACTCCCGGGCCAGCACCGAGAAACCCTCGTCATAGTTTCAAAAGGACCTCGGCGGCTCTGGGATCATAAGGACACCCCCGGGCCAACACCAAGAAACCCTCATGGTAGTTTCAAAAGGACCTCGGTGGCCCCGCAATCATAAGGACACCCCCGGGCCAGCACCGAGAAACTTCCGAGGCAGTTCAAGTCCTATGGTCTCAGCGGCCCCGAGTCAACTCCTTAGCTGGCACCGAGAAACCTCCGTGGTAGTTTCAAAAGGACCTCGGCGGCCCTGCAGTCATAAGAACACCCCTGGGCTGGCACCGAGAAAACTTTGAGACGGTTCAAGTCGTATGGTCTCTGCGGCCCCGAGTTAACTCTTGGGCCAGCACTGAGAAACCTCCGTGGTAGTTTCAAAAGGACCTCAGTGGCCCCACGATCATAAGAACACCCCCCAAGCTGGCACCAAGAAACCTCTTGGTAGTTTCAAAAGAACCTCAGCAGCCCCATGATCATAAGGACACCCCCGGGCCGGCACCGAGAAACCTCCGAGGTGGTTCAAATCCTATGGTCCCGGTGGCCTCAAGTCAACTTCCGGGATGGCAGAGAAACCCTCATGGTAGTTTCAAAAGGACCTCGGCGGCCCCGCAATCATAAGGACACCCTCAGGCCGACACCGAGAAACTCCCAAGGTGGTTCAAGTCCTATGGTCTCGGCAGCCCCGAGTCAACTCCCAAGCCGACACCGAGAAACCTCCGTGGTAGTTTTAAAAGGACCTCGATAGCCCCACGATCATAAGGATACCCCGGGCCGGCACCGAGAAACCCTCGAGATGGTTCAAGTCCTATGGTCTTGGTGGCCTCGAGTCAACCCTCGGGTCGGCCGAGAAACCCCTGGGGTGATGGCCGGCATCAGCATTCAAGGAACACTTCAGCAAAAGCCCGAGAGATGAAGGCAAGCCTAAGTGTCCCTATGAAGTCCGTATATCAAATTGCCGACTCTCCAAGTATGCTCAAGAGACCGAAGGTGCATTTTGTCGAATCTGGAGGCTAACGCTGAAAGGACATGATCACCAAAAGACTAAGGCATTACAAAAAGATAAGTTTATCATATTGAACAAAATATTTATTTCATTAATCTTATGACAGTGTCATACAAAAGGACCGACATTGGTCGAATTACAAAATGTTGGAAATAGAAAAATAAATAAACTCTAGGGCTTGGTGGGTCCCAGCTCGTCATCGGTGTCACCACTCTCCAGATCCTCCTCTTCATCTTTAGGCCGAATACGCTCAAGACCGCTTATTTTGAAGATCCAGGAGATCCTCTCTTTGCACTTCTCGAAGCCATGGAAGAAGGCGTCGATGACCGCTTCACTCACCTCCGCAGAAAAATCGGTGGAGCCTTTATAGTGATCCACGGCCTCCCGAGCTTTGGCTTTAGTGGCGGCCATGGCCTCCCGAGCTTGGGCTTCGGCAGAGACCACCTTCTCCTAAGCTTGGACCTCGACAGCGGCCAACTTCTCCATAGCTTCTTGGGCCTGAGCCTCAGCAGGGGTCTTCTTCTTCCAGGAAGTCCGAGCATCTGACTCCGCACAAGCCTGCTTCTCCATGGCAGCTCGGGCCTCAGACTCAGCCTTATTGGCCCTCTCTTTAGCATGCCCCAACTTAAAGAGAGCATCTTCCAGCCTCTCCTCAGTCGGCCTAAGCCTCATCATGGCATCCACCAGTTTGGCCTCGGTGACTCTAGCCTTACTCTCGGCTTCCTCTGCCTGAGCCTTTAAAAAGTGGCTCCCCTCCTGAGCAGCCCAGAGCTCGCCGGCCGCATTCATCTCTCAGGCTCACATCTCGGCCAATTCCTTGGCCAAAGTATCAGCCCAGGTCTTGGCGGCAATTAGTTCATCCCGAGCACGCCCGCAGTTGTTGAGGGACCCAGCGTAGGTGTCCCGAAGGACAAAGAGGCCATTGGACATCTGCATGAACCAATCGGTTGGAGCTCAGACCAAATACCCATATCATATCCAAATAGAAAAAGAGATGGAATCAGCAAACTTACTTGGAGGGCGACGGTGAAGAGACTGCCGAGGACGTCAGCAATCGATCGGTGGTGGAGCTTAGTCTGGAAGGTCGGAGGCTGGAGCGCCTCAATATACACTTCACCAACCAACCGCTATTCATTGCCATTACTCGAGACGACTGGCCCCCTGGGGCATTGTTAGGGGACGTCCCTCCTTCTTCCAGCCTCGATTGGGGAGCTGGTGGGACGTCATCTTCAACTTCCTCCACTAGAGTCATCCCAACCCTCACCTCCGGTACAGCTTCACCTTTGGGTTCGGCGGTGGCCAAGGCCTCTTCCCTCGATAGCCCTGCCTCAACTTCAATAGGAGGAACCCCTGCTGCTGGTACTTTGGCAGGGGGATCCTCCCTTCTCGACTCTTCCAGTGGGGCGGCCTCAGGAGCCATAGAAGGAGCCGTGGGGGGCTGGGATGACCCGTCCTATTCTTCCATGCAAGGCTTCTTAGGTGCTGCCCTCGCCATGTCACCAATGGCCTTTTTCCTCTTTCGAAGGCCTGCCATCAAGAAGTCAGAAAAAAACTTCATTGCTGCACAAAGGAAAAAAGATCGGAGTCAAAAAAAAAGTGATAACTAAGGGGATATAGTGCTCATTGGGGGTTGATGTTGGTACACCGGTGCTACGCCGGTCGCTGGCGTTATGCCAAATTCACGGAGGTTGTCCTCTCCGATAGCAGTTCCTAGTAGGGAGGAATGACGAATGACATCAGTAAATCGAACATTTCTCAATCTTTCTCATTTATAGTCGAGTTTTTATTAGGGCTAGTGTCAGGAATGCCCCAACCCATCTTCACTCTGTCCATATGAACACAGAAAAACTGGAACTTCCAACCTTTGATTTTGGAAGGCAGGTCAAGTTTGAGGACTCTTTTAGGTTTGGAGGCAAAGCTTCACCACCCGGCCTTATTAGGATTTCAAAGTTTGTACAAGGCCCGAAACAAAGAAACTCGGATAGAAAGTCCATGAAAATGGCAGAGTACTATAAAGGCACAGATAATCCGAATAGAGTTCGGAGTTAACTACACCGGGACAAGATTATACCTATCTAAGAGGTTGAGGAAGAAGGGATGGAAAGGAAGACAATGTCCACTCTTGAAAAACTCTTCATACAATGCAATCCTACCAGACTGGCGCCGTTCCTTAAATGATAAAAGGAATTCGAAGAGACTTTACCTTTTTGGGAGTGCATGCCCACCGTCACTAATTTATGGCACACAAAGCCCAACAAAGCAAAAGATTTTGAGCTCCTTTCACTTGGCAAGTACTGCGTGCGTGAGCGTCAAGACTCAGGAGCGGGTGGGCATATGATATGGCTGGTAAAAGCCAGGTGAACGTTAACGACCAAAATCACCTAACGACAGGAGTGGATGGGGTGCCAACGGCCCCAGCTCCTAGGCAGCCCCAGCTCATAAGCGGCCCTAGGCGACCCCAACTCATAAGCGGCCCTAAGATGGCCCCTGCTCCTAAGCGGCCTTGAGGCAGCCCGGCTCCTAGGTGGCCCCGGCTCATAAGCGGCCCCGAGGCAGCCCCTACTCCTAAACGGCCCTGAGGTGGCCCCGGCTCCTAGGTGGCCCTAGCTCCTAGGCGGCCCCGGCTCTTATCTTATCTTATCTTTAAGATTAACTTCAGCTTCTCAAACAAGCCTTCACTTCTGACAAGGTCGGATTCACTAACCACCTTTGATTCATATATGTCTAATAAGATAAACTCTATCGCTTTTGGCATAAGCCTAAGAAGTCATAATCCATCATGAAGCATTAATGACTCTGATCAGATAAGCCCAAAAAGTTATCATCTGCCATAAAAGTATCAATCACGCAGTTCAGATGAGATAAATTCACTAATTTGACACTCCGTTTACAAAGTCGTGGCTCATCATGAAATATACAAAGCTTCCGAAGCAAGTTACACCCACCCCAAGTATTAATAAAATGGATAAAAGGGACCTCTAACCAAGGTATGAACACTCAAGCACTCAGAGAGCATTATCATTTCTCTCACTTTCTTGAGCTTCTTTAAGCTCACAGCTGTGATTCTGATTACTAACTTGAGCATCGAAGGGTCTCCGTCGGAATATCCGGTCTCTAAGACTTCTTGCACATCTTGATGCCAAGGTGAAGCTTCCTTAGCAAATTGATGGCACGATCCACTGATGCTCAAGGACATCAGCTTAAGATGATCATGTATCATTATATAGTTTATCATAAACCTCCAAACAAATGAAACCTAACAAGTGATGCACTGCCACTATCTCAATTTGTGTTTGAACTTGTTTTTCTTCGCATACGCCAAATTATACAGCTAACTTTCCTCAAAACGATATGGTAGTTGACTGCATAACAGTCAGGGGTGGTTGTGAGTCTTAATCATAAGAAAGTGGCCTTATATGCTCGTCAGTTCTTGATACAAACTAATTCATGAGGAGTTTTTGAATTCACCGGATGGTAGACTGAAAATATATCAATGTACAAGCTTTACTAGCTCTTCCTAGCCCTTGTTGCTGTAGTCCCCAGACAGACAATAGCTGGCAGCTATCATTCGCTGGCGGCCATCAAAATGAGATCAGGAACATTGTGGACAAATGATTGGCCAAGAATATATAAAGGAATAATAATGGCTGTTAGCTCTAGGAATTGAAAATATTACTTGTTCTCTGCTCAAATTTAGATGTGAATACTTTTTTGGATTCAAAATTTTAGCTAAAGCCACGATATCATTGCTTGTCATTTAGAACCCTATGTGTTTTGCTCTATGTTGTTGATCCATTCGTTGATAATTTAAGCTTCTGGGATCCAGTAGATACTAACAGGTCGTAGAGCCAATTCTTCTAAAGTCCATGAGTACAAAGCCCTTCAGATTAATTATTTAATTAATCCAGTAAAATCTGCTAATTTATTCCTTCATGTGCATGCTCTAAGTTGTACAGTGAGTGGCGTGGAAAGGGATAAATATGGAACCCACGCGCACATCCATTTGAAGAGATTCCTTACACAGTTTTATATATCGTGCCACTCATTTGTGTTTTCATCGTTTCTCTTATATTTTATCCATCAAGTTTCAATAGATTCAGCATTTTTGGTATAGCTTGCATGTTGAGGATTTGGAAACTCGAATCTTACAGAGCTTAAATTCTCAACAGAACAATCTTGATGAAGAATTTCATTGTAACAACAAATAAGAAGAAAACAATGCAAAACTTGGGAGAATTCCATGTTCAAGAGATGTTGCATTCTTGCTGGGGTCTACATTTGAGTCTCGCTTAAAAACAGCATGACAAAGTAAAAGAAAATTTTTTAAAAAAAATTAAGAAATTAAGAAGGTTCTCATGTGACCTGCTGCAGGCCCGTTCTAAAATAATAAAAAGCCTAGAAAGGAAGACTAATAACAAAATTTTCGTTGCTTCTCATGTGATTCTGGATGTGGACGCAAACTACTCTACGCTTGATGGGACTGATGGCCATTCAATGATCAGAAGAAGCCAAAATTTTGTAGGGAAGCTCTGGTCTACCATGATTAAGGTAATGCATGCATGGACGTGGACAAATATTTACACAAATTTCATAGTCCCGTTTCACTGATATGGCTTAGTTGTTTGTTTATTTTTTTTTTTGTTTTTTTATCCTTTCCTTTCTTTTTAACAGAAGTGTGTTGACTTCTTTGCATTTAACTGGACTCATTAATCTGGAAATATGATGACGTTAATTAACACTGTGAAGCCGAAAGTTTAGGCCCTTATCTTATGGATTAAGAATGTAGCCTCTCATTTTTTAATCCGAAAACCTTAATCATATAAAATCCTTTTCCTTTCTTCTTAATTATTAAATCAATGTTTCTAGAGTTGTTACTGCTTTTGTTATTACTGTTCAATATATCTAACAAATCGGATTGAGTTACTACTCTTATTATAACTGCTCTTGTTGTTGATTTGAACTAAATTATTAATATATCTTTTTTTTTTTTTTTTCCTAAACCCCTTATGGTTCATCTATACAATGAATTATGGCATTTTACTTAGATTTAGTGTCATCCAACGATACCGATCGATAAGAGTTGGATACATCTAAAGAATCAAAATTGTCCAAAATATGAAGCTGATATTAAGAAGTTTATGAAAAGGCAAAGCTTCATGTTAATGAAGAAGGAAAGATACGTTGTCCTTGTGTACGGTGTTATAATGATTCAGGGCATAAGCCTGATTTAGTTAAATTATACTATTCATTAAGGGGTTTCTCGAAGACGTATCAAACGTGGTATTTTCATGAAGAACAATTTGAAAGCAATGTGTGCCCAGAATTTTAATATAACCAAATGGGCATCAACGATAAAATTTTGCTGGAGCTCAGTGAAATTGGACTGTACCCAGACTCTGTAGTAAGTACCTTATCCTATATCTTTCAATGGATGGGCATCCATTCTTCATAAGTATTTGCAATTATTTTAAGATTTGATTGGCTATTTTCTTTTGCTTCTGGTTCAAACTTCTGTGTTACTCTAGGTGGCTATAAGCAATAATTTTGCTACTCCTTGCAATATTTGTTTAACTGATAGCATACTTAATTCATTATTTTCTGCTAGCTTGCTGCTACCATTATAAATGCACCTTGAATTAATCATCTATTGCTGCTTACAACTTGTTTTTCTTCAAATCTTCTTCATTTTTCTATCATTTTAATAGCGGCTACATTCTAATTTATAAATTATTGAAAGATTTACCATATTTGCTAGGGTCTTCATGCAATTGTGACAAAAAATTCAAAAATAATAAAAGATCATTTATTCCATATAGTTCTTTTGTTTTTAAAAGAAAGTTCTTCATCACCCATTTCTTCCAATAGTAGGTTTGAGAATTGACGGTACTTAATCAAGGATAGCTATTGGTCTTTGATAAAAATTGGGACTTGATATTTAATTGTAAAGCTAATTACATTTTATACCTTATAAATTTCACTTATTCTGAATTCCTAGCCTTCTAGATTTTTTTTTTTTTTTTGCAATTTACAATTAGAAAGTACAAAACTATGTTTTTTAAAGCATACATGTGCTAGTAGTCTTATTAGCTTTCTTTATTGTCTTATTATTTGTTGAAAAGAGGGTAGAATTTGTTTCGGTTTATTTTGTTGATTTTGTAGCGAATAAATAGGGATGGCAATTTTTGTTGTTTTTCTTGATCCGCATGAAAAACTACCTCATTTCTCCAATCCCCATGGAAGAATTTTTCTTTCCATTGGAATGGAAACGGGACGGATAAATTTCTAACCTTGTAAATGGGGATCAAGCAAGGATGAAGAGTGTACTCTTTATCCCATGGGTCTCCTATCCTTGTCCCATGAAGTCCTCATATATTTATATTATTTAAATACTTTTATATTATTTTAGTATTATAAATATAACTCTTTATATATAACCTAAAATACCTTAAGACTCTATGTGCTCACCTCCTTTTCCTCTCTGCAATCTGAGATGTCCAAAATTAGGGTATTGCTTTGCTCCCTCAAGTGCATTGAGTCATTTGAAAAGAAGAAGTTTAGATATTTGTTTAGCACTATGGGCTTTGAGTTTCATATTATCAGTTAGTTGGGCACTTTGGGTGATGGACTTTGTATTTTATTAAGACTTGCTATTAGATGTATTTATTTTTTATAAACTAATTCATGGTTATGTACATACTTATGTTGTCTTTCCTTTGAAGTTACTATGTTCCTAGTCAATTTGTTAAGTATTTTAGTCATGGACTTTGTATTTATTGAGACTTATGATTGGATGTGTTTATTTCTTGTGATGTAGTTCACGATTATGGACTTATGTTATTATGCTTTTTTTCAATTATGGTTTAATTTATTTCTTATGAATTAGCTCATGGAATTGGCAATTATGGTAAATTTATTTGAAACTATTTTATTAGTTATATAAAATTTAATACTTTATTTTTATTTTCTATATGTAGTGAGCAAAAATCAAAATATTTTAATATAAAAAAAGGGGTTGGTTGGAATAGTCTATGTGGGGAAGGGGATATCGATAAGAATGAAGATGGGGATCTTATAAAAAATAAGTTTGGTGGGGATGGGGATTCTAATGGGGATAGGGATTCGAAATTTTTTGTCCCCATTAGCTAGAATGGAATGGGGATTGGGATAAGGGGCTAAAATAGTGGCGAGAGCGGAGAGTAGCTCCTTGCTCAATTCTGCCCCATTGTTATTCCTAGAAACATTTTGCTCTGACCTGGTTAACGATTTGAGCATATAGTGCTTATTATATATCATTTACTTATATGTGGTAATATTGTTTATCTTACTCAATCATTCCAAAAAAAATAAAATAACATTATGCTTTCATGTCGTTTTAGCCTGACTCAGAGCGAAGATAAAGATATTAGCAATGGATTCGATAAATTAGAGGGAGAGCTCTATGAGTAGGTATGACTGTGAATAACCTCTTCTTTCTCAGCTTCTTTATAAAATAATTCCTTCTTGCTATGTTACTTTTCAAAGGACAAAATCATGCCAACCAGTCACTTGCACTGACTGTTGTCCCTTATTGCATCTCATGGGAACAAAGTATATTTTTGTGATTCTATTGGATGTTCAGCGGAAAAAGAATTGAAAGGTATTATTAATACGTAAGTATTTATTTCTTTATAATTTTATAGTAATTTGCCTGGATTATATCATTTGAATCTTACACCATTATTATACTTTGTTATATCAGTGCACTCAAAATATACAACGCTAAAGCTGACCAAGTTGCAAGAAAAACACTTACTTGGGAGTCAGTTAAGGTATATTGAGTTGCACTTTTTTTATTAATTCATAAAATTATATCTTATTTGTTTGAATCTTATAAAAACTTTTAAATTCATTTTTTAAGTGTCCTAAGCAACCATTAGGTGTTGAATATAGCTATTATGTCATCATGTATATGAAGAGATCATTGAGAATCATATCATTTCAACCGATGAAAAGGTAGGTTATTATTGCATGATTTATATAAATAATACTTTTTATAGTTTTAAATTTTTATGTCATGTGTTATTTAGTGCTCATTTTCTAAGTAACTTATATATATATGCAGTTTGGCGAGAAGAAAACATATAAACAAGAAGAGATCAACATTATGTGCGAAGAATGGATCAACTACTTGCAAGGTTTCATTTGAAGAAATGTTATGGATGTTTATGTATATTGAAGTTTGGATTATCTGAAAATGTTATGGATGTTTGTATGACAGTATTGGATATTTAAATTCAATATATTTGGGGTTTTTTTAGAATTGAAAGTATATATTTGTATGACAGTATTGAATATTTGTATGACAGTATTGGATATTTCAATTTAATATTTTTTAAAAAATTTAGAATTAAAAGTATATGTTTATGATAGGATTAGATATTATACTACGTTTTGAATATAAAAAACATAGTCTAAATAAATGATAGACTACATTTTTCAATAAAAAAGTAGTCTTTTGTACTACATTGTCTTATAAAAACGTAGTCTAAATGTATTTAAAGACTACGTTTTTATGACTTTTAACTACGTCTAAAAACGTAGTCTTTAAGAGAAACTTTTAACTGCACTCACCTAGACTACATTTTAGAAAACGTAATCTAAATATAAAAGACAATGTTTTTTAGACGTAGTCTAATTAAAAAATTATTGCAGTGAATAATCACACATTGATTATAAGCATGCAATATGGAGCATATTTGACCAAATTAAGATGGAGAATCTAATGGATTTGAATCATTCTTGTTCCATATTAGACTAATTCAAGGTAAAGAATCTAATGGATTTGATGGGTTTAAATCATTCACATCAATACCCACATTTGTTTAAAGCAAATATAGACAAACGTTTGGTACCATTCAAATATAAGTAATCAGATCTTGAATATATTAAGTAATAAAAATTAAGATAAATGATTTGATCATAAAAGATGGGAGCCGAATCCACCATCCATATTTCACATGATATATGAGCTTAAGGCATAGTTACTAATTCACATGAAGAGCAATCCAATGGAGGGTTTGTATCATTGTTTTAATTAATATTTTTTAAATATTTATTCTGGATCAAAAAATTTATATGTAATTGTAGGAATATGTAGAAGTTAACAAAAAAAAAAATTGAAAATAACATGAAGAATATAATATGTATATTCATTTTCAATTTTATCTAAGAAAAGGACTGATTTTAAATAAAAATTGATACGGCTGGCCGTTGTTGATTTGCCCGCATCAAAAATAATTAATTATAAAAATATCAGATATGATAACATATACTAAATACCTCTATTCAACTACATAGCCCCTCCCCCTAACAAAAAAAGAGAGAGGAATATTTGAGGTTTAAATAAGTAAAATAAATCACTATAGTAAACAAAATAAAATTCATACCCTAGTACCGGAATTTCAATATGAGTTTGAGATCTAAATTTGCTTTTTATATTTTTTTTATTAAAATTTAAATCTAGATCCAATAAATTTATGGATAGATATCTGAATTCAATAAAATATCAATAATTTTTGTCTGAATCTGATTCAATATAAATCTAGTTGGATGCTTGTTTTCTGCACAAAAGCAAAAAAGAGAGCATGATTGTTCAGAGAGATTCTATGAAAAAAGTTCCCATGATAATTGTTGCTTTTATGTTATCATTGTAATGTCGTTCAGATCTCAAATATAGATTTTCAATCAAATAATTATTCGTATGATGTGATAATTGGTATCATTACAATTGTTCAGGCAATAATACTAGATTTCGAGTCCGGCAAGCGTAGAACATCAAGTGTTGCTTTTGCTTACATAAATTGAACCCATGCATTTATTCAATTCTTAGCAGAATTTGGACATCCCTTTTTTTCACAAATATGTGAGAGGATAAACTTGCACGTGGATCTTTTATTACTAGAAAATGCTTAACAGTACTCAAACGCAGTTGGAATTAGAAATATTTGAAACTGAAATACAAAGAAGAGTCGATTCTAGGAACACCAAACGTTTTAGGCTTTTATCTAATCCGGCTGGATAGACAAATTTTTTATTTTAACTTTAGCATCCATCGTGCGACGCTCCGAAAACACTGCCATATATAATCGACGGGATGGCTTGATTTGCGAACAGCAGCACTTCTGCTCCAAATTGACGTAATGTAAACATTAATTTGGCATCGACTCGATCTGCTTAACAAATTCTTTGACCAAATCGTCCAACGCCAGTCTCGCGGAACCTCCCTCCTCCAAAGCCCTCCTGCTCAACTCCTTCACCTCCCTCGCCCTCTCCCTCACCTTTTTTCCCTCCTCATCTTCTCCCATCAAACACCTCACGCCTCTCTCCACCTCCTCCGCACCCGCCAGCACCCCACCGTTTCCCACCCTGATCTCCGTGGCCACTCCCACCTCTCTCGCCATTTCAAAAGCATTAAAGCGCTGCTCAGCATACAAAGGCCACCCGAGTATCGGCACCCCAGCCACTAAGCTCTCCAAGCATGAGTTCCACCCGCAATGGCTCACAAATCCCCCTACTGCCTTGTGCCCCAGTATTTCAACCTGCGGCGCCCACCCTGGCCACACCATCCCCCTCCCTTTGCTCCGCTCCAGAAAGCCCTCAGGCAGCACCGTGCCAAGGTCAGCAGCATCGCAAGACGGTTGGTGCTTCCGCTTCGGTGGAACTCGCAAGCACCACAGGAATCGATGCTGGCTCCGCTCCAGCCCCAATGCGATCTCCCCCACTTGCTCCCTCTCAAAGCACCCCATGCTCCCGAAGCAGAGGAACACAACCGATCCCTCAGGCTGCCCGTCGAGCCACTGGATGCACTCACGCCCCCCCTCCAGCTGCTTCCCTGCTGATACCACGGGGCCTATCGCGTAGATAGCTGGGGTCGGGCCATCTAGAACGCATCGGCCTTCCGATATCGCTCGAAGTGCATGGGGTTCTAACTCGGAGAAGGTGTTGATAACGATTCCCTTGGCCTCTTGGAACCGACGAACATGGTAAAGGACCCCTTCGCACTCTTTGTTTAATATGGGCTCTGGCATGGCTAGCGGGGGCAGTGAGGAGGTGAGACTCGGGATCTTTATCATCTCCCCTTTGGAGGCTACGCTCGCCATCCCCGAGGGGTACATGAGATCGAGAGTAGGAAGGTAAAGCGTGAGGCCGAGGTTGGCAGCGCCCGAGACGGAGAAGAGGTATGGGGGGATGCCGAGTTCGTCTGCAACATCAATCATGCCACTGGCGGCGAAGTCGATGATGATGGCAGCGATGCGAGGAGTTGATGGAAGGTTGGTGATGGCATCCTTGACGAGGGGCTTATGGGATTCAATGTAGCGACATAATACGGGGAACAAATCTCCGGTAGTTTCGTCGAACGAGAAGTTGATGGGTGGGAGATCAAGGAATTGGATGGAGGTGGAGGCAGCAGAATTAACGATGGAATTGATGGCGGAGGACCAGGCATCGGTCAGGGGTTGCATCACGAGGATGGTGATGGAGAAGTGATTGGAAAGACGTTTTGCCATCTCGATGGCAGGTTTCAGGTGACCCACTCCTGGAGTTGTCAAGAACACCAGCCTCGCTGCCATGGCCATCCTTGTTTTAGAGTGGGGTTGCAGGATGGAGTTGGGAAGGAATATCCTCCTGCTCCTCCTTACATGGGGGGAGAGCTGAGAATTGGAGTTGGAGTTGGTGGTGGAACTAGTCAGGTCATTGCTTACAAATTAAAGTACTTGATTTCTCTAACCAATGAGCGTCCTGACCGTGTTACGTGTGCCCCATGGGTTGGTTTTATAATCTAAAAGCAGTTCTGATCCATGTAAGGATGTAGAACATTATTTTTCTATTTAAATTCTTATCTTTAATTAATTTAGAACTAAAATTTTGTTTTTTTATTGTTAATTCTCGGTGTTGTTATATATATATTGGTTTCGATTAGATTTGGTAGAGAATGTTTTTGGTATGGATCTTTATTTTAATGTTAATTTAAAATTAAAATTGATGATTTTAAAAAATTATACTTTCATAACAAAGAAATATTATTTATCATTATAACACTGTAACAACCATTATTTATCTCAAAAAAATAATATTTTAAATTTTTAATATTAAATTAATAACTATTGTAACAGCAGCTGTGATTGTATTCTAATATAAAATAATGGATAATAATGAAAAATATCATTACCTTTTCCTTCATTCTTTTTTTAAAAAAAAGATATTATTTCTTGAGCTACAAAATCATTGAACAAAGATTTAATTTAAAAAATAAATTTAATTAATATTTTTTAAAAAAGTACAAGTAAATAATAATATTTCTTTTGTTGCTAGTGTTAATTTATAGGACATGGAGATGCATGTCTTGCTTTATATAAACAAAATATTTAAAATATTAATAACATGATTTAAAACAGCATAAGTCCATCGATGGCGTGCTTTTTTTCCTTTTGTTTCACTATTTATATTTGCTAGGCTAACACGTTTTTGAAAATCTTAATTATTTTTTAAAATTAAATGATGCTCGTTGAAAAAAATAGATTTTTTGAGGCACCACTGAGCCAAGGGATGGTATCACGGATATCTCTAATGCATAGTTTACTAATGCCATTGCCATCAAATCTAATCGTTAATGCTAAAGCTAACATGAATTATAATAAATTATTATTTATTTAAAAAACAAGAATAAGTCCTCAATCGTGTAGTCAAATCATTATAACTGTCATGGCATCAAATAACAAAGGAAAATATTATATATTTTTTCATATAATAGAGTTACTTTTTATTTGAGTAAGTGGGGATTTTTTTAAGGAAAAAAAAAATAGTTGGATTCTTTTTGAGCCGCCGTAGCTGAGATGCTTAGTATTTTTTTTTTTTTTTTAGCAGATGGTGATCACATCAATTTAAGATGAATCAAATTTGATATATCAGAGTATAAAATTTATGAAAAAAATAAAAAGATAAGGTTTGTTCGACTTCCAACTTCAAGAATCAGAATAAGACGCTATTCTAGCAGTAATCCAATCTACCATTGAATTAACTTTCCGGTAGATGTGCCTAATCTTGATGCAAGAAATATCCTGGAGGGTAGAATAAATGTCTCCAATCCAGAGGATGATAGGCAAACGGGCGCAAAAATCTTGCCTAATCCAACGAATAACAGTAATGAAATCCCCTTCAATAATAATGCTTAGGACTATTAAATGGATAATTTTTTCATGTATAAATTTCTTTGAGTTTGGATGGAATCTAATAGTTTCTATTTTCTTTATGGCATGGCTGATCAAGTCATGTAAGAACTAACGGATCAAATAACTAACAGAAATGAAAGAAAGATGAATAAAACCCTTCAGCAAAGACTTCTAGACTCTTGATTTCAGAGTCGGCTATCAGTCCCGACTCCAGAGTCGGTCCCCAGTCCCGACTTCGAAGCCGACAGCACCGACTCCAGAGTTTCGACTTCGGAGTCAGCCTCCAGCACTGACTCCAGAGTCGGATCCGACCCAGTGCACTCGGCCTCCACGTGGCCCACCTGGCACATGCGACCCCTACATGGCCCACCTGACATCTGCAACTACCACGTGGTCCACCTACCATCTGCAACTGCACGTGGCCTCCACGGCCACCGCCAGTTGCGGCACAACCTTCCAAAAGTGGTTAAGAAGGATCTCCGAATATGTATAAGAATCTTTGCTCATGATGAGAAGGGGAACTGAATAGCTAAGTCTTTTAGTCCATGATTTATCACTTTCAGATTACTCACTTTAACGTTGAAGGATCCCCACCAAAGTAATCGATCTATGAAAACTATCTTATAGAATTTTGTTAAAAAGAAGGTATTTAAAAATTTTTAGCTTCGTTCTTATCGTTCTTTGGATCCTCATCCTCACTCGACGTTTGAGGAGGTTATTTAGCGACAACACATTGATCAAAAGTTTTCCTAGTTCTTTGTTCTGTTCCATGAGAGGAATTGCACGATGTTCGAGAAGGTGATTTGGCTACAATCAAAAGTTTTCCTAGTTATTTGTTCTGCTCCATAAGAGGAATTGCGGTGACGCAAGTCAAAGAAGAAGAGGATTCTCGATTGGCCAACTTGAAGTCAGATGACGCGACTCTAATCACCAATGACGACTCAAATCTCCCATCAATTTAATCTTCTTGGAGCTCATGTCGCCGTTGCAACTCTGAAGTTGATATCTAAAATAGAGTTCGTGATAAAAATTGGTTCCATTACTTCAGGGTTGGGTCCAGATTACTGGTAGATGCTTATCAAATTATTGGAGTGGTTTAAGAGGTGCTGTAAAGCCTGAGTGGATATCATCCAAAATTTTATATGTAATTGAATCAAATATGTACATTCATTGTCATTTTTATCCTGAGAAAGGATTGATGTTGTATGGAAAATTTTAATTATTAAAATATAATAATATACAATAAATAACTCTATTCAATGCTACGTTTGAGGTTTAAATGAGCGAAAAAAATCACAATGAGAAACAAAATAAAAGTCATAGCCTAGCACAGGAATTTCTATCTGAATTTAGAATCCAAATTTATTTCAAAAAATTCAAATCTTGATCTAGTAAAATTTGTGGATAGCTATCTAGATCCAATGAGATATTAAATTTCTGTCCAAATCCAATTTGAGATAGATTCAGTTGGATGCGCATTTTGAACCCTGAAGTAAAAGAGTGGAGCAGAGTGGGCCAGAAGGATTTCCAATTCTCATTGAAATGAAATTTTTATGTCATCATTGTAATGTTGTTCGGATCTTAAAAACAGTTTTTCAATCCTACAGTTGTTCGAAAGACGTAACATTTGATGACGTTATCATTATATTGTTCAGGGATCAATCCTAGATTTCTAGTTCGACAGGTGTCTCGACGAAAGAACATCAAATGTTCTTTTGCTTATGTAATCTAAAACCATTTATTTAATTCATAATAGAATTTTACTTTCCTTTAATTTTCACAAAGCATCATCATTTTTTTAAACTAGACTAAACGACATAGAGCTGCAATGCAACCTAAGTCCCCTTTTACCCGTTGATTAGGAGCATCTTTAGTCCGCCATGTAGTCCATGAGAAGGGAGTAAACTATGGCCGGACCATGAGCTTGATTGCATGATATTAAGAGACTTAGACACTAGATTTGATCATTCTATTGCTCGAAGGGAAATTATTTCAATCAAGCAGAGTCAAGGTGTCTTCTTGGTGCATGATCGCACTCATGTTGGAACTTTGGCTTTTGTGCTAAATGAATCTTAATTTTTATAGGAGGCATAGAATAGGGACTAGTTTCTTCGCCTGCATGCTTAGACAGGGCGGAGAAGGAAAGGGAAATGATAGGGATGATGATGGATGGATAGAGGCTTTATGGGTATTCAAATAGAACCGAAAAAGATAGATACCATGCCATTATGGCTACCATTATTTTTAGGTAACAATACCATACCAAACGATGTAATTTTTAGGTAACAATTTATTACTAGCCATTATAGCTATCTAAATAAGATGGTGATGGAGATTGTTGACACTTGAGCAACTATTACAATGCTTACAATCATATCACACCAAACTATAAAATTTTTAGGTAACAATTTATTACTAGCCATTATAGCTATCTAAATAGAGATTGTTGACACCTGAGCAACTATTAAGATGCTCTCAAACAATACAATACCAAATTATATAGTTTTTAGGTAATAATTATTGCTAGCCATTTTGGCTATCTAAATAATAATGGTGATAGAGACACCTGAGCAGCCATTAAGATGCTCTCGATCAATACCACACCAAACTATATAGTTTCTAGGTAACAATTTATTATTAGCTATTATAGCTATCTGAGTAACAATGGTGACAAAGATCTTTGATGCCATTAGGAGAGATGGGCAATATACTACTCATAAAAATTGTGAGATGGTTTTGATACCATGAAAGGAATTTGACAAACAAATCAATGAGAAAACTCTATCTCAATAACTTAAGGTTGCATTTGGTGCATCGCCAGCAATTCTAAATGATAATATGGATTATCTATAAAATAGATTATCACTTTATAGATTACCAGCAATGTTGATTACAGTATTTGGTATATATAGGTAATGCAATAGTAATATTGATTATTGTTTTTGGTATGACAAACAGGTTACCAGTCATATATCATCAAATTTCTAAAAAACCCCTAAATTAAATTTATTAAAAATTCATATATATATTAATTTTAAAAAATTATATTTATAAATGATAATGTTTTAAAAAATATAGTTATAAATTATATTCAAAGCGACTAGTGAGGATGCTAGAGGCCACCAATCGAAAAAAATTTCATAGTGCATCGTGGGGCCGCTGGGCAGGGGAGATGCATGGCCCGACTCCGTTGGAGGGGATATGGCTCGGAATCTTCGACATGCGAATAGGGAGAGATCGAAAGAAAAAAGAGCAATTTTATCAAAAAGTAATTATCAAATTACTATATCTTTGGTAATGTGGATAATTACCCCTTCTTGAGGTAATCTGGATTACCTCATGAGAGGTAATCCAGATTACAACTATAAGATAGATTGCTATTCAAAATATATACCAAACATAGTTATCTGGTGGGGCCCATTTAAATTACCAGTAATCTAGATAGATTACCGGCTACCAAATGCCCTTAGTATGATTTTTTTTTTGTCAGATAATCAAGGTGCTATGAAGCAAGCTCAACTAAAGGTGAAGGACATTTGGGTAATGCCAGCTAGCGAGCGTATTGTTTTACAATTCAATCCGTCTGGCTAACCAATTGGTGAGTCAAGTGGCATATTAGCGAGCTTTATAGGGTCATGGCATCAGATGTCAAGTTGTTTCCTATAAGCTATCATAATTGAAAACCTATTTCTGATGCTGACAAACAAAGATGTTATAAGGATATTATACAGGTAATAAGTATTGTATTTTCTTCTTTCTATTTAAGTTAATAAATTTGCATATATAAATTAATTATGTTTGTTTGTTATGCTATGAAGAAAAAATTTTATTTTGAAGATGCTATTGGGAAAAGATGGATATTAAGTCAACTTGCAAAGCATTGGAGGGACAACCGTTGTAGCTTATTCAAGGAATTTTATAAACCAGAAAAAGGTAGAGAAGAAAATATTATGACCCATCCTGGATGGATTGCACAAGAGCAGTAGGCAGCTTTTATTGATTATTGCTTGAATCCAGAGACAATGGTAAAATCTATTATATATATATATATATATATATATATATATATATATATATATATATATATATATATATATATATATATACACACTTAAATATATTGCTATGATACTAAAACTTCTTATTTGAATTATAGAAAATGGTTGAAACTAATACTACAAATATACAAAAGTTGGTGACTCTGCATACTAGAGGATCCAAGAGCTTTGCTAGAAAACTGCATGAGATGATATGAATTCATAAATATGTCTTCAATAATGTAATGCTATTATAAAACTAATGTTATTTATTTAATTAATATTAGGAAACCAAGATTGGAAGAAAAGTGATTAGGGCGCATTTTATATTGAGACGCATGAGAAGGCAAACAGCTCATTTCTGAATGATTTAGCAATAGTTATTTGTGTAAGTTTGAGATGTTTATATTATGTTAATTTATGTTTGGATGATTTCAATAATTCAATTATTTCGCTTAACTCTTCTAATACTTGTCTGTAGGAAAATATTTCTAATCTCGAGTCACAAGAAGGCTCTTCCCACACTATTGGCCCACATGATACTCTTGCGCAGGTTTTAGGCCCAGAGCATTCCGGTAGGATTTGGCCCCACACCTTCATAGCTCTTCGGATCAAACACTAACAGTGTTGGATTTGTGCCTGAGGTTGGTTATGATGCTTCTAATGAAGTGGCAGAATTAAAGTCTCAGCTACAATCTAAAGATGAAGAAATACAAACATTAAAGAATTGTGTACAATATATCTTCAAGGGTGTATTCAAAGATGCACCACCACTATCAGAGTTTGCTGCGATACTTAATCCGCGATACTTAATCCTAAGGTATAATATTCATATTTATTTATTATTAGAAATCTTCTATTACCAGATTTACTCAGATATTTAACATCCTTCTTTTTCTTCCAAGATTATGCACGTGCTCCACGCCCTTCATCTTCATCAAGTCATGCGCCAGACAGTTAGGGAATGATTTACAGTTGTAGTATGTTTTATTTTGGAATGTTTAATTAAACATTGTGACAAATGTTATAACTTGTTGACATATTAATTGTATGTTTCTTTGATAATTTAATTCAATATATGATTTGAGAATTTTTTCATGGTTGTTAAGAATAATTTCATGATGTAGAATCAGTATGTATGTGTGTGTGTATATATATATATATATAACATAAATGTCTATATATACATAAAAAAATATTTTAAAAATAATTTATAATTAGCTGTGGTTGCAAAACTGCCGCTAAAAGAAATCCAGAAATGATACATCCTTGCGGTCATCATTAAAAAATAACCGTCGCAAATAACCACCAAAACTGCCACTAAAAGAGCAACCTAATGATTTTTTTTTATTTTTGGTGGTCACTAACCCGCCAGAAAATATAGCCAACCGTCGCTATCATTTAGCGGCGGTTATTCTAGCGGTCGACTAATAACTGTCATAAAATGCCTCCCGATGGGTGCAACAATGGTGGTTCTTTGACTGCTGCTAGGTTCATTTTGCGGCTGTTATAATCGTCGCTAAATGTAAAAAAAAACCATCACAAATACTCGCTTCTTTGGTAGTGAGATAGGCTTGAATCATGCATGAAATGCTTTTCTTAAGCGTTATTTGCATCCTCTCGAATGCTTTGTGGGTAAATAACAAATACGCCATAGGATACGACAAGCTTGGATCGAGTTTGCATCAAAGCATTAATAAAAACTTGATTGTAGATAAGAACTGAGATTAAATATAGTTTGATTTATGTGTGTATTTATAGAGGTTGAGAGCCGCAATGCTGGTGCCTAGCATGCATCAATTTCTGAAGAGTCGCATCGCTTTGCAACACATCCGACTCAAAATTTTGAATCGAAGCATCACGCCGCTTTGGCTTCCGAGGCAAGAATCATTGTGAGAGAATTCGTGACTATTCCTTAAACACATCCACATACACCTACTTAGTTTATTTAAATAAAATCTCAATAATCTCCCACTTGTTTAAAACAAACTAAGTTCATATCTAACATTATGAACAAGGAGCATTAATACAGCTAGGTATCTTTCGATTTGAGCCTAACCTTAGTGAAAACACCACAAAGCTTTAACAAAATTTCAGGTAGCATAAACGCTTTAAACAAGTTATTCCTTATGTTAAAACCAATGATTTTTCATACACTCCTTAGTATTTCTTGTCTACACCACACGCTTAGCACCATTTATAGCCATATACTCATCCATTTCATAAATATTTATGAGAGAAACTTCACTCTCACTTGAGGCGGCACCATCTCAATATTCACATAGATAAAATTCTTCCAGTATCTTTGTTACTAACGGATACTTGTCCATAATGACTGAACTTCATTAAGAGTTCGAAGACTCAACCCTCCAACCATAACAGCTAGTACTCACAAGTTAGACACTTCGAGCCATCCACTTATCAACAATTTATTTTTACCCATTGAACCTAAAACTTGTCATTTTCTAGTGTTAGGTTGGGTTGCCATCATTGGTGGATATTTAATCATGGAGTTTAAGACCCATACCAATTAAGATCTTTTTCACTAAGTCTCTTAAAAGAGGTTTAGTGAAAGGATCAGCTAAATTATAACTGGATCTCACAAATGTGAGTGAAATTATTCCATCCTTGATTAATTTTCTCACATATTCATATCGTAGACTAATATGTCTAGACTTTCCATTGCACAGTTCGTTGTAAGCTCTAGCTAAAGTAGCCTGGCCATCACAATGTATCGATACTGCTGATACATTTTCACAAGCCAATGGGATTTCTAGAAGAAGATTCCTTAACTACTCAGCCTCTTGTCCTGTTGATGCAAGAGCCATAAACTCTGACTCCATGGTCGAATACGTGATACACATTTATCTCTTGAATTTTTAAGAAATTGCTCCACCAGCTAGTGTAAATACCCAACCTGTGGTAGATTTACTATCTCCCACACTTGATATCCAACTTGCATCGGTATATCCTTCCAAAACAGCAGGAAACTTTGAATAGTGAAGACCAAGATTTTTGGTTTCCATAAGATATCCAAAAACTGTCCCAATTGCCTTCCAATGCTCAACACTTGGACTGCTAGTAAACCTACTTAATTTACTAACCGAAAATGCTAAATTAGGTCTAGTGCATTGCACCAAATATATTAGACAACCAATTGCACTTGCATATTCGAGTTGAGCCATACCTCTTCCATCATTCTTTGCAAGTTTTATACTTGGATCAAATGGAGTATTTACTTCTTTGAATTTTAGGTATTTGAACTTGTCTAACGCTTTCTCAACATAGTGTGATTGACAAAGTTCAAAACCCTCACTATTTTGTTTCATCTTGATGGCCAACATAATATCCACATTTTTAAGAGCTTTCATTTTGTTTCATTTTGAATGAGGACGTCGCTCGCGATCGGAGTAGTTATTGTTGCTTTCATAGAGACTATGGCCATGATATTGAAGACTGCCATAATCTGAAGGATGCCATTGAGGAGCTCATCTAGCGAGGCTAACTCAGGAAGTTTATCCAGAAGGAAGGGCTGTAACATCCTGAAAACCTTGTAATTTATGGCATTTTTATTTGAAATAAAAGTCAGAAAGTTTAGTGAAATGTGGGTGTGTTGGCCTTTTGATAAATGTAAAGAGAAGAAATTTTTGGAGTAAATAAGTATATTTCTGAATGTTAATGAGTTTGATTTAAGAAATTGAGAGACTTAAGTTTTAATGGGTTTAAATCACAAGAAAAATCAAGTTTAGTTTGAGTTTTATCCTAAAATGATGTTTTAGTGGTTGGAGTCGACCCTAATTGGAGTGGAGTCGACTCTGGCACGGTTTTAAACTTTCGGCACGCTTTGGAGTCGACACCTGCAGAGCTGGAGTCGACCCTTACTTTTCAGGAGTCGACCCCTACTTTTCTGGAGCCGACACCTATTTCTGCTGGAGCCGACTCTAAATCTGTTCGAGCCGACTCCAAGACGGCATGTTTTTCTGAGTTAAATCTTGAGAATTTCATATTTAATCCGTTTCAAGTCCGATTTGGATGCCGTTTGAACCGTTGGATTTCTAAAATCGAGTTCTTCAAGCTGGTAAAGTCTTTTCTTAGAAATATTACATAAAAGTATCGATTTAAGAGAAAAAATGATAATCTGGGCTATAAATCGATTAAAAAAATGCTATGTCAGGGGCAAAATGGGAAAAGGCTCCGATGTCAATTGCTAATTATGTTAAGAGCAACTTGGAAAAGAAAATCTAAGGGCAAAATATCATGGTTATAAGTGAGCCACGTGTTTTCCAAAAAGTGCGCGTTAAGAGTGTTTGAGGGCAAAAGGGAAATTTGGCATGCCTTAACCCTTAAGTTTCCAATGACTTGGTCTCCAAGTCATTAGAGAAAAAAAGAAAACGTGGGTTCAGCCAGAGAAAAGAAGGAAAGAAAGAAAGAGAGAAAGAAGAGGAGAAAAGAGAGGAAGAGGAAGAAGAAGAAGAAAAAGGAGGAAGAAAGAGAAAGGGAAAGGGAAGCTTGGGGTTTGTGCTCGACTCCAGGTAAGCTATAGCTTCCCTAGATCTTGTATGGCTTTAGATTTTTTAGATTTATTGTATTTTGAGGTAATAGTAGAAGTAATCTTGAGTAGAGAAAGGATGGAAGAAAATAATAAGATATTAGAGGATAGATCATGTATGCATGCATGGTTCGTGGGAAAACCTCGTATGGAGGTAATCCTAATAGCTATTGTATCTGTATGTTGACGTAGGTCAAGAGGGTTATTTCAGGGAGCTGAAATACCAGAGTTGAATACCAGTCGAGGAGTAACCTACTAAGGTGAGTGGGTTTCTCATCTAGCAATGAGAAGTTAATTTGAGCTAGTATAATGAGATTAATACCTAGTTGTGGTATGTTATGTTTAGCAGAATATTATGTATGTTTTAAATATGAGAAATGAGAACCTAGTATATGATATTCTGATAAATGAGTTTTGAGCATAAACACATAAGCATGAGTTTCGATGAGGGGATTTTTAATGTATATATGGCATATTTGCATGATAAAGCTTTACAAATGATGTATGTGTCATACTGAGCATCAGGCAGCTAGGGGGCTGATCACCCTTTAGACTGTACTGTAGCATGAGCATTGCACACTACTATCGAGCCGGCACCTCCTTGCGAACATATCGTACGATGAACCCCAGAATCAGGGGTGAGTGCATGCTTAACCAGGCCAGTGGGGCTGGTTGTGAGCAGCCCGTGGAGGCATGAATCATAGCTCAGTGGAGCTGATTACTATATATAGCCCGTGGGGGCAGAGAGAAAATTCGAGGTTCCAGGGTTAAGAAACAAAGCACTTTGTCGGGTGAACCGCACGGGTAAGGGGTGCTATTTGTGTGGGGATCCTGTTGCTAGTCATGCACCCGATGAGAGTACACCTACGGGAGGGCGACTGTAGGGTAGTACCTCAGAGGCATTACACACACAGCCCAGCATCATGAGATTTAAAAGCATATGTTGTGATATAAAAGGGCCAGTGGGCCGAGTTGTTATCCCGAGAGGGAGAGTTTACTTGAGATGCCAATGGGCAATCAGATTTCGGTGGGAGTCTGAGAATTTAATAAAGAAGTCTGGGTTGTAGATAAAGAATGCATATTTTTATATTGTAATGCATGGATTTTTATCTTAATGAGTTATCTTGCAGTAAAAAAGTTATGGTAGAGTATTTCAGTACTGATATGTTATTTAAAGAATAAGCTACATTTTATTTTATCTGATATCATGTTAAAAATGTACTTTGACTTGTACAAGCTAAATAGTATGAGCATACGATTGAAAATAAGAGGTTATGGTTCTCTATTTCTCCACAGTTAGATGGTTATCTAGTCACTGGGACTTAGGTCTCATCCCTCTATGATTTAAATGTTCTTTCAGATCAGTGAGTATTTCTGCCAGGATCACAAGATAAACAGGACAGAACCCTTAGCTGGTGAAGCTTGCTTGGATGCAAGAGTGTATAAATGCTAGCCTTGTATATTAAGAGAGTGTGGGTTGATATTTGTATTTTGTATATGTGTATGTGTACAGTGAGATGTAATGATGTTTTAGACCTTTTTGGATATGAATACGAGACTTATGTTTTGGAGAAAATTATGAGCATGATGTGTGCACTTAGGATTTTGATGTCGATTGTGAATGTGATCTTATAAACTACCTGAGGAATGTCATGAAAAATATTATCTGAGCAGGTTGATGCTTAGTGTTGATTGAGTGATTTGTGCATATAATTGAGATAAAAATGAAAAGTTTTTAACAGGATGTGTTTTCGTGTGTCTGCCACTTATGATAATTAGTTGGGGTTCTCTAGCTCTTTATGGAGCGCTACATAAAGACTAGTAAAATTCTATCCGATTACCACAAGTATGCAGGTGTGCTGTCGGTGGCCCCAGAGAGGAGGGGGAGCTGACAAGGGCCTCCGATCATCCCAGCTCTAATGGGGCCTTTGCCTACTTAGGCCAACATCGATAATGCTCAAACGAAACGAATGGTAGGCATGCTTTCTTGGGGAACAGCTATGTCTTCTAAAAGATTGAGGTGTTAGGAGGGAATAGAAAATGTAATCTTTTTTCTAAAGGAGAGTTAGCAGTGGGGGGCAATCTGAATGATGATAGTGTTATCGTCTTTATGACAATCGCTAAACATCCTGTAAAAAGAATTTTAGTAGATAGTGAAAGCTCCGTCGACATCCTTACTTATGATGCCTTTGTTCGGATAAATTTATCTTCCAGCTCTCTTCAACCAGTGACAATGCCTCTCATCGGTTTCACAAGAGATTTAGTGAAAGGTGAGGGTGAAATTATCCTATCGATTACACTAGGATCACCGCCGTGTCAAAGCACTATCCTGATGAGATTTTTAGTGGCCCGAGTGCCCTTGGCTTACAACGCCATACTCAGTCGGCTAGGTTTAAACCTCTTAAACACGATGATATCTACTAAATGCATGCTTGTGAGATTTCTTATCAGTGAGGGAATCAACAAGATGCATGGGGAGCAAAATTCAGTATAATTATGCTATCATATAGCCTCCAGCCCTTAGGAGGCGGTGATGCCACCAGCCTCAGTGCTGCTGAGATTAATTTTCTCACATACTAATATCGAAACTAAGCTTGCGCAAGAGTTCGGAGTAAAGCATATCAGGGCCTTCACCGACTCTCAACTCATCTTTGGATAAATCACTAGGAAATATGAAGCTTGAGACCCAATTATGTCTGGATATCTAAATAAAATCAAGTCACTGAGCTTCTCATTAGCTTATTTTACTATTAGTTATATTTCTAGGGGTAAAAATGCCAAAGCCGATACCTTGTCGTGGCTAGCCACTTTGGTAAATAACACATTAGGAAGAACATATGTTAAGCACCCGGAGACTCCAAGTATTGATGCAGCGAAAGAAGTTCTATCGGTTACGCAAGAGTCAACATGGATGGATGCCTACATCCACTACCTCGCTGACGGTATTCTCCCCGCTGATCCCATAGAAGCCAGGCTACTCAAGTGGAGGGCTTCCAAGTTTGTATTGCTGAATGGGCAGTTATACAAGAAGTTCTTTTTTATCCCCTTCTTAAATGTGTCAGCCCTGCGGACACTAATTATATCCTTAGGGAGATTCATGAGGGCCCATGTGGTAACCGCCTGGAAGGCAGATCACTGGTGCACAATGCTCTTCGCCAGGGATACTATTGGCTTACTATGCAAAAGAATGCTGTTGAGCTAGTCCAAAAGTACGATAGCTGCCAGCGATATTCTAATGTCCAACGACAGCCAACCTCTCAGCTGAGCCCGCTCTCTTTTCCATGGCCCTTCGCTCAATGGGAAATGGATATCTTGGACCATTCCCTCCAGCTTTAGGTCAACAGTGGTTCTTACTAATTGCCATCAACTACTTCACCAAATGGGTTAAAGTTGAGGCATTAGCCAAAATCATTGGAGTAAGGTAAGGGCATTTTTCTGGAAGTCTATTATCTATCGATTTGGCCTACCTCATACTATCATCATTGATAATGGTTGACAATTCGATAATGCTGCATTCAAGACTTTTGGTATCGGCCATCGATTCACTTCTGTCAGGCATCCACAAACTAATGGAGAAGAAAAAATTATAAATTAAACCATCCTCTGGGGACTCAGAACTCAACTGGATGAGTTCAAAAGCAAATGGATGGAGGAACTCCCAAGTGTACTATGGGCGTATCGTACGACTCCAAGGATCCCCATAGAAGAAACTCTTTTCAGCCTCGTCCTTCGGATCTGAAGCAATCATCCCGATAGAGATCGGTCTTCCAAGCCCTCGGATGGAGTCATATAATGAAGAAGACAATTCTGATCAACTAAGGGTCAGCCTCAACTTCATCGATGAGATCCGAAACTAGGCGCGGCTCAAGATGGTTATCTTTTGCCAGCGAACAGCAAAATATTACAATGCCCGGGTCCACCTCAAGATATTTTTCCTAGGGCATTTAGTCCTCAGAAGGGCCAAGATATCTAAGCCAACCAAAGGGGGCAAGCTATCTCCAAATTGGGAGGAGCCCTATTGAATCACCAAAGCACTTCACCAAAGAGCTTGTCTACTCGAGGAGCTTGACAAGCGGACAATCCTGCATACTTGGAACATGGATAACCTTCCCTAGTATTATCAATAGTAAGTGTATTCGATCGATGAATATACGTAGAGTCTTAAATTTTATCATTCTATTTTGGTTTAGATAATTCTATAGTTTTAAAAGAACCTCAGCGGCCCCGTGATCATAAGGACACCCCCAGGTCGGCAACGAGAAACCCCCAAGGCGGTTCAAGTTCTATGGTCTCAATGGCCTCGAATCAACTCTCGAGCTGGCACCGAGAAAACCCCATGATAGTTTCAAAAGGATCTCAGTGGCCTTGCGATCATAAGGACACCCCCAGATCAGCACCGAGAAACCCCCAAGGCGGTTCAAGTCCTATGGCCTCGGCGGCACTGAGTCAACTCCCGGGCCGGCACCGAGAAATCCCTATCATAGTTTTAAAAGGACCTCGGCGGCCCCACAATAATAAGGACTCCCCTGGGCCGGCACCGAGAAACCCCTGTGGTAGTTTCAAAGGAACTCGGTGGCCTCGCGATCATAAGGACACCCCTGGGCCGGCATTGAGAAACCCCCAAGGCGGTTTAAGTCCTATGATCTCTGCAGCCCTGAGTCAACTCTAGGGCCGGCACCAAGAAAACCTCGTGGTAGTTTCAAAAGGACCTCAGTGGCCCCGTGATCATAAGGACACCCTCGGATCGGCACAGAGAAACCTCCTATGGTCTCGGCGGCCCCGAGTCAACTCCCGGGCCGGCACCAAGAAACCCTCGTCATAGTTTCAAAAGGACCTCGGCGGCTCTGGGATCATAAGGACACCCCCGGGCCAGCACCAAGAAACCCTCGTGGTAGTTTTAAAAGGACCTCGATGGCCCCGCGATCATAAGGACACCCCCGGGCCAGCACCGAGAAACTTCTGAGACAGTTCAAGTCCTATGGTCTCAGCGGCCTCGAGTCAACTTCTTAGCTGGCACCGAGAAACCTCCGTGGTAGTTTCAAAAGGACCTCGGCGGCCTGCAGTCATAAGAACACCCCTGGGCCGGCACCGAGAAAAATTTGAGATGGTTCAAGTCCTATGGTCTCTGCGGCCCCGAGTTAACTCTTGGGCCAGCACCGAGAAACCTCCATGGTAGTTTCAAAAGGACCTCAGCGGCCCCACGATCATAAGAACACCCCCAAGCCGGCACCAAGAAACCTCCTTGGTAGTTTCAAAAGAACCTCGGCAGCCCCATGATCATAAGGACACCCCCGGGCCGGCACCGAGAAACCTCCGAGGTGGTTCAAATCCTATGGTCCTGGCGGCCTCAAGTCAACTTCCGGGCTGGCACCGAGAAACCCTCATGGTAGTTTCAAAAGGACCTCGGCGGCCCTGCAATCATAAGGACATCCTCAGACGACACCGAGAAACTCCCAAGGTTCAAGTCCTATGGTCTCGGCAGCCCCGAGTCAACTCCCAAGCCGACACCGAGAAACCTCCGTGGTAGTTTTAAAAGGACCTCGATAGCCCCACGATCATAAGGATACCCCCGGACCGGCACCGAGAAACCCTCGAGATGGTTCAAGTCCTATGATCTTGGTGGCCCTGAGTCAACCCTCGGGTCGGCCGAGAAACCCCTGGGGTGATGGCCGGCATCAGCATTCAAGGAACACTTCAGCAAAAGCCCGAGAGATGAAGGCAAGCCTAAGTGTCCCTATGAAGTCCGTATATCAAATTGCCGACTCTCCAAGTATGCTCAAGAGACCGAAGGTGCATTTTGTCGAATCTGGAGGCTAACGCTGAAAGGACATGATCACCAAAAGACTAAGGCATTACAAAAAGATAAGTTTATCATATTGAACAAAATATTTCTTTCATTAATCTTATGACAGTGTCATACAAAAGGACCGACATTGGTCGAATTACAAAATGTTGAAAATAGAAAAATAAATAAACTCTAGGGCTTGGTGGGTCCCAGCTCGTCATCGGTGTTACCACTCTCCAGATCCTCCTCTTCATCTTTAGGCCGAATATGCTCAAGACCGCTTATTTTGAAGATCCAGGAGATCCTCTCTTTGCACTTCTCGAAGCCATGGAAGAAGGCGTCGATGACCGCTTCACTCACCTCCGCAGAAAAATCGGTGGAGCCTTTATAGTGATCCACACCTCCCGAGCTTTGGCTTCAGTGGCGGCCACGGCCTCCCGAGCTTGGGCTTCGGCAGAGACCACCTTCTCCTAAGCTTGGACCTCGACAGCGGCCAACTTCTCCATAGCTTCTTGGGCCTGAGCCTCAGCAGGGGTCTTCTTCTTCTAGGAAGTCCGAGCATTTGACTCCGCACAAGCTTGCTTCTCCATGGCAGCTCGGGCCTCAGACTCAGCCTTATTGGCCCTCTCTTTAGCATGCCCCAACTTAAAGAGAGCATCTTCCAGCCTCTCCTCAGTCGTCCTAAGCCTCATCATGGCATCCACCAGTTTGGCCTCGGTGACTCTAGCCTTACTCTCGGCTTCCTCTGCCTGAGCCTTTAAAAAGTGGCTCCCCTCCTGAGCAGCCCAGAGCTCGCCGGCCGCATTCATCTCTCATGCTCACATCTCAGCCAATTCCTTGGCCAAAGTATCAGCCTAGGTCTTGGCGGCAATTAGTTCATCCCGAGCACGCCCGCAGTTGTTGAGGGACCCAGCGTAGGTGTCCCGAAGGACAAAGAGGCCATTGGACATCTGAATGAACCAATCGGTTGGAGCTCATACCAAATACCCATATCATATCCAAATAGAAAAATAGATGGAATCGGCAAACTTACTTAGAGGGCGACGGTGAAGAGACTGCCGAGGACGTCGGCAATCGATCGATGGTGGAGCTTAGTCTGGAAGGTCGGAGGCTGGAGCGCCTCAATATACGCTTCGCCAACCAACCGCTATTCATTGCCGTCACTCGAGACGACTGGCCCCTTGGGGCACTGTTAGGGGACGTCCCTCCTTCCTCCAGCCTCGATTGGGGAGCCGGTGGGACGTCATCTTCAACTTCCTCCACTAGAGGCATCCCAACCCTCACCTCCGGTACAGCTTCACCTTTGGGTTCGGCGGTGGCCAAGGCCTCTTCCCTCGATAGCCCTGCCTCAACTTCAATAGGAGGAACCCCTGCTGCTGGTACTTCAGCAGGGAGATCCTCCCTTCTCGACTCTTCCAGTGGGGCGGCCTCGGGAGCCATAGAAGGAGCCGTGGCGGGCTGGGATGACCCGTCCTATTCTTCCATGCGAGGCTTCTTAGGCGCTGCCCTCGCCATGTCACCAATGGCCTTTTTCCTCTTTCGAAGGCCTGCCATCAAGAAGTCAGAAAAAAACTTCATTGCTGCACAAAGGAACAAAGATCGGAGTAAAAAAAAAAGTGATAACTAAGGGGATATAGTGCTCATTGGGGGCTGGTGTTGGTACACCGGTGCTACGCTGGTCGCTGGCGCTATGCCAAATTCACGGAGGTTGTCCTCCAATAGCAGTTCCTAGCAGGGAGGAATGACGAATGACATCAGTAAATCGAACATTTCTCAATCTTTCTCATTTATAGTCGAGTTTTTATTAGGGCTAGTGTCAGGAATGCCCCAACCCATCTTCACTATGTCCATATGAACACAGAAAAACTGGAACTTCCATCCTTTGATTTTGGAAGGCAGGTCAAGTTTAAGGACTCTTTTAGGTTTGGAGGCAAAGCTTCACCACCCGGCCTTATTAGGATTTCAAAGTTTGTACAAGGTCCGAAACAAAGAAACTCGGATAGAAAGGCCATGAAAATGGCAGAGTACTATAAAGGCACAGATAATCCAAATAGAGTTCGGAGTTAACTGCATCGGGACAAGATTATACCTATCGAAGAGGTTGAGGAAGAAGGAATGAAAGGAAGACAATGTCCACTCTTGAAAAACTCTTCATACAAAGCAATCCTACCAGACTGGCGCCGTTCCTTAAATGATGAAAGGAATTCAAAGAGACTTTACCATTTTGGGAGTGCATGCCCACCGTCACTAATTTATGGTGCACAAAGCCCAACAAAGCAAAAGATTTTGCGCTCCTTTCTCTTGGCAAGTACTACGTGCTTGAGCGTCAAGACTCAGGAGCGGGTGGGCATATGATGTGGCTGGTAAAAGCCACATGAACGTTAACGACAAAAATCACCTAACGACAGGAGTGGATGGGGTGCCAACGGCCCCAGCTCCTAGGCAGCCCCAGCTCATAAGCGGCCCTAGGCCACCCCAGCTCATAAGCGGCCCTAAGATGGCCCCTGCTCCTAAGCGGCCTTGAGGCAGCCCTGGCTCCTAGGTGGCCCCAGCTCATAAGCGGCTCCGAGGCAGCCCCTACTCCTAAACGGCCCTGAGGTGGCTCCGGCTCCTAGGTGGCCCTAGCTCCTAGGCGGCCCCAGCTCTTATCTTATCTTATCTTTAAGATTAACTTCAGCTTCTCAAACAAGCCTTCACTTCTGACAAGGTCGGATTCACTAACCACCTTTGATTCATATATGTCTAATAAGATAAACTCTATCACTTTTGGCATAAGCCTAAGAAGTCATAATCCATCATGAAGCATTAATGACTCTGATCAGATAAGCCCAAAAAGTTATCATCTGCCATAAAAGTATCAATCACGTAGTTCAGATGGGATAAATTCCACTAATTCTGACACTCCGTTTACAAAGTCGTGGCTCATCATGAAATATACAAAGCTTCCGAAGCAAGTTACACACACCCCAAGTATCAATAAAATGGATAAAAGGGACCTCTAACCAAGGTATGAACACTCAAGCACTCAGAGAGCATTATCATTTCTCTCACTTTTTGAGCTTCTTTAAGCTCACAGCTGTGATTCTGATCACTAACTTGAGCGTTGAAGGGTCTCCGTCGAAATATCCGGTCTCTAAGACTTCTTGCACATCTTGATGCCAAGGTGAAGCTTCTTAGCAAATTGATGGCACGATTCACTGATGCTCAAGGACATCAGCTTAAGATGATCATGTATCATTATATAGTTTATCATAAACCTCCAAACAAATGAAAGCTAACAACAAATATAGTGATGCACTGCCACTATCTCAATTTGTGTTTGAACTTGTTTTTCTTCGCATACGCCAAATTATACAGCTAACTTTCCTCAAAACGATATGATAGTTGACTGCATAACAGTCAGGGGTGGTTGTGAGTCTTAATCATAAGAAAGTGGCCTTATATGCTCTTGTCAGTTCTTGATACAAACTAATTCATGAGGAGTTTTTGAATTCACCGGATGGTAGACTGAAAATATATCAATGTACAAGCTTTACTAGCTCTTCCTAGCCCTTGTTGCTGTAGTCCCCAGACAGGCAATAGTTGGCAGCTATCATTCGCTGGCGGCCATCAAAATGAGATCAGGAACATTGTGGACAAATGATTGGCTAAGAATATATAAAGGAATAATAATGGTTGTTAGCTCTAGGAATTGAAAATATTACTTGTTCTCTGCTCAAATTTAGATGTGAATACTTTTTTGGATTCAAAATTTTAGCTAAAGCCACGATATCACTGCTTGTCATTTAGAACCCTATGTGTTTTGCTCTATGTTGTTGATCCATTCGTTGATAATTTAAGCTTCTGGGATCCAGTAGATACTAACAGGTCGTAGAGCCAATTCTTCTAAAGTCCATGAGTACAAAGCCCTTCAGATTAATTATTTAATTAATCCAGTAAAATCTGCTAATTTATTCCTTCATGTGCATGCTCTAAGTTGTACAGTGAGTGGCGTGGAAAGGGATAACTATGGAACCCACGCGCACATCCATTTGAAGAGATTCCTTACACAGTTTTATATATCGTGCCACTCGTTTGTGTTTTCATCATTTCTCTTATATTTATCCATCAAGTTTCAATAGATTCAGCATTTTTGGTATAGCTTGCATGTTGAGGATTTGGAAACTCGAAACTTACAGAGCTTAAATTCTCAACAGAACAATCTTGATGAAGAATTTCATTGTAACAACAAATAAGAAGAAAACAATGCAAAACTTTGGGAGAATTCCATGTGCAAGAGATGTTGCATTCTTGCTGGGGTCTACATTTGAGTCTCGCTTAAAAACAGCATGACAAAGTAAAAGAAATTTTTTAAAAAAAATGAAGAAATCAAGAAGGTTCTCATGTGACCTGCTGCAGGCCCGTTCTAAAATAATAAAAAGCCTAGAAAGGAAGACTAATAACAAAATTTTCGTTGCTTCTCATGTGATTGTGGATGTGGACGCAAACTACTCTACGCTTGATGGGACTGATGGCCATTCAATGATCAGAAGAAGCCAAAATTTTGTAGGGAAGCTCTGGTCTACCATGATTAAGGTAATGCATGCATGGACGTGGACAAATATTTACACAAATTTCATAGTCCCGTTTCACTGATATGGCTTAGTTGTTTGTTTATTTTTTTTGTTTTTTTATCCTTTCCTTTCTTTTTAACAGAAGTGTGTTGACTTCTTTGCATTTAACTGGACTCATTAATCTGCAAATATGATGACGTTAAACACTGTGAAGCCGAAAGTTTAGGCCCTTATCTTATGGATAAAGAATGTAGCCTCTCATTTTTTTTTATCCGAAAACCTTAATCATATAAAATCCTTTTCCTTTCTTCTTAATTATTAAATCAATGTTTCTAGAGTTGTTACTACTTTTGTTATTACTGTTCAATATATCTAACAATTCGGATTGAGTTACTGCTCTTATTATTACTGCTCTTGTTGTTGATTTGAACTAAATTATTAATATATCTTTTTTTTCTTTTTTCCTAAACCCCTTATGGTTCATCTATACAATGAATTATGGCATTTTACTCAGATTTGGTATCATCCAACGATACCGATCGATAAGAGTTGGATACATCTACAGAATCAAAATTGTCCAAAATATGAAGCCGATATTAAGAAGTTCATGAAAAGGCAAAACTTCATGTTAATGAAGAAGGAAAGATATGTTGTCCTTGTGTACGGTGTTATAATGGTTCAGGGCATAAGCCTGATTTAGTTAAATTATACTATTCATTAAGGGGTTTCTTGAAGACGTATCAAACGTGGTATTTTCATGAAGAACAATTTGAAGGCAATGTGTGCCCAGAATTTTAATATAACCAAATGGGCATCAACGATAAAATTTTGCTGGAGCTCAGTGAAATTGGACTATACCCAGACTCTGTAGTAAGTACCTTATCCTATATCTTTCAATGGATGGGCATCCATTCTTCATAAGTATTTGCAATTATTTTAAGATTTGATTGGCTATTTTCTTTTGCTTCTGGTTCAAACTTCTGTGTTACGCTAGGTGGCTATAAGCAATAATTTTGCTACTCCTTGCAATATTTGTTTAACTAATAGCATACTTAATTCATTATTTTCTGCTAGCTTGCTGCTACCATTATAAATGCACCTTGAATTAATCATCTATTGCTGCTTACAACTTGTTTTTCTTCAAATCTTCTTTATTTTTCTATCATTTTAATAGCGGCTACATTCTAATTTATAATTATTGAAAGATTTACCATATTTGCTAGGGTCTTCATGCAATTGTGACAAAAAATTCAAAAATAATAAAAGATCATTTATTCCATATAATTCTTTTGTTTTTTAAAAAAGTTCTTCATCACCCATTTCTTCCAATAGTAGGTTTGAGAATTGACGGTACTTAATCAAGGATAGCTATTGGTCTTTGATAAAAATTGGGACTTGATATTTAATTGTAAAGCTAATTGCATTTTCACTACAAGAAAATACTGAAATAGTGACGCAAATTTAGCGACGCAATTATGCATCGCTAAATTGCGACCACTTTGCGACGCCTCTGTGATAACAAAATATTACGACACAATTAGCGACGCATTAGCGACTCAATTAACCAGAAACTCAAAAAAAATTAATTTTTTAATATTGCGATGCAAATAATGCGTCGCAATATTTTTAAATTAATTTTTTATTAAATATAATATTAAAAAAAATATTGTGACGCAACACATTGCGTCGCAATATTTTTAAAAGAATTAAATATGTTAAATAGCGACGCATTAGCGACGCAATAAACTAGAAAATTAGAAAAATTATTTTTAATTTAGCGACGCACAATTACGTCATAAATAATTTAAATGAAATTAAATTTTATAAAATTTAAATATCGGAAAAAAATATTGCGACGCAACACAGTGCGTCGCAATGTTTTTAAAAGAATTAAATATATTAAATAGCGACGCAATAAACCAAAAATTAAAAAAATTATTTTTAATTTAGCGACGCACCAATTGCTTCGCAAATAATTTAAATAAAATTAAATTTTTTAAAGTAGAAATATTAGAAAAAAATATTGCGACGCAACTAAGTGCATCGCAATGTTTTAAAAAAAATTAAATATTTTAAATAGCGACGCAATAAACCAAAAAATTAGAAAAATTATTTTTTAATTTAGTGACGCAATAAATGTCGCAATTATTTTAAATAAAATTAAATTTTATAAAGTATAAATATGAGAAAAAATAATTGCGACGTAACACAGTGCGTTGCAATGTTTTTAAAAAATTAATTATGTTAAATAGCGACGCATTAGCGATGCAATAAACTAAAAAATTAATTAGAAAAATTATATTTTAATATAGCGATGAACTTGTTGCATCATAATTATTATAATTAAAATTAATTTTTATGTAATATAATTATCATATTAAAAAATTACGATACAACCCTTTGCGTCGTAATGTATTTAAAAAAATTAATTATGTTAAATAGTGATCGGTCCAAAATCGATCGTGACCGATCGGAATAAGGGCTTGGATCGATCGCAACCCTCGGATCATCGCCGATCGGACCGATCGCCATGGTTCGAGATCGGTCGTGGCTGATCGGGATCAGGGCTTGGATCGATCGCAACCGTCGGATCGTCAGCGATCTCGGACCGATCGCATCGGTCTGGAATCGGTCATGGCCGATCGGGATGAGGGCTTGGATCGATCGCAACCGTTGGATCGTCGCCGATCGGACCGATCGCCACGGTCCGAGATCGGTCGTGGCCGATCGGGATCACGGCTTGGATCGATCGCAACCATCGAATTGTCGCCTATCGGACCGATCGCGATGGTCCGAGATCGTTGATCGTCGACCGGGATCGATCAGGGCTTCGATCGATGGCAACCGTCGGATCGACGCCGATCGGTGCAATCGCCACGTCCGAGATCGGTCATGGACGATCGGGATCAGGGCTTGGATCGATCGCAACCGTCGGATCATTGCCGATCGGACCGATCACCATATCCGAGATCAGTCATGGCCGATCGGGATCAGGGCTTGGATCGATTGCAACCGTCGGATCGCCAGTGATCTTGGACCGATCGCAACGGTCCGGGATCGGTCGTGGCCGATCGGGATCAGTGCTTGGATCGATCGCAACCATCGGATCGTTGCCGATCGGACCGATTGCCACGGTCCGAGATCGGTCGTGGCCGATCGGGATCAGGGCTTCGATCGATCGCAACCGTCGGATCGTTCGATCGGACCGATCGCCACGGTCCGAGATCAGTCGTGGCCGATCGGGATCAGGGCTTGGATCGATTGCAACCGTCGGATCGCCAGCGATCTTGGACCGATCGCAACGGTCCGTGATCGGTCGTGGCCGATCGGGATCAGGGCTTGGATCGATCGCAACCGTCGGATCGTTGCCGATCGGACCGATCGCCACGGTCCGAGATCGGTCGTGGCCGATCGGGATCACGGCTTGGATCGATCGCAACCGTCGGATCGTCGCCGATCTTGGACGGATTGCAACGGTCCGAGATAGGTCGTGGCCGATCGGATCACGGCTTGGATCGATCGCAACCGTCGGATCGTCGCCGATCGGACCGATCGCCACGGTCCGAGATCGGTCATGGCCGATCGGGATCACGGCTTGGATCGATCGCAACCATCGGATTGTCGTATCGGATCGATCGCGACGGTCCGATATCGTTGATCCCCGACCGGGATCGATCAGGGCTTCGATCGATGGCAACCGTCGGATCGATGCCGATCGGTGCGATCGCCGCGGTCCGAGATCGATCATGGACGATCGGGATCAGGGCTTGGATCGATCGCAACCATCGGATCATTGCCGATCGGACCGATCGCCATGGTCCGAGATCAGTCGTGGCCGATCGGGATCAGGGCTTGGATCGATTGCAACCGTCGGATCGCCAGCGATCTGGACCGATCGCAACGGTCCGGGATCGGTCATGGCCGATCGGGATCAGTGCTTGGATCGATCGCAACCGTCGGATCATTGCCGATCGGATCGATTGCCATGGTCCGAGATCGGTCGGCCGATCGGATCAGGGCTTCGATCGATCGCAACCGTCGGATCGTTGCCGATCGGACCGATCGCCACGGTCCGAGATCAGTCGTGGCCGATCGGGATCAGGGCTTGGATCGATTGCAACCGTCGGATCGCCATCGATCTTGAACCGATCGCAACGGTCCGTGATCGGTCGTGGCGATCGGGATCAGGGCTTGGATCAATCGCAACCGTCGGATCGTTGCCGATCGGACTGATTGCCACGGTCCGAGATCGGTCGTGGCGATCGGGATCAGGGCTTCGATCGATCGCAACGGTCGAATAATCGCCGACTGGGATCGATCATGGCTTGGATCGATCGCAACCGTCGGATCACTTATAATTACTCAAAAAAAAATTATGAAAAAGTTTAAAAAAATATTAAAAAATTATTGCGATGCCGTAGCGATGCATTTTAGCAAAAAAAATTAAACAAATATTGCGACGCAATGTATGCGTCGCAATTATTTTTAGTAAAAATAATTTTTATCAGTATTAATAAATAAAAAAATATAATATTGCGACGCATAATTTGCGTCGCAATGTTTTTTAAATAAATATATCTAATTAAAAATATTAAAAAAATTATTGCGATGCAATAAGGCATCGCAATTATTATCATAAATTATAAATATTATCATTAATAAATATTTAAAATTTTTTGCGACGTCGTAGCGATGCATTTTAGGAAAAAATTAAACAAATATTATGACGCAATGTATGCGTCGCAATTATTTTAGTAAATATAAATTTTTCAGTATTAATAAATGTATTAATAAAAATATTAAAAAATTATTACGATGAATTTTATGTCAAAATTATTATCATAAATTATAAATATTATCATTTATAAATATTTAAAAATTATTGCGACGCACTGCTTGCGTCGCAATTATTGTAATAAGTTATTATTTTAATCAATTAAAAATATTAAAAAATATTGCGACGCCTTAGCGACGCAATTCCTAGAAAATAAAAATAAATTTTTCGCCGGAGATTGGCGCCAAGTTAGCGACTCATTAGCGACGCAATTATTTGAGTCGCTATTTTTTCATAAAATTATAATAAAACCAGATTAACGATGGATTAGCGACGCATTAATGCGTCGCTAATACATAAAAAAAAAAAAAATATTGCGACCATATAGCGACGCAAATTATTGCGTCGCTAATTACTTATATAAAAGCGGGCCTTCTCTTCTTCTTCTTCCCCGTCTTGACCTAGCCGCCGCCGTGCTCAAAAAATTTCGGCTCCCACCTCGCTGCTCCGGCGCCTCCCCTCTGGTGCTCCGGCTCCCCGGCGTTCTCCTCCGACTCCGGCGTCTTCTCTCGACCAAGGTAAGCCCCACACTCTCTAAAAATTTTTTTTTTTAATATTTCCCTCCGCCACGGCCAAGACCGTGGCCGTCTTCTCGGCCACGGCCGCTGCCGTGGCCGGCAGTGGCCTGGCCACGGTGGCCAGGCCACTGTCACAAAAAAAAAAATTTCTTAACAGGGGGGGGGGAACCCCCCCCCCCCCCCCCCCCTTTTTTTCTTGTCGGCCACGGCCGTGGCCGTGGCCGGACAAGGCGGCCACGGCCGCTGCCGTGGCCGGGCCACGGCCGCTGTGGCCAGGCCACTGTCACAAAAAAAAAAATTTCCCCCCCCCCCCCTTTTTTCTTGTCCGGCCACGGCCATGGCCACGGCGGACAAGGCGGCCACGGCCACTGCCGTGGCCGGCAGTGGCCTGGCCACGGTGGCCAGGCCACTGTCACAAAAAAAAAAATTTCTTAACAGGGGGGGGGGGGAAACCCCCCCGCCCCCCCCCCCCCTTTTTTTTCTTGTCGGCCACGGCCGTGGCCGCGGCCGGACAAGGCGGCCACGGCCGCTGCCGTGGCCGGCAGTGGCCTGGCCACGGTGGCCAGGCCACTGTCACAAAAAAAAAAAAAATCTTAACAAGGGGGGGGGAACCCCCCCGCCCCCCCTTTTTTTCTTGTTCGGCCACGGCCGTGGCCGCGGCCGGACAAGGCGGCCACGGCCGCTGCCGTGGCCGGCAGTGGCCTGGCCACGGCCACTGTCACAAAAAAAAAAAATTCTTAACAGGGGGGGGGAAACCCCCCCCCTTTTTTTCTTGTCCGGCCACGGCCGTGGCCGCGGCCGGACAAGGCGGCCACGGCCGCTGCCGTGGCCGGGCATGGCCTGGCCATGGCCACGGTGGCCAGGCCACTGTCACAAAAAAAAAAAACTCTTAACAGGGGGGGAAACCCCCCCCCTTTTTTTCTTGTTCGGCCACGGCCATGGCCGCTGCCGTGGCTGGCAGTGGCCTGGCCACGGTGGCCAGGCCACTGTCACAAAAAAAATTCTTAACAGGGGGGCCCCCCCCCCCCCCCCCCCCCCCTTTTTTTCTTGTTCGGCCACGGCCGTGGCCGCGGCCGGACAAGGCGGCCACGGCGCTGCCATGGCCGGCAGTGGCCTGGCCACGGTGGCCAGGCCACTGTCACAAAAAAAAAAAATTGTAAAAAGGGGGGGGGGTTCCCCATTTTGTCTTCTCCGGCCAACGGCCACGGTGGCCAAGCCGCAGTCCAAAAAAAAAAAATTAGTTAGGGGGGGCCACGGAGCTGTTTGGATAGACTGATTGTATGTCTTGATTATGCAATAATATTTGTAATGCTAGATAGAAAGTCTTGTTGTATTATTATTTAATTTGCATAATGTTTATGCAATAATTAATTTAAGCTGAATGTTTATGCAATAATATTTGTGCATTTGTACTTATTTACATTTGTTATGTCTTGATTATTTATATTCTGCTGCAAACTGAATGATGCATTAAATTATGTAATGCTAAATAAAAGTCTTGTTGTAATATTATTTAATTCCAGCAACAAATTAGTAGTTTCAATGATTTACATTTTAGTCTTCACAAACATTTGTATTTGACACAATAATCTTAAAAAGTTAGTGATTACATGTATAATTCACAAGAAGTTAAGAATAACAAGCATAAGTTCGATTGTCTTCGGACTTCCATAATCACAGCACTATAACCTTTAGACCCGTTTGAGAATTTGTAAGCCTTAGTCTTGCAAATTCTCAAATTGTCCTGGTGGACAGTTTGGGAATATTTCTTGCGATATGTTAGTCTGCTATTAATCATCGTTGGGTGAGATTTCGGTTTGTATTTGCTCATACGTTCTCCTAGTGTGGCTTATATACCACACATTTAGGAGAACATATGGGGAAATGCTGCCGAAATTTTAATGTAACCGATCGATGATAATTAATAGCAGAATAACATATCACAAAAAATATTCTTGAATGGGATAGGGCCTTACCTTATAGACATGGAGTGAAGGTAGAATTAATTTAAGACACTTGAATGCTTGTGAAGTCTCATGATTAAACGCACTGCCTTGCGGCCCGACCCAAACTCAAGCCCTCCCATTAGCCATGAACCTGTGCATCGGTCCTTGCTAGCACGCCAAGGATCGTAGCCGTGGCTCGCCCTTGCATGGTAGGGACCTTAGTTGCCTAAAAAAAATTTGTTTACTTATAAATGATTTAAATGGTTGTTATTAACCTTAGTTGTGACCAAGAAATATTTTAGTTATATATTTAGTTATACTAATATAGTTTTATTTT